>JAWZYV010006347.1:0-19603 GCA_038373885.1 Cheiracanthium punctorium | reverse complement strand
AGAGAAAAAACTGTCAGCCAGGACGCCAAATTATTTCCGTTTTTTTACAGAAGTCTTCCGTAAATTTTACAGATTCTCAGTTTATTTTACAGAAATCTTCCTTATACGGAAAAAATACTTAAAACTTCTGTAAAATATACGGAAATAAACTGGCTTCCTATCTGACAGTTTTTTCTGCCATTTTAAGAGACCTTTTTTGGAGTGCAAGTACTTGTTTGCATAGTTAGTACTTTTTTATTTTTTATGTAAATTTCACACATTTTTTTCAGGATACATAAGTTTATGAACTTCACAAAGCTGTATTTGTACAACAAGACTGGATGTATCAACAATTCGATATAATCTCTTTTGATGTAACGTAATTTAATTATGTAGATTTATCACATTGTGATATATCAGTAGAAACAATGTTACGTTATTTGATCATGTTTGTTCAGAAAAGACTTAATGAAGTAAATGATAATTGTGCAGGTTCTCCAAGAAGTGTTCTTGTAAATATGTTATTATATTTCAGAATCCAAAGAAATATAATCCTATGAATTTGATGAAATTCATTCTTCATTCATAAATAAGCTGGTGGAATTTTTAAATCTCTTTCTAAAGGGGAGAATGTTTTAGGACTTTGCAAAATTATTTTTACTAACTTGCAACTTTGTTTCTCCGTATTAATGTCTGTTGTGGGCAAGAGAGTTGGACAAGTATTAATGCAAGTGAAATGAGTATTAGAGTATGTGACCCAACAAACTTGGCGACTTGGCGATAAGTTTGTTGACTTTGGGGACTAAAAGAAAGTTGTCGAAACTAGTGAAATATTGGCTGTATCTAATCAGGAAAGAAGTTACTGAGAAAATCTAAAAAAATGATGTCACGTCCGCTTGGAATTCTGTAAGTAGTCACACTCACTGCCCAGTTAGTATGTGTTACAGTCTGTGGATATTGAGAGCAAAGCGATATGCTTGACATCGTGGTTTGAATAGTTTTATTGTTGTTTTAGTTAATTGTTTACCGTTGCCTGTGTTACTAAATTCTGTATTTTTTGTGAGATATTTGTTATTCGATTCATCGAACAAAATATTATATACGCATTTCGGAATTGTTGGAGTATTTTAACAAACATCCACTACCAGTTTTTTGTTACATGATGAAAGTTTGAATCGATTTAGTAAAAGTCCAATTTACACCATCATATAAATTGAATATTCCAAACTTTCCAGGTCATCTATTTCTAGAGGAGATAAAACTTACAGGAAATTACAAGTTACAGCAGAGCCCACTCAAGTGCATTCTGGAAAATTAAAGACCTTCAAAATTGTCAACTCTTGAGTGAATGTGACTTTAAAACACACTCCAATCAAATTACCTGGTATCTCTTATTTAATTAAAAATGAAACGGAATTTTGCCATCTTTTGCGCTGTTTATTCAAAACTTTTCTCTCGGTTTTGAATACACAGTTTTAATGAGATTGTGTGGATCGCTCCCAAATTTTCAGATGTTTTTTTTTTCCTTTTCTTTCAATTCGTAAACATTTCTGTTAGTATTTATTCTGTATTCATGGTCTTTTTAAAATTCTTTTATTTTCGCTATAAGTTGTAACAGAACTTAGATATCTAGAATTTTTACATTAGGTTATCTCGGTCAAAGATAAGAGATAATAGGAGGAAAGATTTTGATAAGGGTTTCTCAAAGATTTATTGGAATAAATGAAATTGAGATCTGTTAAAGAATTTGTTATTAGTCACCTATACAGGGTGAATCTAAACTCTTGGGCAAAACTTTAAGGGGTGATAGGGCACACAATGAGGAATCGTAATCACATGGCAATCTGGGGTGAAACGCAGTTTAAACTTACCCGTTAATAATCACTTTTGGAAAAGCATTGAAGTGTCCGTCTAATTTCTTAACCAAGTTTCATGAGCAATAGGCTCGTCCCCAAAAATGTCATCCATGAAATAAAATAGAATTTTTAAACTATCCATTTTAGTCTTCTGTTTTCGGAGAAAAATACATTAGTTTCTGACGAACATTGTCGGCAAGTGCACTGTTGTTTCAGTACTTTTTCCGAAGTGTTTATTAACCCATTTGTGCCTAGATATTTTTGCGACTTTCTTCGATTTTCGCTAATATCAGCAGTAATAGATACATTCCTGATGTCAACTTCTTGAACAAGGGATGATTTCTTTTAAAATCTTTAGGTATAAAAATTGAAGTGTCAACATCCTACTAGGTCATGTTAAAATATTTTGTGGAGTTGAGGTTCAATACTCGTAAATAAAGGCTAGGAAAAATGAATAACGTTTTCGACTGATAGCGATAATGCCGTCCCAAAAAAAGGGACGCTAGGCATAAATGGGTTAACAGCTATACGAAGACGACGTTGCCGATCCCATATTGCTATGTGATTCTGATTCCTTATTATGTGCCCTATAACCCCTTAAAGTTTTGCCCAAGAGTTTATATTCCCCCTGTATACAATTCTAATTTATATCGTTTTATTATATTGAAATTGTGCATTGTTTAAAGTACAGGGTGACGAATTTTAAAGAGTTCCCAGGTGGGTTTTCTTATAATCCTTAAATATGACGTATGTTAACTATTTTAACGAATCTTGAATGTTGTTTTAGAGTGGGAGATGATTACCAACACCATTGGGGTGTTACAATTTTATTTGTGTGGCAAAAGAGAAATGGAGAGACACTAAGTTTCTAAGTGACTCACAAAAATAAAATGATCAATCCTGTGATCATTTCATTTTTGAAAAACATAATTTGATTCAAATTTTTTACATTATCTTTTTTTACAGCAAATATTGAAAATGCTCACCAACATTTTGAATGCAAACATGAACAAGTTGAACCAAGTTTTCTGTCACTCTTCTCGACTGTTTGTGTGTGACGAGATTTCAACAGCTATGGTTTGTTTTATTTCAACGATTTTTGCAGGACTTGCCTGGAAAAAATTAATTGTTTTCACGCTTGCATTCAAAATGTTGGGAAATGTTTTTAACATTTGCTGTAAGGAATGATAATCTAAAAAAAAATTGAATTAAATTATGTTTTATTAAATATAAAATTATCGCACGGTCAAATGAATTTGGCCGTCTCTATTTCTGTTTTATCTCACAAATAAAGGTGTAAAAGTCGAACAGTGCTGGAAATTGTCTCCCACACTTAAAGAAGGTTCGAACAGTTATACTTCAGTGTTAGGACAGTTGCCACATCCGTCAGATTTAACCTTTTAACGCGAGGTGTCCTCGCCGTGAGGACATAAAACTTTGACGTTTTGACTGTTGTCAATCACAAAGGATAAACTTGATTTCTATTAAAAACCTCGGCTGTTCAAGCCTTGTCAGGGAAAGAACCTCCTTGAACCCCCCTAATTTTTTAGTTTCATTATTGCCATATTAAAACGATATTAATTGACTATGTCATTTTATCTCTCATCTTTCGTGCATTTCGCTAAGTAACCCTATGTTGAAATTTTTATTATTGTAATCTATTTATAGAAAAATACATGGGATGCATATTCTAGAACTTACGAAATATTGTAGCAAAAGATTAAAGCTATTGTGAACTAATAGTATTTAAATATATGTAAAATTATGTCGCTTTTTTATGTCGCATTTTTGGGACACATTTTTTGTAAAAATTTCCAATAAAGGGGGTGAGCGATAAAATGACATAGTCTTTAATACTTAAGGGTGATATGGTTACACGAGAATCATTTACTTTTTAGCATATCATTTCCCGTAAAATTGGTCGATTATTTGTTAAATTTTCAGGATAATTTTTAACAGCACTGTCATCTGCTGAAAACTGGAGACAACGATGGAAATGCATTGATACAGAACAACAGGATAGACTGCCCGATGTCGAAAAAATGTCAGCCGTTGCTATCGCTCGATTTAACTACCAAAAAGTTGGCGATCAATCGAATCGTTCAGATGTGTTAAAAATGGTCTCCAGATCTGTGGTCGCGATGGACGATTCGATCGAGCGCCATCTTGCTGGTAGTTAAATCGAGCGATAGCAACGGCGGCCCCTTTATCGGCATTGGGAAATGGTTGCCCCTCAAAGGGTTAAGGGTAATAAGAAAAACCATCGAGCACTATCTTAAATTGATTATCCTGTATAATACAACTTACATTTGTGGATTTATTACACTGTGATATCTGAATCAAAGTAACGTTTGTCCAAACCACGGCTGAGTGAATAAGCCACTGAACCAGAGCCTTATTATCGCATGGGCAAATCGGGACTTTGCCCAGGGCCCCAGGCTCCAAAGGGCCCCCAATTTCAAATATTGTTCTGAAATATTCTTTTTTTGTATAAAAATTTTAAGAAAAGTAAAAAGAAAAATTCATAGATAGGGGCCGCTAAAGTCTTCAATGCGTGGGGCCCTGTTGGTTATAATCGGGCCCTGAACTGAACATGTTACACGGCTGAAGGTTCGCGATCGGGCCCGGTTGCACGGCTCTCGAACTAACAGTCTAGAGATTTGGTCGTTTTTCTCCAGATATAACGTGAATATGCATTAGAATCGATTATAAAGTCCTAAGTCCAAGGCACCTCCTCCCCATGCCTGAAAGATAGACCATACGTAGTTTTGTCATAACATCTCAAAACAAAACAAAGTAACATTTTTAGAGAAATTATTTGATAAGGATTTTTTGGAAAGATTTAATGTAATAAACCATATCGGCATATTTCGGTTAACTATTTAATTTTTATCAAGCATATTTTAAGATTGTAATGCTATGAAATAACATTTATTGTCTGATGCAACTTAGTTATGCAGATTTATTACAAAGTGATATGCAGAGACCTTATTTGATAATTGTTCATGAGAAAAAATATAATTGAATAAACAAGACTGAAAGGTTTTAAAAGGATTCTTTATTCAGTAACAGGCATATATAATACTAATTAGGTTTATTGGGCTATTATAATATAATATAAATTTATATATAATTTTATGAATTATGCAAATATATGTAGATTCATTGAAAAGGAATTCTCATTGGAGATTTGATAGAGCAAACGAATTTTTATAATACTTTTTTTTATTTGATAAGTATTAAGAATTTTCATTATTCATATTCTGCACTTATAATATGATAAAACTGTCTATAATTTAATCTGTTATGCAACTTATGTGGATTAATTACATTATGATATCTGAGTCAAGTCAAAATAACATTATTAGAGTTTTTCAGGAATCATTTGATGGGAAAACGAGATTTTTAGTTAAATATATTATTCGTATTAAGTACATTGGGATATTGTAAGGTAATTTTTCATGAGATTAAACTACGGAAGATTTAAATATTTAAATTGAACATTTAAGGTGAAGAAACGAAGATAGATAGTATTAGTGTAAGTAATAGGTAGTATTTGCAGATTTGTAACGATTATAAGGATTAAATCACAATATACCGTGTTAACAAGTATTTAGTGAAATTAAAAATGTTTGCTATTCATTATTCTTTCAGTGGGGGCCTTATAACCAATTAACGTTAGCCAATATTAATATGTATCCCGCAATAGTTTAAACAAAACTGAGTACCTGAACTTTTTTACAACTTCACGTTGTCGTAAGTGATAATATTACTCTATTAGAAAAAAAAACTGGGTGAACTAACTGAAATTTCGTTCACGTCATTCAAAAACGTGCCGTCATATGTTAAAAGAGGCTTGAGATTTAAAACTTTGTACCAGAATTTACACCGTATGAATGAAAATTCGCAATTTGTGCGATTTTAAGTGGCTGGAGTATCCACTGTTGGTCATTTTTCACGAGATTAAAATAAATTATTTATTTTCTTCTGTTGAACCATGGTCCATGGATGATTTAGCTATTTACTGCATGAATTGTTTTTATTTTTAGAAAAATATAATTGCTTTCGTTAACTTTTAATTGTTTAACAAAAAAATCTAATGGTAATATTAGATTATGAATTTTACAATAAGAAGGGTTTAATAGAAGACTTTACAATATATTATTAATTAAAGCGAAAAATTCCGCGTTAATAAATACTTTATGGAAATTAAATTAAAAGTGTTTGTTATATTCGTCGTAGCAATGATAAGTAATCCTGTGTTAATAAATATTTTATGTAAATTAAATTATATAGAAATAATGTAATATAGAAATAATGTAATCCTGCGTTAATAAATCCTGCGGTAGTTTTAACAGAAAATACTATCTGGACCTTTTCATCTCTTGATGAAAATCTTTTTCATGAATACGAAAGAAGCTGTAATAAAACAGCATCTATTTATTTTGTTACTGCTTCCTCTTTCAAAGATGAAGCATGTTTTGTATCAAATAGTTTTTGCATGCATTTGTTCTGAATTCAAAAGTCTTTTGCCTTTCACTCTGTAATAAAAACACCTCTTTATTTATCTCGAAAAACTTTGGTAGTTTTTTCCACAACGAAATTTGATCATGCAGATTTATTTCATTGTGATTTCGCAGTCGCATCAAAATAATGTAATTAGAATAGCTATCTGAATAGCGTTACTCAGAAAAGATGTAATAGAGTAATAAGATTGGTTTTTTTCTAACGAATTCGTTGTTAGTTAAATGTGTTATTTTAGTTAGTATTGTAATTTAATATAGTATTATCAATCTAATATATTATACTAATGTAAAATAGACTATTCATACCGATGTAATATATTATACATGGATGGCTATTTTTTTTTCAAAAAGTGTCTAATAGAGTAGTAATAAGATTGTTTTTTTCTAAAGAATTCATTGTTAGTTAAATATGTTATATTTGCTATCTACAGCGTGGTATTGTAATTTAAAATAGTATTATCAATCTAATATATTATACTAATGTAAAATAGAATATTCATACCGATGTAATATATTATACAAGGATGGCTACTTTTTTTTTCAAAAACTGTTTTGAAAAAATAAATTTTGCAAGACTCTTAATGCCGTTATTTGCCTGTATGATTAATAGTTATATAAGTTGTAAAGTTTTTCTATCAAAGATTGAATATTGTTGAGCAGATGTACATAAAGATAACGGCATTTTTATTTGCATTTATTACATGCATATTGAAAATACGCTTGCTTAGGCATTTGGTACGGTTAGTTTGAATAATTTAGCAACAAATAACAATACCCAGTCTCATTTGATTTAATGCAATAAATTATTCAATATCTTTTAAACTTACCAGTTCTTTTTTATTTTAGCGAGGGGTCACTGTAAGCGGGATTTTGAGCTTCTATCCTGTATAGCTGTGGGTGGACATTATCATGTTTTCTTAGTTTGCATTTTAAAAAAGACAAAAAAAAAATCAGCAGTGCATCCGAGATGAGACAGACCAACTGATATTTTTACTAGATTTAAGCCTATAAAATACAGGGGGTCAGAAATTAAACTACCCTATTTTAAAGTTGTCCACAAACGAATCTATTGCTGAGAAATATATGAAATTTTGTTTAGGATATAATGAAAGGTATGAGAATTTGTTTGAGAGAATAAAAAATATTAGTTCAAATGATCGCCACCAGGAGTGTTTTTGCTTATTTGAATTAAACATTTAGCATATTTCATGATAGTTTACAAATATTATTACAACGAAACATGTTCAGCATGCTGCCCATCGTTGTCAGCTACCATATGGCATCGTAAGAGAGTGTGTTCCACAGCTGACCGCAGTATGTCCCGGGAAATATTACGAACAGCTGGCTGTGCCGGCACAGCCAGCTGTCATAAAAAAGAGTCTCTATAGATCTGTGGCACGCAATGAACGTTTCGATCGTCCGCCATCTTGCTGGTAGTTTAGTCGAGCGACGGCAACGGCTGCCCTTTTTTCAGCATTGGGAAAGGGTTGCGCCTCAAAGGGTTAAGATCAGACAAAGTTCAAGGATTATCACGAACTTACCAAATGTTTCCAACTCCCCCTTAAGCCAAAAGTCGCATGGGTTGAGGCCTGGATACTACGGAGGCAATGGAACTCCCCCTGGTGGCGAATACCTGAACTTTCATGAGCACTACAGAGAATTTCATAATTTTATCAACAATATAGACAACTTTAAAAATAGGGCTAAAAATAGGGTTTAATTTCAGACAGCCCGATATAAGTCACCGGGCCTGACTATGGTTGCGATATTCTCCCCCCCCCTTCATTTACCATTAGTCCTTTCATATCCTAAACGTACAAGAGAAGTTTGGTAAGTATCCAATGAATTATCTTTCTTCAGTCACTGCGAATATTTTTAAATAAATATTTAGATATCAAAATGTGGAAACTAGTGAATGGTTTCTATAATCGATTACTACTATTCGTATAGAATCAATAGTAGATTAATCGGAAAATAAATATTTGCTATTTTTACTATTCGAATAGCATTCGCGATTTCTATTCGAATTCTATTCACATTTTCTATTGAATTGTATTCACGATTTCACTATTTAAATAATATTTGTGATATTCGCTATTGGAATAGCTTTCATGATTTCAGTATTCGAATAGTATTCGCGATTTCAGTATTCGAATAGTATTCGCAATTTTCACTATTCGAATAGTATTCGCGATTTCACTATTTGAATTGTATTCAGGATTTCCATTTGAATAGTGTTAAGTGTTTCACTATTCGAACAGTATTCCCGATTTCACTATTCATATAGTATTCATGATTTTTAAGATCGAATAATATTCGTGATTTCACTATTCGAATATTATTCTTGATTTTGAAGGCCACGTGCTGAGCGTTCGAATGGATATTTTAAAATCGATTAATTCTAATAGTTTTATTCATTCATGTTAACCACTAATAGAAACTCATATATGTTAAACAAAACACAACGAAACAAATGTTTTATGTAACAGATCATTTTGCAAGCCTCTTAAGATATATTTTCTGCAGCCTAACAGACCATAAAATCCTTGAAAGAGAAGAAATTTCCAGCAGATTTAAATTCCTTGATTCAGCTAACACCATTCTGCACCTAAAGCATTTTTAAATGACTGAATTTTAGTAGAAACGGTGGACATTTAAACACTTCGACATTCCAAATATATTATGCATGTACAATGATAATTTTTTTACCACGTGGACTAATTTCAAAAATTCTTCTTTTATTGGATAGGAGATAGCTGTGGGGTGGTATGGGAAGTTTTCCCCAGGTTCACATCCCATATTTTTTTATGAAGGCGAAACCCAGGCCGTGAAGAAGGAACAAGACTTTATAGTGGCAATCACATTTTATTTTAATATCAACACGTTAAAATGATAAAGTCCTACGGTGGCTAAGCAGACCCCTCACAAAAAAAACGCGGGTTCACTTGACAACTGCTAAGGCGTGAATGATGACGAGAAACGTAAGCCAAGAGGTTAGTACAGAACCAAAACACGCCACAAGGGCATGCCAAACAAAATGTAAAATTAACTTGACGCCAGTAGACGTTAAGAACATTTCTATATAATTATTTTTGAATCCCAGTCTCGCCAACAGGATAAAACAAACAATCTAGCAGCTAAATTGTAACCCAAAATGAAAGCCAATGTTATTTATAGATTTGATACCATATATGGTCATAAACAAATCATGAGAACAGAAATGCTAGGCTTTACCAATGCGAAAGTGAAATAAAAAGGAAAAATAAATGTAAACGGAAGATTGCTTTTAAATACGGTGGGTGCAGAAATAAAAAACTTTACAGGCGAAGGGAAGAGAAAATCCAAATCGAAAGTGCAAAGAATAAATTTTGAACACATTAAATTTAGAAATAATTAAGAATTATGTAATTGATAATTAAAAATAAGATATGTGATTATCTGCATCACAGGTGGTTCCATATTAATTTGACCATGTTCTGATAATATACTATTCCGAAAATCGATTAAAATGTGTTTTTAAACCACGGCTTAAGGGGCTGCCTTTAACGGCGCTGGTCGTAATGTCAAAAGGTCGCAAAGGTTGGCCACTTTTAGCGATTTATCGCGAAAATTGGCATAAATATATGTTTCCAAAACTGAACTCAGCTTGGAGAGATCCATATTTGGCGAGATTTTGCCAAAGAGAGCTATTTTCAATGGGAATAATGGTATAGATTAGAAAAGTTCGCCGGTACCGGCATATGTCAAAAGTCGCCACAGTCGGTCATTTTTGGCAATTTACCACCAAGTTCGGCATCAGAAAATGTCCCCACGATTGAACTCCACTTGGGGATACCTGCTATATTTGGGGGGTTGGATTTTCCAAAACCCTACTAATTTAGAATGAGAATAATTTTTCGCTCTGGTGAAGCAATTTAAAGTCGGTTTTCTCATTAAAAAATGTCATACTTATTTAGTATATCTTTGAACTTGGTTATGGCTAAGAATGTTTGAGTTAAGATCCAATGACACAGATTTAACCACATAATCTGTTTGTTTGTGCAATTGAAAACTTTTCGGATATGCATATGAAAATCCTCCATGTGTAAAACAGAAAATGTTTTCGTTCTATAAAATTTTTTTTTTCTCTAATGGGGATGGAGTAAATCTGCACACACAAACCAGAAAATCTGTTTTTTTGTTTGTACAGTAGACTCTTTCTTAACCTTTTGAGGCGCAACTCTTTCCCAATGCTGAAAAAAGGGCAGCCGTTGACATCGATCGACTTAACTACCAACAAGATGGCGGGCGATCGAAATGTTCATCGCGTGCCTCCAGATCTGGTAGTTAAGTCGAGCGATGGCAACGGCTGTCCATTTTTCAGCATTGGGCAATCTATCCAGCTGTTCTCGCATTCTTCCATTTTTCAGCAGATGTCAGTGCTGTTAAAAATAATCGTGACAATTTTTTTACGGGAAATGACGTGCTGAAAAGTAAAGGATTCTCGTGTAGCTATGTCACCCGCAACTATTTTTATTGAAATCAAATCTATTCTTTGTGACTGGCAACAGCCAAAACGTTAGAGATTGGTGTTCCCAGAGCGGGAACACTGCGCGTTAAAGGGTTAACAGGGGCCTAAATGGGACTAGGGGTGAGCTGGTTAAGCGAAAAATCCTGTTGAAGCGGATAATATAAAAAAACATATAGAATTAATTGATGGAACTGCACAATAATAAATGCACCCGTTTGATAAATGCACAGTAATAAATGCACAGTGATACCTCCGTAAGTTGTTCAACCGTCGTTCCCTCAAGAACACCCCAACTTTCAGAGATGCCCAACTTATAGAATTGTATTATGGACACGCTCCGTTCCCCAGAAAAGTGTCCAAACTAGGGAGGTGTCCTAGTTATGGAGGTGCCCAACAAGTTTTATAAATTATTAAAAGGAAAGTTTTGAAAATACCAATAATTTTTTTTTTCTGCTGAAAAGTAAAAGTTCGACAACTTGCTGCATATTTATCATTTTTTTTTAAAAGTATCACATCGATGGAAGAAGCCGTTGTTTGTTGTTTTAAGTAGTACTATATAAAGGCTTTTACCAGGGCTTTTTCTCCGTCTGCTTCGACGGAGGACGGTATCGGTCACTGTCGAAAATTTTCAATTTATGGAATTTAAAAAAAACTTATTTATTAATTTATTTTTAAACCGAATTCGGCCGGTTAAAGTGGAGATCCGGTTAAACGGAGGCCGGTTTAGAGGGTGTCTACTGTATCATCAATAACCCGCACGATAACGTATCTTAGAGCTAACTTGGATTCTCGTCAGCAAAACAAGATTTTTCTATAACTGTAAAAGCGCTGAAAGAGACGCTAGTCAGTAAAAGTATTTTATTGCTCGTAGCATCACTGAAGGCCGAAACACACTGTCGAAACCTGGCTTTATTTATCATTTTTTGTAGGAAATGATAAAACATAGTTATAGAATATCAGTAGTGTTTATAAGTGCCTAAAGTAACTGTGTGTATGTTTTGAAATATAGTAAATGTACCCTATTTCAAAGAGCGAAATTTTCATGTACACGAGCATTCTTAGAAACATTCCCTCGTATAACTCCACTGTATATGTATCTTCCAATTTTAGTCGTATTCTAGAAGCACTTAGTACATATATTTATAGTAATACAAGTCTTTTTAAAAACTTTTTTACAATCGAAAGAGGAGAAATTTAATTACAATATATTTTTCTCAAATTCTACTACGTATCCCTTTATGCATGTTTCGAAGTTTATACAGAAACATTACATATTATAAATAATTAATTTTCCCGAAAAAGCTACTAAACGGTAACGCGCATTTATGATTAAAAAAAAAAAGTATAAAATCGGGGAAATTCAAGGTTGTCTATGATTGAACAGTTGAAAAAAGTGTATTGGACACGTTTTAAATATATTGCCTGAATACAATTTATGACTCGAGAGAAAAATAACTCACGATATACATTTTTCGATGAAATACATACTTTATTTGGAGAAATCAATACTTCGATACCATTACTTTTCTGCTTTTCGCGTTGACATGTCTTGCTTTAAACCTAATTGCTTTTACGGAAAGGATAAACACTCGAAATAAATGTAAACAGAAACAGTGTAACACTGAAGAAATAGGTTTAGAAAGTTCTGATTTGCAAGATTAATATACTGATGGACGTTATTCGTGCTTGTTGTTTAAAAGCAAAGTACTGGAAATACCGTAAGCAAATTTGTATTTCATTAAAGTGAATGTTCTGAAAAAAATGAAATAAAAATTTTTTGTCTTTAAGAAGAAGCTCGTTAAAAAAATGACATTTTAGAAATGTCATATTATGCGAAAACTATAGCAAATAAAAAAAATGCTTTGAAAAATTCTCTGGTATGAAAATACATTTAACTTATGTAATCGAAAAAATTACAAAAGTGCACTGAGTGCCTTAATTTAGGATGCAGTTCACTTGCATTAAACACTTTCGTTTCGTTATGTTATAGGTATTGAAATCGATTATTTATGCTCCTTATCTGAAAGCATAATACAGAAAATACTGCAATTTTTTTTTAAAAAAAGGAAGTAAACATAAACAGTTGATGGTGAAAATATGCAATAAAGCTTTTGAAGAACTTCTGACTTAACAACTTCATTTTCGAAATCTGATTGTTTCAAAATGTCATATTATGTTAAATAAATAAATAAACGTTATATTCTACCTTAAGAAATAAAATGTTAAAAAAATTCTTTATTTCTAAAAATACATAAAATCTTTTAGATCGATAAAATTACCAAAATGCACTCAGTACTTTAATTTAGGTTGCAATACATTTGGATAAAAATTTTGATTCGTTATGCGGTAGGAATTGAAAATCATCGTTCGTGTTTATTATTTAAAAGATTAACACAGAAAAAGTAGCAAATAATATTTTTATTGAAGTAAGCATAAATAGCAGATACTTAAAATATGAAATAAAGTATTGTAAAACTTTTGACTTTATTTGCACAATGTGATTAAAAATGTCATATTATGTTAAATGAATAAATAAACGTCATATTACATCCTAAGAAAGAAAACGTTTAAAAAACTGTCTAGCTGAAAATACGTAAAATCTTTCCGATCGAGAATATTTTCAAAATGCTCTACATCCATTAATTTAGAGAATGAACTAAGATCCAAAAAAGCATTCAGCACGCACAATGCAATAATTTTTGTACTTGGAATTGAAGATCAGAATGTGAAAAATAGCGTGATTTTATAAAAATAAAAAGAGGTACGCAAAATTTTAAACAAGTGTAAGAAACATTTAAATAATTATCTAAAAACAATAAAGCTTGTAAGAACAGCTTGTTAGAAGCACTAAAGCTATGTACTTCATAATACTTTAATTTTTGTAAAGTGAAATTTTCTTCATTGAATAATCTAAAGTTAAAATTTGTCTAGTTTAGAATGACAGTATCACTTAAACAGTGTTTAATAGATGTATAACTTGCGGCGGCAGCACTTTGCGTTATGTCCCTCTCCACCTCCAGGACACGAGTCTCCAAGAGAATCGACTTGAATGCACGAGAGGGTTTTCGCAACCAGGCCAGTTTTTTCCACAAAAGCAGATTTATGCTAGAGATATGCTAATGTGAACAGTGTTGCTATGTGAACAGCGACACTATATAAGGTCTGTAGCTAGTTACTAACGTATGTAGCGAGTTACTACGCCTGGGGTATAGTCCCCTTTTTGTATTCGGCACAAGGTGCCAGTTTGTGTTTTATCTGTTTTATGTTTTCGTTTTAATAAAGTGTTATGTTGGGAAAAGTTGTGTTCAATCGTGAATACACACATGTACAATGAGAAGGGCAAAAAGTTATCATCTGCCACTTCAACTGGTGACCCGGAATAGGACAAACCCATCTTCTGTAAGAAACAAAGTGTGCTAATCTGGAAGTTCGATCGATGTTCAAAGTCAAGCCTCTTCAGCAGCTTTGGCAAGATCTACAGTCAAGCTGGCCCTCGGGAAGTTTGTTGGAGCCGCCCTATTGCAAAGAACGGTGTTCTACGGGTAAAGATTTCCTCTGGTCTGCTGCTTCGACTTTCCTGCGCGCACCGTCATCAAGTATTTGAAGACAACGGACCAGACAGGTGGCAAGTTTTAAACAAACATTTATACATTTTTCTTCATCCCCATTTAATTGGTTGCTCGGTCAGGCTTTCCAAAAATGAATGGTGAAACGTCTGTAGAGGCGGTGAAAACCGGCGACATTAGTCGCGTAGCTCTCAAGTTACCACCCATTTGGGAAAAATTTCCAGATTTATGGTTCGCTAATATAGAATCACAATTTCACATCGCGAACATTAGTGAAGATTCTACAAAATTTTATTACATAGTGTCTAGTCTAAATGCTGATATCTTAAGTTATGTAAGTGATGTAGTTTTAACACCTCCCCCCACTCTAAAGTATGATACCTTAAAAAAACGGCTTTTAGCCGAATTCACGGATTCCGAACAAACAAAGATAAAGCAATTACTTTCGGAATTAGTGTTAGGAGATGAAAAACCTTCCCATTTACTACGGAAAATGAAGCACTTAGCACCCGATAAAACAGACACCGAGTTTTTAAAAACTCTATTTCTACAAAGATTGCCTAAGGACACTCAAGCTATCTTGTCTGTATATGAGGGTACTTTAGATACATTAGCTCTCATGGCAGATAAAATTGTAGAAGTCACGGGTAATTCTAGTTCAGAAATACAAAGTCTAGACACTCATACTACTAACTCGGAAAATGAGGTGCAGGAATTAAAAAAACAATTGACAGAACTAACCCTAAAAATTGACAAGGTCTTGCAAGATAAAGATAAATTTAGACCACGCACTCTTAGTCGTACGAGACTCATTAATAATAAATTTCAGCGTAATCCCCCACACCGTGTGACACCCTCTACTCGATCAACACCCTCCCACTCCTCTGAAACGGTGTGCTGGTATCATAAAAAATTTAAAGATTGTGCTCGCAAATGTCTAGAGCCGTGCAATTATAACTCTTTAAAAAAACTAGAGGGCCGGTCGCATTATACGGCGCAATGTGACTATACGTACAAGGACGTTATAAGTCGCCGTCTTTTTATTAGAGATAAAATATCTGGGGTGGAATATCTAATTGATAGTGGCAGTGATATCTGCGTTTTACCCAGAGCAAAAAATACTCGGTATAATGGACCTAAAAATATTATATTGTATTCTGCTGATGGATCTCGTATCAAAGTCTACGGAACTAAATTAGTAAAACTCGATCTTGCGTTAAACCGGTCTTTTCAGTGGCCGTTTGTGGTCGCAGACGTTAGCAGACCAATAATTGGTGCTGATTTTATAAAACACTTTGGCTTATTAATTGATCTGAAAAGACTTTGTTTACGCGATCCAAGTTCGTCCAAGGCAGCTCTAGGTTCTGCTTGCAACGAGAGTTCGCCTAACGTTAGTCTACTTGCTAAGGATTTAAAAATTAAAAATATATTACGAAAATTTCCCGACATACTTAAACCGTATCCTTCTAATATGAAAGTAAAGC
Source organism: Cheiracanthium punctorium (assembly GCA_038373885.1). Lineage (NCBI taxonomy): Eukaryota > Metazoa > Arthropoda > Arachnida > Araneae > Cheiracanthiidae > Cheiracanthium > Cheiracanthium punctorium. The sequence goes on along the minus strand of JAWZYV010006347.1, from coordinate 3,682 downwards.
ACAATACAGTGCATAAAATTGAAACAACAGGACAACCTGTATTCGCACGGCCACGGCGTTTAAATCCATTGAAATTAAAAATAGCTAAACAGGAATTTCAATACATGCAAGAAAAGGGAATCTGTAGACCTAGTAACTCGTGTTGGGCCAGCCCTTTACACATGGTCCCAAAACCCAATAGTACTGATTTTCGTCCGACTGGCGATTACAGAGCTTTAAATAAAATTACTATTCCTGACAGATATCCCCTTCCCCATATACATGATTTTGCTAATGAACTTTACGGAAAAAAAATATTTTCCAAAATCGACCTCATCCGTGCATACCATCAAATCCCAGTGCACAAAGACGACATTCAAAAAACCGCTATTACCACACCTTTCGGCTTATGGGAATTCAAATTCCTTCCCTTTGGGTTGTGTAATGCAGCTCAAACTTTCCAAAGGTTCATATCTGAAGTCCTACAAGACTTAAACTTTACATTTGCTTACTTAGACGACATTTTAATAGCCAGTTCAAATGAGAAAGAGCACATGACTCATCTTGAAACTCTGTTTAAAAGACTAAACAAATACGGCATTAGAATCAATTTGTCTAAAAGCATTTTTGGGGTCACTGAACTACCATTCTTAGGTTACTTGGTTAACGAACACGGCATAAAACCGCTGCCTAGCAAAGTTAAACCAATTTTAGACTTCGAACAACCCCAAACATGTAAAGGTTTAAAACGCTTCTTAGGACTCTTGAACTTTTACAGACGGAATGTCCCGCAGGCTGCTAAATTACAAGCGCCTCTAAACGAGCTTTTAAAAGGCTATAAAAATAATAGCAAAAAGGTTATTTCGTGGACAACCGAAACGCTAGAAGCCTTCACGAAGTGTAAGGAATCGCTAGCTAACGCGGCATTATTGGTACATCCCAACCCAGACGCACAGCTTTGCTTATGCACCGATGCAAGTAGTACATCTATAGGCAGTTCTCTCCACCAGATCAGCTTAAAGCAGGATGCACAAGTAATCGAGCCCTTAGCATTTTATTCTGCTAAGCTCACACCTGCACAGCAGAAATGGTCTACTTATGACAGAGAATTGTACGCTATCTACGCATCTATCAAGTATTTTAAGCACTTTCTCGAGGGCCGTGTTTTTACGGTTTTCACGGATCATAAACCAATCACCTTCGCCTTTAATCAGAAGGGAGATAAATGGTCTCCTAGGCAACTGAGACACCTAGACTACATCGGTCAGTTTAGTACGGATATTCGCTACAACCCGGGACGCGACAATATCCCTGCCGATTTCTTTTCTAGAGTCGAATCCATTACCTTCCCGAGTACATTAGATTACTCAGCAATCGCAAAGGCACAAGAGGGTGACAAAGAACTTGAAAAACTAATCAGTACACACACTAAATTAGTATTTAAACGAATGACAATTCCAGAAACTCAAACTCCCTTGTATTGTGAGGTATCTACAGACAAAATTCGTCCGTATATTCCAGAATCCTTTCGAAAGAAAGTATTTGACAATTTACATAACTTGTCTCACCCAGGTATGAAGGCCACAGCTAAGTTGCTAAGTTCTCGTTTTATTTGGCCTGGCATTCAAAAGGATTCACGGACTTGGACGAAATGTTGCATTCCTTGTCAGTTGACTAAGACGCAAAGACATACAAAAACTCCAATACAGAATTATACTGTTCCAAGAGATAGATTTGACCACGTACACATAGATCTAGTCGGTCCTTTACCCGTAAACAAAAATTTTAAATATTTGATTACAATGATCGACAGATTTACACGTTGGGTTGAAGCAGTACCCGTCACTAACATAGCCAGCGACACTGTTGCTAGAGCGTTTTACGAAAACTGGGTAGCAAGGTTTGGCGTGCCCACAACTATCACAACCGACCAGGGTCGGCAATTTGAATCTTGCTTGTTTAATTCTCTTTTACATTTATTTGGGATAAAAAGAAATCGTAGTGCAGCTTATCATCCACAGGCCAATGGCCTTATAGAGAACTGGCATAGAGGGTTGAAAACTGCGTTGAAAGCCTGTCTGACCGACCAATGGTTGGAAAAATTACCTACTGTTCTATTAGGACTTCGGTCCGTCTATAAAGAAGAGTTGAGAGCAACCACGGCTGAGCTGGTATACGGCATTTCGCTTCGACTCCCTGGAGAATTTTTCCAGCCCTCTGCAACAGATATTAATGTTCCAGACTTCATTCGACAACTAAAGCAGCAGATGGAGCACCTAGTACCTCGACCAACGTCTTCTCACGGCCGTGAACAAATATTCATTCCCAAATCACTAGCCACGTCCAAAGATGTATATGTCCGTAAGGACTCTGTGAAACCACCGCTGTGTCCACCGTACGACGGACCATTTCCTGTGCTAATGAGAACCAATAAATTTTATAAAATTTTAATGAAAGGCCAGGAAAATATAGTCACCGTTGATCGATTGAAGCCTGCTTTCACTTTGAACGAGCAACAGGTAAAAAGTGCTGATCTGACCGGAAACACTACGGTCACACGCGCAGGACGTACCAGCAAACCCCCGGAACGTCTGCAAGTTCGTTTCCACTAGGAGGGGGGTACTGCGGCGGCAGCACTTTGCGTTATGTCCCTCTCCACCTCCAGGACACGAGTCTCCAAGAGAATCGACTTGAATGCACGAGAGGGTTTTCGCAACCAGGCCAGTTTTTTCCACAAAAGCAGATTTATGCTAAAGCAGAGATATGCTAATGTGAACCGTGTTGCTATGTGAACAGCGACACTATATAAGGTCTGTAGCTAGTTACTAACGTATGTAGCGAGTTACTACGCCTGGGGTATAGTCCCCTTTTTGTATTCGGCACAAGGTGCCAGTTTGTGTTTTATCTGTTTTATGTTTTCGTTTTAATAAAGTGTTATGTTGGGAAAAGTTGTGTTCAATCGTGAATACACACATGTACAATGAGAAGGGCAAAAAGTTATCATCTGCCACTTCAAACTATTTCTAAAGAACCAACCAATTAACAACCAATTAAAAAGCGTTGAAAGATAGTGGCTGTATTGCTGTTCTCTTAAAGTACGTTGCTAAAATCCAAACATGAATTTTTATAGAATAAAATCAGCTTTAGCTCCATTGCATTCTTTAAGTAATAATAATAATAAATTAATGTCTATATTAAAGAACATTTTTATTTTAAAGAATCATTCATTCACAGAAGTATTTTTCTATATCAAATACTATAAATCACTTTAAAAATACATATCAGCTATCGCACTGTTAGTTTCAGATTTTAAATTTATTTGATGGTAGCAAAATACACTAACTTCATAAAGAAATTCACAAAATAAAAAATGTCACAATCTCCAAAAATACACAGTTCCTTTAAAATATTATTTTCATTGAGAAAAAGAGATTTCAAAAATATATTTACTAACAATAGGATAGCTGCTTTATTTTTTGTATCAAAATAAAACATACGCAAAAAACTTCTTTGAAATTTTATTACGCTCTACATTTCTTAACTAGAAGTATAATGCCATGTAATAAGATTAAAACTTTAGTTTTATTTATTTATATATATAGAAAAATCATAAACATCGTAAACCGTGTTCATTTTCGGCTCCGTTTGGGATTATTATTATTATTTTTTTTAAAGTTTCATAGAAGCGGAAATATTTCTTAAC
>JAWZYV010006338.1:0-379995 GCA_038373885.1 Cheiracanthium punctorium | reverse complement strand
TTTTCCTTGATTTCTGGAAAAACAACATGCTGACTTTTTCAAAAAATATTTTCCTTAGCATAAATAAGCCTAAGTGAAATTATAATTTTATTTTCTGCCCATTTTAAAAAAATCATGCATTTTAGGGTCGAATTGTTCAGTTTGTGTTTTTTCCTCCAGTATCTAAGTAGACGACCATGTGAGAATCTTGAATGAATAGTAAGAACATGTGAGATTCGAAACCTTAAGTCGGTTGGGCTGGTCCACAGAGAAGGAATATTCAGAGAATTTACTTGACTTAACGCCGTCCTACGCGGACTATCGAGATATTTCGATGCATGATTTGGCAACATCAAAGATAGAGATGATCGCTCTATAATCTTAGCTTCCCCCCCCCCCCCATTTGTTATGGTCTAGAACGCTATCTGTAATTTGGCGGTGGTACTGAAGTCCTGACAAGTAGTTTTCTCTGTAGATTGCTATGAATAAAGAAATTTTAACTTTGAACATTGAATTAGACGGTGATTAGCGTTATGGTAATATATTTTCAGATCCAATACAATTTATCAGTGGATCGAATTCCAAGAAATATTTTAGAGATTAGTAGGAAGCCATTCAAACAGGTTTCTGGTTTAAGCCATATGTCTTTTCTCTGTTTCATAGACAAAGGATTGTCGGTCATAAAAATTGATGTAAAATAAAATTACTCATGTTTCTGTCTAAGCAGATGCGATTAAAATTACCAATTTTCTATGTACAATTTAAGATGGAAATTTCATTTGCTCTTTAATGTATTTTATGGAGCGGGCAAAATTCTGAAGAATTTAAATTTCTACAGGAAAAAAAAATTGTTTTTTTCTTTTTGTAAAACAAATGTTTAGATTTACAATACAAAAAAGGTAATCGGATAGTACATTGCGCAAAGATACAGAGTGTCCCAAGGATGGTAGCACGCTTTAGTTCTTTACACTTTTTCAATTTGTATACGAACCCCATAGAAAAGAATTACAAATCAATAAAATGCACGCCATACACTAATGAGGTGGTGCATAAAATTTTACAATTATATCTTAAAAAGTGTCAGAGGTATGAAAATAAATAGATGAATGCCTAAAAATTAAGTGCTGCAAAAACTAAGCAAACCAATTTGTGCATTAAATTTCGCTGTGCTCTAACTCTTGTGAAGAATCTTTTCATCGAATATCACCAATCAAATCCTCCAAAACCTCCATGAGACGAGTGCTATCATTTCAGAAACAGAGAATACTCAGGTACTTACTTTGTTCAGTCAGGCAACAAGAGTTGCCTGAATAAATTAAGTGTAGCGCGAGAGTCATCTTTCGAGTGCAAACGGTTATGTGGAAGAACTGAAGGCACTGTATTTCCTTTCTTGCATTAAAGAAAAAGCAGTGTTGTTCATGTTCTTGGTAAAGGGCAACTAGTTTCACTTTGCAATAAAACTCACTCACTCATTTCACGCATGAAACGGAGCACAGAGATGAGTGGAATATGGAGTCTACTTCATTGACTGATGTCAGAGATAATTATTAATGTGATCCAAACAAGGAAATTTTTAGTATATTCGACGAAAAACGGGTATTATAAAAGTTAAATGAAATTAAAGAAGAACGCGCAAGTTGTAGTCACATTCTTTAACCGAGTCTCAAAAATAAAATAGATAAATAAATGAAAAATCTGGTTTGGGTTTGAAAATTAATTCTGTTTCAGTTGCAAACTCATCGCTCAGGAGAAATATTTTAAAAGTTATACACTCTCTTCTCATCAACATTATACATTATTTCAGCGATTATTTTACTCAAATAAAAACCAAAGATTATTTTGAATCTTTTAAAGTATCTATTTCATTGCATGTAACAATAGATTATTTTAATTTTAAATATGTTAATATGTATTTCGAAATCTCCTCAAATTCCAAATATTCCTCCGTAATTGTACAAAAGAAAAGTCATCATTATTTATAGACTTTCTGTATTTTTCCTGAATTATTTTTCAGTAGCATACATCCCTTCAATTAAAAAAATAATCATAACTATATTGCGTGTTTTCGTATTGAAGTAAATGCATTAGTTGTTCCCAGTACTTTGTTTTTACTCTTGGGTTTGAACAACATGTAAAGCAATTGATTAAACAAGAAAGAAAAAAAACTGATAACGAATGCATTTTGCAGGATTTTAAAATCTTATTTCCATTTGCTTTAAGAACGTTTCGATATGCCTTTTGAAATGAGATTAATTGGGTTCTGCTTTACAATTATTCGAGTTATGTCAGATTTTTGACAAACTGAATAAAACTGATGAAATTAATTATATTTGGTTTCAGAAATCTCCTTCCGTAAAACGTTTTTATCTGATTTTTTTTCATAAAACAAAACCTCCAATCACAGCTGTATTCTTCACTTAAAAAGAATAAATGTTTTGCGATAGATGCATCTTAAAACTGCGTCTATAAACTCTCCAGCAAATATCTGTTCTATCTTCTTTGAAATAACTGTACAGTAACATAAAATAGCATATTGGTGGATACAGTATTACCATATATATAAATTTATTAAGGACGTCATGAATCGCGCTTTCCACCGTAAATATTCTTATTTCCAAATGGCAAATTGAAAAATTCTTATTGGCAAATTTTAAAGCATAAAAAAGTTGACATATTAATAGTATATAACCGTAGAACTGAAGAGAAAAGAGAACCTTTCATTTTGAAGCCACCTGTGTTTCATTAATTAAAATAAAATAATATATGTTGTTACACATGTCTAAAAAGGAATTCAATCCAAAAACATTTGGCTACTTGCATAATCATAAAAAATACAAATACATTAGAAATACAGGTAATTAAAAAATCATCATTAAAATCGGACAATATTCAAACACCAGGACATCCATAAAATTACAAGTAAAATTTCTAAAAAACAATTTAAAAATCTAGAGAAGAAGTATTCAACCGTTCAGGACCTGAGATCCCTAGCTATCCATAGAGCAGGCAAACATCTCCTTTAAGATGTGTAAAACAAAATACCATTAACACTAAAATGTCCGAATGAAGTACCTGACGCAAAAAGAGCGTATGGATGTATGAATACATGCATGCAATTTACAAACATTCACAACCCAGATTCACGTAAATCACATTCTACAATTAATTTATGTTAACTTTAATATTACATAAGATAACAATGCTTGATTATAATTTCCATTAACCTATTTACAGAATTCCAAATTTTCGACAGTTAAAGCGTATAATTATATTTGCTATTTAATTTATCTTTCGTGCGTTCAAAACTGAGAAATTAATCAAAGTATACTGCAGATAGAGAAGTTCTATTACGTAACTATTATATTAAAACGTACCGTTAATCTGCAGCTTGAGTGCGTGTTTCTAGTTCGTGTAAGCTCGCTGCATGAACGTTATTCAACCTTTTATTGATAAATACGTCTTTGAACAGCAGAAAATGCTATACTAACACAACAGTACAACTACCAAAAATATCAGCAAACTCTGAGGTTTAATACTTATTATGAAATGTGTTATAAAACGGGGCGTTTTAGTATTGGTGCAAATATGCTGTTTTGAAAATTATTAGGAAAAAGTTTTTTTGAGCTTCTTAAAGTAAATGCAGATTTGAAAAGAAAGGGTTTAAAAGTAATTTTAGAATAAAGTTAATTTTATAAGTGATTGGATTTTTTCTTTCTGCGTCAAATGTCCACATAAAACAATGCAAATGCATTTATTTTGTAATCATAGACCTAATGATGATAAGGCTCGACAGAGTACATAATATATGATTTTAGTAATTGTGTTAGGAAAATAGAAACTACTAATTCAAACTTAGGCATAAATTATCGGGAATCTACTGAAAAACAACAATTTTGTTTGTTAAATATAGAAAACTAGTCCTATTCCTTTCAAAGCCCTTTTCCACGTACACACTGGTAATGACTCAGCTTTCAAAAATGGAACTTTTATACTAACAACATTTTAAAAAATCGAAAAAAAATTATTTTATATCTTGCATAGAACTACAGAAAAATTTTAATTAGTGAGTAAAAATTTGTATTTTGTGATCCATACGCAAGATGAAGCTAAGAAAAATAAATTTGCTGTCTTATAACAATATCGTCTTCTTATATCGTCTATTAAGCTAAATTATCTCTCAGGCAGAGACTATTGTGAAATCATACATTTTATTAAAGATTATTGCAGCATCCACTCTAAACGACATGAGATTCAAATTAATATTTTAAAATTTTAATATGCTGCTCGAGTACGAAACACATTTGTTTTGATATTGTTACAATTATTAACATTTCACGTTTGGAAAGAGCTTGTTTAGGCTTTCTCTGAACCCTCATTGAGAATTAGCTATGGGTTTGAAAAATATTAATCTAGAATTTATGGTACTTCTCATCATGGCCTTTTTTTCACTTCATATATGAGTAAGTAGTTACACATGCAAAATTTTTATAAATTATGTATTATTAACAAAAACAATATTTAATGAATTTTCTAAGTTAATTTGTTATTGACTGGTGACTAAGAATAAATTTGCATGTTGCAGTAAGCGTTTGAGCTTGAAAACTATCTCAAAAATTATTTTGTACCTTTTTGTCCATCTTAAAATAAAATGTATAAAAAAGTCTTTGTTTACTCATTGGATAAATTGTATTTAGCCTCACATATGCCATATGGGAAGTGACCAAAAATGAAATATAAATCCTAATAAAAGCGCAAATAACTGCTCTGTGACAAGTTCATGTTGATACTTTCTCCATTTAATCCATGCAGCCATGGATGGACCTTTCAGAGTGGTCCCCAAAGTATGCGGAATTTGTCCTTCATCTTAATGCATTTTAGCAATTAAAACTGTATCTCTGATGCCAGCTATTCAAAAGTAAATTCACCTGTTTATTGTACAGGAAGTAGGGTGGATCGAAAAAATCAAATTTTCGAAGGTGACCAACCATAAGACTATTAACAGGTTAAAATCCGGAGTCTGTAAGTTAATATTTTTACCTCCTCAGACGACTTAAAATTTCGAAATTTTGTTAGTTTTTGAGAAAAATTGAAAATATTCATAAAATAAAGCACTTAATTTAATTTGTTTTATTTTCTTCGTGAAACTTTTCTTCAAGCATCACATTTGCTGTAAAACCATAAAAAGTTACTTACGTAGTCCTCATGAAGAATAGGAATTATCCGCAAGTAAACCAAATATGCATTATTTTTGATTTCTGAAGATTGTATCAGTATTAACGAATGGTTAAGTATCTCTACTTCTTAATCTCTTTACACACTATATTGGCTTATTTTAATATATTTTATGATATTTAAATCTGAAAAAACACAACAAACACTGTTTCCTTGTGACCTTATAAGGGTTTTCAATCTGTGTAGCTTTTCGCTTTTTTTGTCCAAACCATCCATTTTGTCCTTGGATTTGCAATTAAAATTTGTACTCGTTTTTGGGGTTAAAAATTATATTCATTGATTGAATGGTGCTCACAATGAAGCCTTCACGGCTCTCCTATCCACAAACCTTCTGTGAAGCCTCTGCAACTAGCTTGATTACTCATCCAAAGTCTTGGTTATGGAAAAAAAAATGAAAATGTGGATTACGGGCAATTATCTACTCCAGGGATCTAGGCCGGGGATAGATTGCCCTCCGTGGAGGACTTTCTAAGTCTTGTTTATAAGAAGGAAGCTTCTAAAAAAAATTCCGTGAACCCATTGTTTACTATCACTTCGAGTTCTTCGACGAACAAGTAAGTGACGAGTTGCGAGGCGATTTAGTGATCTCCTTCAGTGACACTTGTGACCATTCAATCAAGTTGAAGTAATTGCTGGCTTCGAAGTTTATCGTTGGTTTATGTTTAAAGAAATGCCCTGTTAGTCTTGTTTACAACCTCTGTTCTTCAGCTTTTCATTCTTAGAACAGCAAGTTCAAGCACAGTTTGACGAGTGTCTCCGAGCATAGAAAGCAGTAAGGTTTCGGCATGCACAAAATATCTGATGCAATAACGGCATCAACAACTTTCTTCAAGTTTTCTGCTAAGTACCGCGAGTCTTTGATGATATACCACAGGTGTTTTGCATCTTCCACCCAGGTTTAGTTCACCTTTATTCTGAACCAGCTCGCTGCGTAAGTTTATTATAAATGTTACGAGATGTACCAATTCAGGAGAAGGATTTTTTGTCAAAACGTTGATCCGGACTACTCGATTGGCTATTGTAAGCCATCGAGATTGAGATAGGCATCCGGGCTGGCGATGTGCTAGTGACTTAGAACATTCACCTATTTGAACTGCTTTAAATATCTCTCTCAAATACTTTTGATCCATGCTCATATCATAAACATTTATTTGAAGAGGCTCGAATTTTATGGCATGGATGTCGATTATCTCTAAATTCTCGCAGACATCTTCCAGTTGGTTCTTGTTGACTCTTGGGATCGGTTGTCTGTCCGTCAATGTAAAGAGGAGTCTGAGTGGTGGCTCATTTAGGTGGAGAAGACAAATGAGCCATTGAAGGGGGCACCGAATCGAAGCTCCAATGAGCTTGTGTCACCACCTTTTTGCCCCGTGTTTACAGCAGTTCAGTCACATCCTATAGCACCGATGTCATTTTCTAAAACAGGTTTGCTCCTAATAACCTCTATTAAAGCAGTGGAAATTTCACGCTTCACGGCCTCTTTGCAGGCGCACTCTGTCTTTTTCCGCGACATATGAGACATGTAGAGCTCTAACCAAGTGCCACAAAAATAACATAAAAATCCAAACTAATGTATTCTTAGACTGTATACACAATAAAATTTAATAGACTAAACCAAGCTAATGAGGAAAGTGAAAAATAAAGCGATATATTTGCTTTTGAAAGCAACCAATGGTCATTCGTCAATATTGACAAAATTTTGAAAAGTAAAGCACTGTTCTCTTAATTGCAGATAATTTATATTCTACATTAGGGCAACGCAAGTAATTTTTTTGTGGTTTTGCAACAAATACAGTGAGTACAGAAGAACAGTTTAATGAAAAAAATCCCTCAAAAAATAAATGCTTTATTTTGTGAAAATATTCAGTTTTTCTCAAAAATTAATAAAATTTCGAAACCTTAGGGCAGAAAAAATTAACTCTCACATTCAAGATTTTTACCTGTTAATAGACTTTGGATCGAGTTCAGTTTGCGCACTAGCCAATTTTCAAAATTTAAAATTCGATTTTTTCGATCCACCCTAAGGAACACGCTGCTTATATTACAGATTAAAAACTGCTACAATGAGGATTACGCGTATCCCTCTGTCAGACTCTGCGAACTATAAAGTTTGCAGTCTAAATAGTGAATACCATGCTTATGACTTACTGAAAACTATTTAATGCTGAAATAAGTTAATAAAGTGCAATGAAAGATTATATTTTCATTATTCAAATGTTAATCATGATTCCCAGGAGAAGTTTGGGTCTTGTGAATAAATGATACCAGTTCTGAAAGTGAATATATAGAAACAATCAGTAAGAAGTTATAGTAATGGCTAACACATTATATATAATGGCTAATAATGTATGAATCATAACTTCAGAATTTATGTTTGTGACATTTCTAATTGATTTATTAACATTTTTAGTTCTATTGAATATTTTTCTCTTTTAATCTTTTCTGTTTTTTTTTCTGTGGCATTTAACTTTCAGTTAAAACTTTTCAGAAAAAGGCAAACTCTGTACCATTTAAAATAATCCTTTTACTCATGATAAAGGACAGTAACTTATTTTATTCTTTCAACTTATGAATACTTAATACGAACCACAATCGATTTGCCAATACTTTCACGATTGAAAATTATTTACCCCTATACCAGCAAAGAATACGTTAAAAATACACAGAACCGGCTACTGGAGAGAAATGACATTTAACACAAAGTAACATTTTGCAGGAAGCTTTAGGACATAAAATTATATCGAAATTACGAAGAGATTTTACTTAAATGTTGCTTAGCAACCACAAAAAACAAACTTGAAGAAAATAGTTTTATAATTGCTATTTCAGTGTTAAAAACTATTGTGAATTATACTCTGTCTTGAATAACTGTTCTCTGAAACCAGTGACGTAGACAAGGGGGGGGGGTGATAGGGGGTCATAACCCCCCATAAGGAATTTTTGACTTACAAAATGTATATTCTTCATTCCTTTATCACACACACACGTATACATATATGTGAGTTGCAGTAGTCGTAACCCCGCCCATGAAAAATTTCTGGCTGCGCCACAGTTTCAAATTATATCTTTACGTTTATTTTGAAATCCATTAAAAACTGATGATGATTGATTCATATTTTACAAATAGAACTATCCTGCATTTGTATTTTTAAATTCATATGTAAAAATTAATATTTTGCAATTGAAAAATCTAACATTTGTTTCCTAAACATTTGTTTCCCTTCTTTTTAGTTGTATTAATCAATCTTCTTCAACTACATTAATAAATTTATGGTTGATTATATACAGAAACGTATATTATAAATTTAAAGCAAGGCTAAATTTTTAAAACCATTTTCCGATAAATGAAATATGAAGTCTAGAGAAGAACATATTAAAAATGACTTTTTTCACCTGTAATTAGAACACGAAGTATTTGAATTTTAAAATGATTTTCCCCTTTTACTGTCTGTTGAGTTTTAAAAAAATGCATCTTGCGTGGAAAATAATTCCAAGCAGAAAGTTAAAAAAATTAAATAAGAACTAAATAGAACTATATCTCTTGAAATTTTTTCATCATCTCATTCCTGTGTGGCAATAGCATTGCACTGTAGGATGCATTCTTTAGAAATTGAGCAACTGGAAGTTACATTACATGAAGAGGCGATATTTGCTTTGTCGGTTTCTAGAAATATTTTTTTTATGATTCTGATGTATTTGATCAGCGAAAAATGTAAAAATAAAAGTGCACGGTTTCTTAAAAAGCTTCCAGTTTTAGCAAAAAGTGCAAAAATTTAAACAGCTCCTACGTAGAACAAAGTTCTCTGAACATTTGTAAAAATTGTTTCTAGATCTGCTTTCTGGTTTCTGACAAAACGAAAAAAAACTTTTCTTAGCACTTGCGTAATGTAGAATCTACAAGCACATATATAATTAAAACTAAACTTCCTGCTACACAAAATAAAAATAAAAATACCTTTTTCAAAAAGTATGATGAAATAACAACAAGAAAGATACAAGACTTGCTTAATCCCTTAAAGGCATTAATTGTAAAGAAAATCGTCAAGATTTTTGTTTTATTTATTTATTTTTGCGTGTGCTGGGCATTAAATCATGGGATGCTCAAGCAAACATCTCAATCAAGACAATATTTCATTAGTTAAAAACATGTCTTATTCATGTTAGCTTTGCCGTCTAGTGCTCTAGATATCAATTAGAACATACAGAAAGGGGAAAGTCTGGAAATCAGTCATATTTGCATTATTTTCCATAGACATTCCTTAACACGTGAAGTGAAATACGAAGAGCGAAAATGTGGCTGGTACAAGTGAACTTAATGTACGTATAGTGTTTTTAAGGGTTTTAATATCGGTTGTACAGAATCACTAACAACTAACAAAAATGTCCGAAAAAATTATTAAAATTTTCCAGTTTTAGATCTATCCATATGTAACTTAATTAATCAATTAATTTTATAGCATATATCTTATAAAAAATGCACTTATATTTGACACACACAGATATATATTATTTAAAAAGAGAATAAAATAAGAAGGATGGAACAAAATAAAATATGTACGAAAAGAAAGTGTCATAATTATTTTTTAATAAAGACACTTCGTAATCGCAAAATAATATGCATTGAGCAGCTGTACCTGTGAAAATGCTTATTTAAATCGTTATTTCTTAAGAGAAGCTAGCAGCATAGTGAGATTTTTTAAACTAAGAAATATTTAATAAATTTTTGATGTAAATTACAAACAAGAAAAAAAATGAATGCTATAGGTTTTATATGAATAAAATCTATCTATATGAATAAAAATGTAAATGTTTGTTCACCCGTAAACTCAAATCTCCTGAAAATTTCCCTCGATTGCTTTGTTGATTTGAAACTTTGATAGAGGGTTGCATTCACATACACGCGTGTTTTTATACGTCTATTTTATAGATGTGATATCCGTATCATTTATATAAACATAAAAAACAACGCATTAAAGCATCAATATGAAAATTAAAATAGCAGACTGGTTTCGGCATGTATGACATGCCGTCGTCAGATCTAGAATGAGACTAGCAAAAATTTGCTCCGTTTATATAGAAAAAAGTGGCGATTCAGGATAGTTTTTAAGGGGGTTAATAGGAAAGCAAGGATTCAGAAGGGGGTTTTACGATAGCCAATAGGGAATGAACTGAGCTGAATTCCCAATGTCTCCGGAATCTATCGTAAGAAGTTCGAGAATAACTATAGTTAGGTAATAATAGGATACTATAGGATACTACCTTCAGGAACGGCCTACCTATTTGGTTTAAAGCCTGTTTTAGTTTCTGAAGTGTCCTACTGTCCTGCTGAACCCTAGCTCTAGGCTCAGGTCCAGCAAGCAGCGGTTTCCCTCATTTTTATTTTATTTTTTTACAGCACAATTTTTGGATTACAATTGGTAAAATACATCAGTGTTATACAATATAAAAGCAGTTAGTTTACAATGGTTTACAATTGCTCACAATATTGTTCTTAGTAACATTTGACCATAGATACATATATTTAACACGTTCTTTTTTTTTCTTTTTTACAATTTTGAAAGTTAAAAAAAGTAAATAAATATCTAAAAGTAAACAATAGGCTTGAGAATGATAAACTTTAAAAGTAATTTTGAAAAATTTAAACATAAATAAATACAACTAATATTCAAAAATGTGCTTTAGAAAGAAAGTTTTTTTTTTTTTTTTTTTTTTTTTTTTAAATTTTGAAAGCATACATATACATATAATAATATACTGAAAAATAAATTTAGGCTTCGATATGAGAAGTGTATTTATTTAATCTAACGAAATAAGAGCAGCAACAAAAATTCTATGTCAGGAAATAATGCTAATAAAATCATAATTAAAAAAATTGTTCTATTTAGAGTTTTTACGTGGTTTTTATTAACTGAAATTCTTGTATTTATTTAATCTGAATCGCTTTCTGGTGTATGAGGTCTTATATCAATCGGATGAATATACTTGGGTTGATTATTTTGTAGTTCTTCAATCCCTTTTATTATTTTGTTGCATAAGTTTTTATTTTTTAATACATATGCAGCCCACTGCTCATTACTTTGTGAAGGTGATTTTAAAACTCTGTATTGCTTTAATAATTTACAATTAGTGAAATAATGTAATGAATTTCCTTGCATATTGCATTTACAAAGATCGGAGGAGGATCTGTTTATTTTTAAAAAATATTCTGGGAATGGTCCATGATTGGTAAAAAAAAAGATAAAGGTTCCTGTGTTCTAAAAGAAAATCCTCTGATGGTTTTTTAAAGTATTGGTAAGTATACCTGCCTGTAACTTCTGTGTCCCATGATATTTTCCATTTTTCTAATTTGTCCTTTTTTAATATGTATTTTAGATAAGATAGTGGGCTTGGAAGTGAAACGCTTACTATTTCTTGGAGGCGACTACCAATTTTGTTTTTAGTGATAAAATTACTATTGTAGATAGCTGCTTGTTTTGCTAATCCGTCTGCTAGCTCGTTTCCCATAATCATAGAGTGTGCTTTTATCCATTTAAATCTTACTGTTTTAGGTATTTTTGTAAGGAGAACTAAAATTTTATGAGCTAATTTATTTGTAGTTATATTATTTTGTAGAATTTGAATACTTGAGTTGCTGTCAGATAAGATTAAGCATGAATTATATGACGTTGTTGAAAACCATTTTAACGATCCATATATTGCATATAATTCTGCCTGGAAAATGGAGTTGTTGCTGTTGAGCTTAAATTGATTACTTTTTATCAGAATATCATCTTGAAAAACACAGTATGCCGCTCCGCAACCTTCTTTCATTTTAGAGCCATCAGTATAAAATTTAAGGTCTATATTGATATTATCAAACAATTGAGCTGGGGGAAGCAAGGGATCCAACAATGATTTCATTATAGGAATGTCATAATCAGAGTAGTTGTGTACTGTTGTATTTATTGTAACTTGTGTTTTTAGTCTTGAAATAAATGCATATTTAATTTGAGAATAGGTAAATGCACCGGTGCAATACCTGTTAAAATTTGGAGGCCTGAAGTTGGGGTTGTCCTGTATGATCTTGATATGAGTAAAAGAATTTTGCGTTGTATTGATTGAAGCAACCGTCTTCCGTGTATATTTAACGATTCATACCAACATGTGGAAGCATAAACTATTGATCTTTCTAGAATAGCTTTATACCATATTTTCAATATATATTTACTTATTCCAGTTTTTGATGAGGAAAATTTAAAAAGCTGTTGTAGTATTTTGTCTATTTTATTACTTATGTATTTCAGATGAGGTATCCAAGACAGTTTATTATCTATTATAACTGCGAGGTATTTAAATTTGGTATCATATGGTATTATAACATTATTGATTTTAAAATACGGTCTTCTTTTTAGTTGTCGTGGTTTACCTATTGATATAGAAGTACACTTATCTATGGATATTGTAAGACTGTTATTGTTTGACCAAGTATTTATAAAATCTAAACTATTATTTATTGTTCGCTCCAAAGCTGCCCTTGACGAACCTTCACCAACCACCAAAAGATCGTCAGCAAAGGCCACCAGAGTAACACCTGGCAATTTAAAAGGTAATAATAGGGCATTAATTAGGCAAAATAATTAGGTATATAAATAGGGTAATTCGCAGTTTTTTTTTTCGTTTAATAAAGCCAAAATAGGATGTCGCCATTAAAAAGAAACAAAGTTGATGCAGAATTAAATATGAAGATGTCCTGCGGTGCAAACTTTATGAGACGAAAATTAAAGTACACGCATTTTGTAAACGAATGGTGTATATAACTTTGTTCTACGGAGAACGACGGCCAAATAACGAGGAAGTGAGTGTCACGTTCTCAATTAAAGCACGAATAATTACCTATTACATGAAAACAATTCATGTGTCGTTTCAGCTGAAAGTTCATATATCTGTAAAATATACGATCTAGAAACTTATCTGGTCTCATATCCACACGAAAGTCCAAAATAATTAATTGATTTTTAAAACTACAAATACTGCATTTGTGCATGCATTAAAAGTGAATTTCAATAAAAATAATTCTGCAAAAGTAAATTTTTAAACACTCAAAAGCACTTAAGAATAAAGCTATTGTTAATTGAAAAAATATACTGTCGATTAACTTAAGGATACTCCAAGAATCATTATGTTCATTTGAATAATTAATAATTCCTGTTGAGAGCTAAGAACTTTTTATTGAGGAAAATTTGGAGTTGCATAATTTTAGTGCATTTTTACTTCACGCACGAAAAATTAAAACATTTTTTCGACGTAAGAATTTTTTTATTTATTCATGAAATTTAAATTATGATTAAAATATATTAATTCTAATAAGTATTTACTTACTGCTTTTCATTTCTAAAGATAATACATTTGAATACACGAATGCATTTAAACATGTTGATAAGAAAAAATAATGATATAGATTTGATGTTTTAACCCATCTCTATTACTGAATTTTAAATATTCATTTTAGATGTAATAAGTAAATTGTTCCTTCTGGATATATTTGTTCAATCAAGAATTGATAAGAGAAACCGGAATTTCATTTAAAGAAATTATTAAAATTAAAGCAGAAAATTATTTAAATAAATTAAGAAATTTTGTATAGAATGAACATATGTAGTATATGAAAATTAAACAAAAATATAATGTAATTACTTAAAATTTATATACTTTTGGCATTTTTTAAAATAAAAAAAATAATAAAATAATTATTCGAATAAAAAATAAAGTATTATTTATGTAAACTATGCATTAAAACATCTGTTCGTGTGACATTTACTCACGATCATATATATTTTCTTATTTTATATCATATCAACTGTTCAGAATTCCGCAGTAACTATCTGAAATTTGAACAAACAGGCAGTTAAAAATAAGATCGCTGAAATCGATTTTCGCTCTTATCAGTAGCACCCCACTTTTTGGATTATATACATTTCACCTGTGATACTTCTTTCTTTATAAAACTTAACAAGATATTCGCAACTCATCGAAAATTCGATTCTCAACAAAATGCTCTTGACGTTGCCCTTAAAAACAATTCATCTGGCGCAATATATAAATTATATCGACTCGTCCACAAGTGTTGCCGCACGAGCGTCGATAATTCTTTAAGAATTCAAGAAAGGTGTGTACCATGGTTTAAAAGGGATTAGTGTACTGTTTTTTTTTTAGTTTTCTATTTTGAATAACTTGATAACAGACAAAAGAGTAAATTGAAACGTCCCCTAAGGCGTATTATCGTGTAATAAATGAGAAAAAAATGTCTGTTCAGAGGATTACAAAACTACCGTTTTTTAAAAACCCTTCACCCGTTTCATGCTTCTTCATTAAACAAAATCACGAATGGGGTGTTTAGGAACTCAATAAAGGAACTCATTGTGTATTATAACATTCTAAATTTAAATTAATTAGTGTGTTTATATCACTTTGTGAAAATTGTAGCAATATTTGAAAAAAAAATTGCTGTAAGTCTGTAGACAGACATAACCTGCCGGACTGATGTGATATGTAATATTATATGAATGCAAGTTATCCATGGTCATCATATGCAACTGCTCAAACAAACGCAGCACATTTTTCGCTACATGCATTCTCTTTTATGACATGACATCCACGGGTCCTTTGTCAAAATGTTGGCATTTTTCGGCGATTGACAGACACAATCCAAAATTTTTGTGTCAGATCTATGAGTATGGGATACCGGAACACATTTTCCAACTTTTGTTAGTTCAACTGTATTTGCCATATCTTAATGACAGGAAAAGGTTAAATCTGTTCGTCTTAAGTTGCAAAATGTTCCCCTTATACGGGGCAAGTTTTCCAGCGTACCACAAATGTACAGGGGTAAACTTCCCAGCTATAGGTGAGACGAGGTCACATTTTCCATAGGGGAAAGTTTTCCAACTCGATTTAGTTTTGCAATGAAACGCTATATGATGAAAGAAAGCAAACTGACTGACGTATTAACAGCGCGCGTATAGTGTACGAAAGTTTTAGTTCAATAGATGGTGTCACATAGTTGGAAGATCTGTTTTCTCAATTCTTTACACTGTAAAGTTTCAATTCTTTCTCGAAACTTTAAATAAACATACTAGTATTAAACTTACTGTTTTGGCACTGCGTGTAGTAAAAAGGAGTTTCTTCACGTAACTGCGAGTTTCTTTAGGAAAAATAAATATACCACTACTCGTCGATATAATGTCAAAGTTCCAATATGTCGACGGGGCTAGTTTTCCAACAACTGTCTCGTAGGAAATCGCCCCCTCGACATAAATCAACTTCTCTTATTGTATTAAAAATGTAGTTATCGTGCAATAGAATCGGATAAAAGAATCATATATGAAAGAATTTTAAAATATTTTGCTACAGAATTTAATTTTTATTAAATTGCAAAAAAGAAGATTATATGCAGACAGACAGAGGTTCGTACACTCCTGAAATAATAAATACAACTCTAGTAGCAGTCAGGGCGCATTACAGTATCAGAAAAGCATCCATGGACTTCAGTATTACCCGTAAGACTCTGAATAACATTTAGTCGAAATGCCATTCATTAAACAATTCCACAGAAGCCGTACCAGCATACGATATGATCCTACGTCTGACGCAAACGCCTCCACTAGGGATGGACTGCGAGACAGAAATTTGCGAGACGAGACAGAGATTTACAGCTATTTTGCGAGACGAGAGAGGCATATTTTACATTGTGATATAGGGATTTTTGCGAGACGAGACAAAGTTTTTCAGCAATTTTGCGAGACGAGACAGCCGATTTTTCATCTCGCGTCCACTAGAAGAATTCCTACCTGAAATGTCTGTTCTGTTATGTAAACTAAGAAGCATAATCAGAGTAATAGAGAAAGTAACTGCTGAATATGGTAAAAAAAAAATTCCGCTTAATGATTTTACAAAAATTGTCCCTTAACAATTTTACAGACTTTTCTTTTAAACAAAAGTCATTGACTGAATCACAGTGAAAGCAAACAAAAGATGTAGCATCTTCTTAGTCATCAGTAACGGTGCAGTTTTTATGCGCCATTTCTTTCATTTCGGGACCTTGTAAAAAATGAGTCCCGGTCACCGCTACCATGTAAAAATTCACGACGAAATATGAAAGGCATTTCTTGCAGTATACCTCACCTTTCATTGCGCATCATCAAAATCCTGATTGAAAATACTTTAAACACTATTTGCATCTGCTTCCGTGCTTGTCCAACAATGCGTTAATTCTATTTTACATCCACAAAAGATCTGTTGGGCTTGGACAATCCCAGTGTAGCTGATCTGGTGCTACAAGCTCGGAAAGAATTCTGGAAGGTGTTGTTTGATGCAGATTGCTCCTTATTGCCGAGAAACTGTTAATTTTTTAAACGGCGTTTGGAAAAACATATTTGAAAGTCATCAACAATTAAAACAGCTTCATTAAATTTCATAATTTTAAAACATGTGTCACTGGAAAATAATTTCAATTTATGAGTATTTTCTCACAACCAAGTACTGATTTATGTTACTTCGTAAAAAGACTACACATTAACTGACAGATTTCCATTCTCTTTTGTCTTCAGATTTTGTAACAAACATTTATTCCAACGTAAAATTCTGTTACAATAATAATAAGTTCCCCTCACATAAATCATTTTCATAAAAAGTTTGGTAGCTCTAAATGAAGAGAGTTGTATTTTTATTTATCTGCTCCCATCTCAGTAAGTGTAGATAAAATATATCTATGTATGTAAAGGGAGGAGTAATTTCAGAGAAGATCAATAGACAGCTTATTACTTTCTAAGAGCTATACAAACATTACATGGGTATATTGTTTCTTTTTTGTGAGTAATATATAAGCCAAATGGATGATATTTTTAGAATCCTGTTAACTTTACAAATGTTTTGAAGACTAGAATTGATAGGTTTCTGTAAACTGAAAAGGAATTAAATTTTTCAAAAATAACCATCTTGTTTGCTCAATATTCGTATAATTCTTTTCGCACAATAATTAAATGTATGCATTTGAATGCAATTATATTTTATGCGAATATTTACTAATAAAATGATAAATATACGTACAATATTAACTATTTTTTAAAATTCTGTTCTCTTCAATAAATTTTCAGAACTCTTCCGAAGAAAATGGCAAAATTTTCTAGTAGCAAAAGACAAATATTTATTTTGTAAGACGTCATAAATCTCAGATTTGTCATAGCCAATCACGTTTAACTAATTTAAATAATAATTTACCGCAGCTAAGATTGATCCCTGTTAAAGTATGTAATTAAAACTAGAAGTCTCCGTTGTACAGAAGTGGAATATATGTCAGCCTTGTAAACTGTTGTAAAAAAAATTCTAAAAGCAATATTTTGTCTTGTTGCACACACAATTACAGCATAAATGAATACTTTCTTTGCTTAATCCTCGTTTTTTTATCTCAATAAACGTATTATTTTTAAATCTGTTCTTTTCAAAACTCTGAATCCTGTTTCAACTTCATTAAACTGCCATTGAAATAGTAAACATTATCCTTCCAAAAGATCTAACCTAACTGTATGTGTTTTTGAATCAACTGCAAAATCTTTACAATGCACTGCTTTGGAACTTCCAATTGATTTTTTTACCCTTTCATATTGAAAGCTTTTAAGGGATTTTCTGACAAACTCTAGTAGAACTTTTAGTTTGAAAACACAACCGCGTCTCTTTCTTTCACCATTTTATTTTTTCTTCTTCTTTGAATTCATTTTAAAACGAACTGATACTTCTCTTTTCGTGGAAAGTAGGGAATGCATGTTCAATTTGTCATCAACTGTTACTCAGTATATTTTATCCAGAAACACAGTGGTAGGAAAATGATACACTACAATGCTGCAATTTATTATTGCTTTCAGTACTCTGATAAAAAATTATTTCATTGAGATATTCTGGATAACAAATTTATATTTAACATGAAGAAAAAAAGGTAGTGAATTATGGATTATTTTTATTTTTTTAATGGATTCACAAAGAATCAATTAAAAAAAATTATGATAAAAAAGTGTAAGTTTTGTATTCTGATTGAAATTAAAATATTTTAAACATTTTTTAGTAAATTGTTACATAAAATTTTCAACTTTTTAAAGTACATTTTCTGATGCAAAGTGGAGAGTAAGAAGGTGTACAATTTGTTCATCAGGATCTTTAGGTTTAAGAAATCATTGCGATTTACGATGATGGTACAATCTGAAACAGTATCGTGACCGAAATGGACCACATCACGACCCCCAAACTCATCATGAGTGTATTTTCTTACGAGAATGAGACCAGGTAAGATATTTCTTTGATTCACAAATCGATCACCAATCGTAAACAGGAATGGTATTAGCTCAATGTCCTAAACATGCTTTTATCCCCCATTTTTCAATTCCAAGTCCCTGTAATGGATCAAAATACGAGGGTAGATTTATAAGGAACTAATGGTCTCAAAACGGACGAATATCAAACACCGCTGCCTCTTGCTGGGATCAAAAAGTAAAGGAGCCTCTGAGGAATTCGAAGATTTTTTTTGTTGCAATTTTGAATGAAATGTAAAATAGCTACACTGCAAAAAGTATTCGTTAATTATTCCAAAACACGAATGTAAATACACATAAATGCACTTTGTTTCCAAAGAACTGATTAAGAATTATTTTAAAACAACTATGCGTAATTAAAGTTAAGTGTGATGTCATATGCTAACTTTTCTAGTACTATTATGTACCAATTGCTGTTTTAAAAAAAGCTTAAGAATTTAAAATTTATAAGTGAATTAATAAAATATAAACTAAAAATAATTTTATTTACACACATCTCATAGCATTTTCAAAAATATTCAGTTTTTGCATCACTATCTGATATTTATATAAATAGGATTAGTTAGTATAAATATCAGCAGCTAAGTTCATGTTTTTCTCATATGACTAAAATGAAGGAAAATAAATTAATTATTGTGCGAAAAAATTATAATAATTCGAAATGAAACCAATATAACCTTCAAAAAATGTGTACACGAACTACACTAAATTAGAACTATAATGAAATTTTTAAAATGTAGTTTTATTATAATACCATGCCTTACATTATATTTTATTCGGCTTTGATATTTCATCTATCTAAGATTTTATTTTTCCCAATGATTCTAAATATTTATTGTTACGCCTTGGACTTGTTATAAAACCCAATAAAAACGCAGCTACGTATTGAAGAAAGAAATGCCTGAAAAAATAATCTGTAGTAATAACTAATAAATTGGACATATTTCTTTCTTTTCTTCAGGCACTGTTGTTAGTAAACTCGCCCAAGTACAGAATAAAAGTATCATGAAATCTTTTACTGTCACGTACAAGGTCAATCATTTTAGAAACTGAAACTGCCGACTGAACTACATCTATTGAACGTATCAAATATTGTATTACCCACCATTATATTTTTTTTATTATGCAATGCAAAATAAATTGATTTCAGATGATTGCATGATCTAAAAAGAAAATATTGACTTCGTAGGAGACATTTCGAAAGAAATTACTCACGGAAGCTAAGACAGAAATATCTTGGTCTGTATTTACCATACTAATGCTGCAGTAAGTAATCTAATGCAATGTTCAATTGATATTTGCATGATATATAATTCAATTAACTTTAACTAAATATCAATGACTATATTTAACAATAATGTTATTATATAATTTTCAATTATTTTATGGTTGCAGTTCAAGTATTTGTGCAGTATTTTGTGTATACATTTAAAACTTTCTGACATAGGTTACTTCACTGCTATTGTACAACCTAAGTTTTGGAATATTAATCTTCAATGAAGAGTTCATTTCATATCAATCTGAAGAACATTAAAACCTTTAGATATTATTGCGGAACTGTGTTTAAGTAGGAGTAGATTGTTGAAAAGTTCAATCAATTAAGGAAAACACCAGTAATTTTGAAAGGTATTAGATATTATCCCTGCTCATTTGAGAAGTGATTGAGGCCGAGAAAATTTTCTAACAAAATCCTGTTACGCTTTCTCGTAATTGATTAAAATTCCATTCTCAGTAATAGTTCGGTCCTTTTAGTAAGTCTGAAATTCCCTTGAACGAGAAGATTTTGTGAAGATTTGAATAGGAAGTTTTCTCATTTCTGCTCGGAATGAGGACTGTGGTAACAAAAGAATAGAGTATTATAGAACTCACAGAGTTCAAATAAATTATACGATTTCAATGGGAAAACAGTATTCTCCGATTTATCTCTAAGGATAAGGATTATTAGAAAAGTGAAAAAAGTTTTATTTGTTTTTATATGATGTACGTGTGCAATTTAAGTTATAGGGATAGTGCTATTAATTTTTTAATAAGT
Source organism: Cheiracanthium punctorium (assembly GCA_038373885.1). Lineage (NCBI taxonomy): Eukaryota > Metazoa > Arthropoda > Arachnida > Araneae > Cheiracanthiidae > Cheiracanthium > Cheiracanthium punctorium. The sequence continues at coordinate 359,415 of JAWZYV010006338.1, read as the reverse complement.
AGGCACGCAGCACTTTACCATTTTTCAAAATTTGTATTTTGATACGTAAAGTGTAAGTTTTGTACTAAAGTGTTTAAATAAAAATATCTGTTTAATTAATTTTTATGAGGTCACATTTCTTTTACACATCGACGTAAAATTAAACTCGTCTGAAATTACACTTGAAATTTAAAAAATTAAATAAATATAATTACTCAAACATTAGAACAACAATAACATCAATTGAAAGACGCGAAAAAGTCTATTTTAATATTAAATATTTTGGGAAAAAATGCAATAAAAATAGCATTTTTTAATAAGAGAAATACATTTCAAGCAAAGTACCTCAACAAAAGGTTTTTTTAAATCATAACATTTATTGATTTTTAACGAAATATTAAAAAGAAGAATATTTCAGTTCTCATGTAAACAATTTATTTGCATAGATTCCGAAGATATATGACTAGAACAACAATGTAGACAAATCTGAAAGTTGCTTGAAAAATGGCTTCTCAATTTTGAAATATATTTCAGACACACACAAAAACAAAATAAGAGAACTGTTGAGAATCAAAGCACTGCAGAACTATTCTTAAATGTGCAGGTTCTCTTTAAAAAAATTTAGAATAATAACGTTATCTTGGGACAGCGTCATCGCAAGGAAATCACAGCATTTTCTTCCTATTGTAAAGCATGGGGTTTAGTAGGATTAATTCAACAAATTCTACCCGATGTAGTTCGTGTGGGTAACGTTCTTATCCAGATAATTTTGTAATTGCTTCCTGCTAAAATGATAGAATGCGTTCGAAAACTCTGTCGTGTTTATGCGGGTACCACAGTTAAAATAGTGTATCGAGCGAACATTACATTCTTTGGGTGATAAAGTTTTTTTTTTCTTAGTACAATTACTCTCCAATTCATAAACCTATACCAGTCATGGCACAGTATGAAGCCATACAGACGTCATATGTATCAGATTGTTGTTCTAATCCCTGCATCTGTATAATTATGAGCATTTCCTAAGAGAATTGCTTGTACATATTATTTGAAAAAGTGTACTTTTATACTTGCAGAAAAGAATAATGTACTGATAATTTTGAACTATTCCGTTAGTTTGTGCTTTATTCTGTGATTCTTTTTTCGCATATGCATTCTAATATTATATCTTTTCCATACACTATAAAATGGCTAGGGAAAAGACTATTTGTTGTGTGTTTTAAATTTATGAAATTAATTTATCAAACTATTCAGTTACATTTTTGCTTTTAGGGGCTATTTTAACTCAAACAATTTATAATCGAACATTCGTTGAATTTGCTCACACGCACGAATACAATAGTCTCTGTGAATACATTTATCATAAATTTGAATCTGAATACTTTTAATTAAAATACACATATAAACATATCCTGGCACAGTTCCCCTTTACTTTTCTCTTAGTTTAAATTTCCACAGCAGGAAATTTATCAGCCTACCAAAAGTTTAAGTTTTAGAATATCTGGTTATCATTTAACGGCTTGGATCAATTTAGATTCTTGAGAATCCAGTTATGAACGTGTTCGAAAGTAAAGGATGCATGATTCCTAAAGAGGATTGTGAAGATAGTTAGAAAAATCGATTCTGAAGCGCAGACTATAAGTCTACTAATGAGTTTTCGTAACTGATACTGTAGGGAATAGAATGTAAGCAGGGCATAGAAGGAAGAATTCAAAGGGGACATTGAGCATGACAGAATGTCGGTGTATCCATTTTCTCAGTAGGAGGCTTTTGTCAGATATTACTATGGGGATACATGTTCTAAATCAATAGGTGCTAAACTAAACTAGATATTTTAACCTTGGTAAATATATGGACCATTATTGAAAGGATGGGAAGCTATACGTAATTAGAAACGTCGACGGTTTCTGTGCATAGCATGTTATGAATCTACATAATAAATCCCAGTTGAGGTTTGTTAAATGTCCAATATCATACTGGAGAAATTTTTACTGATATTTTCGACAGTTCGGACTATTCGTAAAGGGTGTATAGGAAAAGTTTATTTCATAGTTGAGATTCCCTTGGCATAATTTATTTAGAAATATTGTCATCAGTACTCGATTCAGTAATTACCATTGTATGTAAAGTTTATAAAAGTAATAATTATAAACTTTATTATAAAATATCTGTTTATCTTTTGTTAGAAAGTAAGTAGTAAAAAATAATTACAAATGTGAAGATACAATATTATAATTCTTGAAAAAAATATGAATATATTTTGAAAGTCACTGATTTTCTTCACACTTTTACTTGATTCTAGGAAGTTGAAATTTAAGATTATTTTTTAGATTTAAACGTGCAGCTCATAACATTGAAAAAGTTAAATTTTTTTGACTTAGAAATAGGCATTTTTACATACAATCTTTAAAATAAAAAATTGTCTTGAACACGTTACTATGAACATGTTAATATGCTGCAATCTTTCGCAAAAGTTTAATAACGGTAACCGATTTTAAATATTTAAACTCATTTTATTATTTTCACTGGTTACTAAATTGTTTAATGCCTTCATTGTATCAGATTTACACTATTGATGGTTAATCGCGAATAGTTTAATAGACATTGCCGTAAATAATGATTTTGAGTATTAATTGAAATGGATAAGAAATTTTCACTTACGCATAGCAAAATCATAAATAGTGACCCTGCGTATAGTTTGATTTTCTGAATATGAAATAAATTCGAGAGCAAAAGTAGGCATAGCATTTGTTCATCATGCTGTCTACAAATTAAAAATTTAATAGAAATTTACGAATTTTAAAAGAAGTGGTCGCTTAAGAAAAAGAAGTGCAGACAAGCAGATTTATTGGAATCCCGGAACAATCATCTTGAAATAGCACTCTAATATTGGGGCTCTTTGCAGCCACAGTAAGTCTAAATTTATCGCAGGAATTTGATGGAGATCGTACGACCATCCTGTTACCACATGATCATAAATGAATTTGCTTTATTGGACGAGCACTTCTTTTAGGTGTTTTCAGATATTTCTGTTTTCAGGCAATAGGAGCTGTAAAGTTATCTAACACTTCAGGATTTTCCTCTTTTTAAAACCTTTAAGACCTGGAAAAAAACCATCCGGGGCGCATGCTATTTCAGCTCTTTGGGAAATTAAGATAACAAATTGGAAACCTTCTTTCTTTATTAAGGTAATTGATTACCCTAAAAATCTTCGTTTTGGTACAAAATTTCGAAAACAGTTTAACTAGCTTATTTTATAGGTTGAACATTTAGGATTACAAAAATGTTTTATTTTTGTTTGTAGGGCAAATAGAAGTGAAGTTATAGCGCGCAAATAGTGAACCGGAAGTGTAATTTTTAGAGACCGGAAGTGGGGATACTGTAAAATGTAAACAAACATTTTGAACTGCTGTCATATATATATATATATATATATATATACGGGTGACTGCTAATTCATGGTATAAACTTTGAGGGCTGGTACAGGACATTGTAACAATCACATTTAATGGGAATGTACGGTCAAAAGTGAAGCGCCGAAGCACAAACACAGGAAAAAACAAATGATAGCGTAAGTGTTTTATTTTCATAACCTCGTTTACAAATGGAAATTAATTTACAAGAAGTGTTCAAAATTGCATCTGTCAGCATTGATACATGCTTGACAGCGTCGGTGCAGCGATTCACGAACACTTTCAAAGGTACCAGGAATTTCACGCACTCGTGCAGCAGCAACGGATTATAGAACAACGAGATCTTCATCGGAGTCTCCTGGAGTGGCATAAACGTCATTCTTCAAATGTACCCATAAAGGAAATCGAGGGGCGTCAAATCGGGAGACCGGAATGGCCAAGAGGTAGATTCACCATCGCATGCCAAATGTCGCATTCAAGTACTGGCGAACATCTACGGTGAAGAGGCCTGGCGTCCCATCATGTTGAAACCACATGCGGTTTCTAATGGGGATTAGAACATGATGTAGCAGATCTGATATAACTCGTTGAAGAAAAATGATATAACTGTGGCCGTTGAGTCGCAGTGGCAGTAGGTATGGGCCAATCAAGAAGTCATTTACAATACCAGCCCACACATTGGCATTGTAGCGTTCTTGAAACGCATCTGGTCAAGTTTCGTGAAGATTCTCGTTTGCCCACACATGGAAATTGTGCTCATTAAGAAACTTACTAAGAAACTTACTGTACATTATAATTTATCAGGTTGTAACGAAAGTTTTCCACTGGATTTGCTTGAGTCAGCTCGTGCGGTACCGAGCGATTGACCTTTTATGTCAAGTTTATGCGATGCCCAGCGCCACTAATGGACATGGCACTAAAGTCTAACTCTTTTAGCTAGCTCTAGAGTGGATGAATATTTTATCTCCTTCCACAAATTCTCGTAGGCGGGCCTCATCAGCATCAGTAGGCCGGTCAGAGCGCTCTGCTTCTTAAATGTCATAGTCCTCGTTTTTGAACTTTCGGTACCAAATCTTCACAGTGTCGCATGATACAACAGTAGTCCCTTAAGCTGTACACATGATTCGGTGTCATTCTGTAGGGTACTTTTTGCAACAGAACTGAGAGTAAATGATGGTTCAATCTGGTAGCGTGATAGTTCCATTTCAGACACCTTATACTTAATCATAACGATATTGTTTTACAGATTTCACAACACAGTGCTCTAAAACAAGTCTTTTTCTTTCAAATAACAAAAATCGTTTAACAAAATATTGGCAAAGACACCAACGCGAACTGTTTGTGCAGACAATACTTGCAGTGGCGGAAAACTTTCGTTACAACCTAATATATTGAAACTAATTTACTTATCTCAAATCATCCATTAAATTTTTGAATATGACAATGACGTTTCTGAAGAATTCCTTAGGTTACTTGCATAAAATATTTTAAATAAATTACATTCTTTTCTCCTTTGAAAAAACACAAGTATAGAAAATGAGTTTCAGGCACAAATATTCCCCCCCCCCCCATCTTTCTAAAATTAAAAAAAAAATTATGAAAGAAAATTGACAAGAAATTTCCCTAAAATGTTTTTGACTAACTCGTTATTAGTTATCTTATGATACACTATTAAATTTATACATTTTTACATAAATTACAACTATTTTTATAAATAAAAAATGTAAAGGCAAATTGATCAAATTAAAATTAGAGTAATTTTAATTCATTTAACTTGATAATCAGACATTTACTTTGATTATTATGTAGAAATCACTCATTTAAAGTTTTTGAAACATAATTTTAGCAGATATTTCGATAGCAGGAGGAGAGTTTGAGGCCCCCCCCCCAGAAAATTTAGTCCCAGGATCCGCGCTCCAAGTGCCCTGCCGTAAATCAGTCCTTGGCCAAAGAGGAGTTTTTAATAATCAATATAGGAAGCAAAACTTGCCATCTTTTCAATATCAGACGGGACGGAACATGTTAACCATGAGTTCTAGGTTAAAATCTAAAATTTATTTATTAAATCTCCAATAAAACACTTAGCCATAATTATTGTCCCGTAGTTGAAAATTATGTGAACCATACAGTGTGTTAAGTTATATTTATGCGTTTTCAATAATTTATTCTTGTAATATTAAAGACCTGCATTTGGTGGTTTTATTAATCAATAAAAGTTCGTACTTTTTTAAAGCGAATATTATTAGTATTACAATTATTATTCATAATAATTATTAATTAGCTGCTAATTTGACATTTTTAAAAACTTCGGGATTCATTAAATCTCCATTACAGAAAATTATTAGAATTTGAATTCGCGTGAATGAAAATCCGTTTGCTATTGCTTTTGACCAACTCACTTCCGTAGCTGTGTTTTCAAAGAGCAATCCAGAGCAAGCAGTAATTATAATGAGTATTTCCCATAGAAATAATACAGTGTATTATATCTATAGTATTTCCAAGGAGGAGGGGGGGGACTCTTTTGTGCAGCGGGGGAGAGTCTGAGGGAACGTCCTCTAATGGCCTTATCACACTAAAGGGAAAATCCGAGCAACTTCGCGCTGGACCAACTTTTCCGACGGACTTGAAGGCGTAGTTATCTTCAAGGGTTACAAAAGTAAACAAACTCTCTCCGACGCCAAATAGTCATCGCATCGCTGATTTGGCGTGCAGGTTCTTATTTTACTTATCGTGCGTTGGTATATTTACATCGGATCGGCAGCAATTTCTGCAGCATCGGATGGGCAGCAATCTCTAATTCCAAAGTCCACTTGAACGAGGCCATAATTTTATTTACACGTGATTCTGACATCGAGCCAAGCTTCGAACATAGTAGTAGTCGCCATTGCTCGAAATTGCTTATGACGTAGCAGGAAGAAGTACTCTGATTGGCCGAAATTTCGTCCGACTCGGATTTTTTCCTTCGGAAAGGAAAAAGTTGGAGTTCGCGGTCGTCAAGGTAACGGCGGAGAAAATCGGCCGGAAACTTGATTTGCAAGGGAAGTTGGTCGGATTTTTCTCAGTGTGATAGCCCTATAAGTGAAAACTGAACTCCCCCTCTATGAACAACGGGAAATGAGGGGGAGAAAAGCAATAAACTTTAGGCTTGCTATAGCGACACCTGGGAAGACAGGATGGCAAAGCTGACCTGACACCTGCTCTGAGCTTGTCGCCCAATTTCAGACAAAATACGCTTCTCTCCCCCCTACCCCACTCATAACATTCGCTCTGATGCTGACTCATGCTCCTGGATACCAATGCTATAGTAAAACTGTTTTTATGAAACTGGAATTCCGGATGCAATATGCAGGAAACAGCCATTCAGATGTTCATTTGCTGGTGAATGTGAGTTAACAAATTTTGATGATCATTTTCTTTTTCGTGTAAGGGGATTAAATAATAGGTGTTCTTTTGGAGGCGCAGATACAAATTTTTTATCTGTACAACACGCATAAAGTTTATAACCAGTGAACTTTTTTAATGTTCTAACTAGCATAACATTGAGTTTATGCAACGCTCTGATTAATTGCTGAATTTGTTGAGATGTGACAAGTGAAGATTAGGCTAAATGTTTCGTACGACCAAATTACAACATTATTATACATTGACTATCTGAAATGACAAATGGCCTGTGAATAATCTGCAACCTACGGCTTTGATGATTGTCTTCTTCGCATTTTACAAATCAGTATCGATTCAAACACTTAAATAAAGGATAATTTCTGATCAATTCTCGGATAGTCTTTCAGATATTCTTTAAACTGCATTGAATTTTTCCTTTTGACTTATAAATTCATGAATCAGGAAAAATGTTTAATATATGTACTTTTTGTTTAATTAATTAGCAAAGAAACTATTAAGAATAGCTATTATGTGTTTGGATAAAAATTAATAAATTTTAATGAAGAGTTATTTTAAATTTGTAATGAATGAAAAGCATAGGTAATTATAATACAAATATTCATATTATATTTTAATTGTGTTAATAATTATAGCTTAAAAATACAATGCGTAGCACACAAAACGCATCATTAATTTCTTTAAAAGTATTTAATTACCTGGTGGTTTGTCTAGATACTCACTCATTATCCCAGCAGTAATTACTTGTTCTTTCAGGTATTCAAAATGATATGTCATTAGAAGACTTTTATTAATGTAACATTTTTACGGGCCTACGCGTATAATAAAGGATATAATAACACAAAATGTGCTTTTACTTTAATGATTTAAAATACTTTTGCAAATTGTCTGTGATAAAGAGAAGCGGAGATCTGCAACCTTAATTGATGAGCTTCTAAATTTTATGTTTCAGTTCACACGATGTGTGCTATTACAAAAGAAGTAAATTTATCTTTATTGACAGTAATGTCATGTACATCGATATAAAATTTCTAGACAAATGAATTTTATAAAATTTCTAGTCAACGAAATTTATAATTGCCATTCAACCAAGCTATAAAATGAAGTTGGCATGTACATTAGCTTTTACAAAGCAAGATAAGCTATTATTATCTTTCCTAATTTCTTGAAATTAAACAAACTTTCATTTTGATCAGAAATGCATGAAAGCAGAATGGGCAGTTGAAATAGTGATGAATGCCACAGATTTTCATCTTTAATAGTTCCTTACCACTATATATCTTCGGCTATGCACGAAAAATTATCGTTACACACATAATGTGTAGTTGCACCAATAAATAATTTGACTCTTTAACATAGTCGGATTGTTTTTGGACATTTATTGTAACTGATTATTGAATGGTTTGCTGACAAAAGTATGCAGATCTAACTGTTCAAGATTGTGGAAAACTGTAAAATAAAACCTTTGGAGATTCAATACAAGCTTGGGAAATGACCATTTCCATCTCTTGAGTAACACAAGAACTAATTATTGGAGCTAGATCTTTATGGCAGCAAATTAAGATTTTTCTTATAAATTTTTCTGATACTTGTGCCTTTGGAGTGATGGTCAAAATTTTGAGCTCTTTTCAGGTTTGTAAAGATATTGCTACTACATCGTTATCGAACAATATATCTAAAATTATAAAAGTCAATTAAAAGTTATGAAATTAAAAAGTTAAAACGAGAGAATTCTATGTAGGGTACATAATCGAGTTTGGGGGAAGCCCAATTTGTTAAAAAATCAATAGCTTTCAAAATATTTAAGAATTTCGAAAATGCCGCCTTACCACTAAACAGCGTTTGCATAGACTACGAGGAATTTACTGGCCAGCTAAGCCGCAACATAGCAATCAAACAGCAAATCTAAAATTATAAAACAAAAGCTTATTATAAAAAATCTTTTTAGTACATTTCTTGATTTTACTGTAAGATAGTGCTTGTAACTCCAATCACCTGTAGGATAGAGCAACTATCTTCTTCAGTTAGCAAAAACCTTTAAAATAATGACGATACTACCGTATATTCAGCTTCACTTTCAGTACTGACAACTAATAAAACATAACTATATAAGATGCAATAAAAATGTTAAAAACAAATTTTTCTCTGCATCTTCAGCGAGTTTCGTTACCTTGGTAGTATAGTGAAATGATATAAATTTAGATTCTAGAATGAATACTTTTAGGAAATTTGCAAATTTTGGATAGGCTTCAAAATCTTATGCAGGTGTTCTAGTCTATTGACTTGAAACATGTCACATGTCACATGTCTTGAAATATAAGATCAAGCTTTGGAGCGTGACAGTGCAATCAGTATCAGAAACTGACAGTGCAATTAATATCAGAAGTTTTTGTATTAAACATTTTAGAAGTAAAAGTTTGAATTGACAAAATACGATCCGATATTTTCAGTGAAAATTTATTTTACCAAGCAGACAGTAGTGTGTATGGTTTTTTTATTTGTTCTCAGAAGAAAAATAAAACCTCTTGCAGGTTTAAAAGCCAAAACCCAGCTTATCATATAATTTTTAGAAAATAGTAAGTTAAAAATGTAAGATGAAGCACTAAAAGCATTTTCGAAATCTCTACCGATTTGTAGCTTGAAGGCTTTTAAAAGATTTTCTGCCAAACTTCACGAAAACTTGAGAATTTCCAGAGACACGTGCGTTTTTCTCCCCCTCCTCCTGCTTAAGACTGTGTTTAGAACGTAAATGGGATGCGCATACTGTTATAAAACTCCCACTGCATGACTCTAAAATATTTTATCAAAGTTTAGCGATAAGAGACTGCTTTAGAAAGTTACCTAAAATTTATCTTTTTAATTTTAAATGGAGGAAAATTTTCTGATTTCACTTAAAAAAAAAAGACGAATGTTTTATAGCTTAAAACTGCAAAGATAAACTAGTTGGAATAAAAATCCGATTTAAATTAGATTTTAAACAGTATTTTATGATTCGGGTTCATATTTTTTTTTAATTAGAAGTAGGTGTGTAAAAATATCTGAAAATTTATTAATTCTTTTTTTTTTCATTTGGAGCACAAAGATTATGTTTTAATGATATGCAATTTAAAGAACACATCTTCTTTAAAAGCAGCAACGTAAATCCATGATTATCTTTCAAAATATTTTGCTACAAATGCCCGTGGTTATGTTCCGCAGTGATCTGGGTGCTAAGATCCATTCCCATTAGAAAATGGCATGTGAAGGAACATTCGGCTTGGCCAGTGCTTGGGAGGGTCAACTTCCTCTCGGCTCGACTACTGTGGGACCGTGTACGCTAATATGAGCTGGTCACATATAATGTGTCGTGGCTCCAATGTCCTCCAAGTTGTTATACGATACCTCTCGGGGTGCCGAATTCAGGGGCTTGGTTCCTCCTCTGGGATTGGTTCAAAATTAGGGTCCACGGGTTAAATCGTACTTCCTCCCACTTGGGCCCTAAAAATGGAAGGCGCACCCCCTGTGCCCATCGCCTCCCTTCGGAGGGGGGCGGGGATCAGCCACCGTCGTTGCGGTTGTCAGGGGGCATCAGAAACAACACAACAATAGCGTATGGTTATGGTATATCTGATGTATATCTTTGCAGTTTTCATAATCTGCTGAGACAATCGAAATTCATGTTGAAACAACTCTCTGATCGTTGGCGGAATCTGCTGGAAAATAATGGAGATTATTTTGAGGAATAAAGGTGTATTATTATAACTTCTAAATTGCATATTGATTTCTTTGACACGCGCTTTAAAACTTACTAGATCCATCATGTGAAAAGTCACATAAAAATTTGATAATTTTTGGTGTTGTGAACCGAGATGACGTGGAATGACCCGTATGTTAATTGTCATTTTAAATTCCAAACCATCAAGTTGCTTCATATCATTTCAAATATAATAAAATCATTGTCTAGGGAATTTCGGTCATAACTGTGGAGAATGAACTATGATTTTTCCCAAAAGTTTATGCTTTTTTAGAAGGTTTTTTGATATTTTCTGATAATCGAGTGAGTTCAAAAAGTGATGAGAGAAAATTTTGGGAAATTGACAACTTTAAATTGTTCGCATAATATAATGTTTGTTTCTCTATATTCTAAAATAAAGTAAGGGCAACGTCGCCGCCACCGCCACTCTCAACAGCTTGTTCTTCTATCTCCTCCGAAACCGTAGGGATTTGAGTTTCAACGAAGGTGTCCATGGATTCGAAAAATTCTCGAGAACCAGATAAGCTGACTTAAATTTCGAAACTCGAATTAATTCAGAAGATATTAATAAAAAACCGAAAAAATAAACATAATGGTTGCCAGGTTTGGCAGTTTTCGCCAGCATAAAATTATTCATGCCTTTGCAGCAAAGCTTTTCCAAGTATGTAGAATCGCGTGAAATTGACAAACATGAAGTAGAATTACATTTATTTTACGCCAAATTAAAAAGTATATGAAATAAATAACCCAAAGTGTGTTACACAGAGTTGACAGTTTTCAAACAGTAAGTTCTCTTAGACAACATAGCGATTATTCGTTTTTTGAAAACATAATAACTAATTGAAACTGATTTAAAAAGCGCCATCTTTGCATTAGGTACGACTTGGCAAAATGGTATCTCTCCAAGCAGGGTGAATCTAAACCGCGAGTTCCAAAATGTTAGAGAACGCAGTATCTTGAAAATGAAAAATAAAATGCAGATTATTTTAAAGCCGGTTAGGTTCAGCGTGGGTATTTGCTACCAGTAGAAATATTTGGCGGTGTTAACTATGCCACTATAGCAGTTACAATACAAATTGGATATTTAACAGCGCGTCGAGATCATATGTTTCGTGGTGCTAAATATCTATAAATCCAATCTGCAATCGTGGGGCTAAATATCTGTAATTCCAATCTGCAAAGGATTATGCATATGAATATATGGATAACGGTTTTCACGGTGACCTTACATGAGCAGTAATTATTGTGATGAGCATGTGTAAATCGCCAAATAATGAAGAGTAGCCATTGTTGGCAAGCAAGTCGCCATTAGTAGCAGTTCCGTAGTTTTTATCAAAAAAAGTATGAATTACTGTTTTCTTAGAGCTAATTATTAGCAATACACATACGTAAGTCACCAAATTATGAAAAATCGCCATGGGTGGAAAACACGCAAGGTGTTCCATAGGTTCTACACGCTTAAATCTGCTGATTAAAACTAACACTCCTTTATTGATTAAATTTTTTATCGGCTGATTTAAATCCTTTTACGCTAAAAAATACTCATTAAAGACAATAATTTGACTCAATAAGACTCCTCAATTCCCCTCAATGCTCAGGATTCGCTAGATTCTATTATACTCTATTTTTCACTAAAATCTTGTCTATTTGAGAATTCTGCCTCTCCCCCACGAAAGATGCGTAGTAAGATATCCTATTACTATCGCGTGACTAACGCTCTTAACGGAAAACGGTACATAAACATAGTCACCACAGACAACACAACGCGGGAAGCGGGAATCGTATGGCTTGCGGCGAGCATCGAAGAGCAAACATGTCGTTATCAAAATATGAATTAAGAGTTTCTAAAGAGGATACCCTATGATACTTTAGAATGGTGATAATTTTATTTTATATCCGAATACCAAATGCATCTTTTTCATATTCAGAGTTGAGAAATAAATTCAATCTAAATGTGGAGAGGATGCTTTCGGTAAAAATTTTGTTTTAATGGACATAGTTTCTTACGATTGGATTATAAAAATCTCGCCACTCTTGTAAAACAAATGAAGTTATGATATCTTCAGTCAAGTGAGTAAGTACTATTTTACCTTTTTCATGTAAATAAATTTGGTTGCTGCTTTAATTAAATCTCACAGCTAGTTTAACCATGATTGCATTTGTGTATTCTGACTGTACTGTGAATTCGTTTTATAACTAGAGACTATAGTGAAATTATATTCTATTTATTAAAAAAATACATTTTTATAGTGTATTAAGATATATGTAACGTATTTGCCTTGATTTAAAATTTATTTTCTCGGGCTTATAATCATAGATTGCAGCTCTGATAATAAAAAATGAAGAAAACGAATAATTCAATACATTAATCAAAAACAGCAAATTTTCATAAGACTCCCTTTTTCTAGTTTAAAATAATAATCTTAATTGAGTACAGATATATTAATTAAAAAAGGACTGATTTTGTAAAAACGCTCATTCTATAGCTTAAATAATAATCATAACTGAGTACAGTTATATTAATCAAAAACGGACAGACACTTCTCATTTTTTATTATTATTTAGCCTAAATGGAGCTGTTGTATAATGCTCAAAAATTGAGAATTTTTTGCTCCATTGATTTTTGTCGATTAACGGAGCAAATTTTACTCAATCGGGAGAATGGCTGTTTGAAGTCAATAATTGAGTAAAAATATACTCCGTTTGATTATTATTTTACTCAATAGATTTAAGCGTGTACGCAATTCAAAATAGTGTGAAGTTTAAATTTCTATGCTCCAAGGAACATGCTTGGTAACATTACATCTAATCCAATCTTTGGGTTTTGTTTATTGAAATTATTTGTTTTTTACGAATAAGAATTATTAGGGACCGGATACCTCATACGAAAAGCGAGCGTAGCGAGTCTAGGGGCCTTGGCCTATAGTTATTTAAACAATTTCCAAATATTTTAAAATACAGCAAAGGCTTTTTCTGAAGCATATTGTTGTAGAAGTACCAAACGCCACCCGTTGAAAAACAGTATTGTAACAAGTTCACAGAATCACGAACTAATCGGCTTTCGTTGGCCAATAAGTTTCAAGTAACCCTTCTATTCTATGTAAATAATTCCGTGGAATTTATTTTCGAAATATACATATTCCTGATAACTCAGGTACGCTCTCTTCGCTTTTTAAATATTTTATTTCGCTCGTAAGTTTGTTTGTTACTGAGAGCTTGCCATTTGGCTACTCTAAATGTTGATCGCATGCTTTCATCTTTCTGGAATTTCCCTATATCACTTTTCCAAAGTACACGGAGGGAAAACAGCGTGTTAATCCGATTATTTTAGGATCCACGCGGCAAATCTCCATGTATAGAAAACTATCCCATTCAGTCTAACGGAAGTGTACAAATTGAGTTGAAAGGTTCATTTCGGAGAGATTTTTGTTGTACTATTTTGCTACTGTCCGAAGATTATGAAACTTTGGGTTCCCCATCTAGAAGGATTATTTAAAAGATGTAACTGAGACTTAGCAAAATAACCCGAGATTTCGACTACTAAGAAAACATTCCAGCATTCATATTATAGAGTTGAGAGATACTGGTTTTTGATGTCTGTTGCAAAAATATTTTTTTTCAATTATATGCAAAATTCTTTCGTAATAAATATTTTAAGTTAGGATAAAATTTCATATAAACCTACCTAAAAACTGGGCTTGGATAGAAAGGCAAAAAAGGGTATATGTTTTTGAAAAAAAATATACAGTTATGCTTGTAAAAATCAGCACTTGACTAAAATATATGGGTGTGTAATAAAATAGATCCCTACTATAACACGGCAGATACGTTCCGAGTTACACAAATCCATGCTGTACGAGTCAGAAACGCATGATCATCATAAGTAGTATTAACAGTTAATACAGAATCATCTGTCTTATTCTTTCACCGTGATTCATGGGAGCCGGCAGCATAGGGCAAGGGGGGGCAATGCCCCCTGGATTTTTGAATGCAGTGTTTTCCCTTGCTTTTTTGCTCTTTCCAACATGGTAACCATAATTTGAAGTAGTCTTTTCCCCCCTTGAGGAGTCTTTGCCCCCCCTGGAGTAGTCTTTGCCCCCCCTGGAGTAGTCTTTGCCCCCCTGGAGTAGTCTTTGCCCCCCCCCCCCTGGGAAATATTCTGCCGGCGCCCATGCCGTGATGTACGAGTCATTTTTAAAGTGATGTAGGAAAACGATCTCAATTTTCCTGTCGTTTTATATGAATCCATCTTATATGAAACCGTATTATGGGGGGGGGGTGTCTACTACATAAAATAGAAAACTGAAGTATGGATAAGAAGGTAATGCAGCCAAACAGTAAAAATAATAACAATGATTAATAGTTGTAATTACGAATATTTCAAGATAGGCCAAACTTGCATCGATGTTTGCATCTCTATTGACATTAAGACTCGATATTTCGTTTTAAGAATGAGTATGCATATGATTTTCAGAAAATATTTATGCAAAGAGATGAGTGGAAAACAAATCAACATTTATTTAGTAATACACCCTCGATTAAACTTGAGGGATTAAATCATTTTCCAAATTTGAAACTAAACTGTACGTTTCCAATTTAGAAAAAATCTGATGTGGACATCACATGCCTTCCTTGTAACGTCTATTTAGTCATAAATATGTTTGGTGCACTTCCTCTGAACTTTTCTTATTTGAAAGACATACAGTCCTGCAATAATACTAAGGTTTCGTGATTTATAACCAAATAATTGAGATATTGGCAAGCTGGGATCAGTTTAAAATATTTATTTTTGGCACTTAATTTGGCGATATTCCGTCAAATCTGTCAAGCTTCAGACAGTTTGCGAGATTTTGGGCATAGCCGAAATAGTGATTGACCACAGACTCTTAAGGGATGCTATGGTAGGATGAATTATGCTTGAAATGGTAGGATGAATTATGCTTGAATGGATAATGTCTCTAAAACTGCCATTGACTGTAATGTGTTCGAATTGTTTTGAGTGTTCCTATAGAAGAACTATAAATGATAAAGACATTAATTTCGATTGAGCGATTCATTTTGTAATCCACAACAACATATATCACTTTGATTCTTTTGAAATAATTTACTAGCTCTAAAATACACTTTAATGAATTTTTGACCTGTAATGTATGGAAAATATTTTGGATGGCCCTGGAAATAAAATATAAAGTGGATTGGACCCAAAAAAGCAGGTTCACAATTAGATACTAAAACGCACCTAAATATGAAATTTCAACATTTTTACAACTAACAGATTTTAAGATACGCGAGTTGCATACATACATACATATTTGTACGTAGGTACGTACAGACATTAGGGAACAACTAGTCAAAATCGACTTGCGGTCGGTCAAAATGGATTGTACACGCATTTATATGAACACACATACATGCGTTCGATGAGATAGATCGTAAAAACTCTTAAAAGTAAATGTTTTAGAGAAAATAAAGAAATGTTAGAAAAACTTTAGAGTTTGCCAAAGTCGATTTTTTTTGTTAAAAACTGGGTAAATAAACATTTTACTTCCTTTTACTTAGTACAAGGAAGTAATTATGAAACCAGACTTTTTTTTTAGGATGGACATAAAATGTATTTTAATGAGGAGTAATTTATAAACCAGACAACAGTGTCAATGTTTGATATTATAACCCGTGTGTCATTAAAATGTTTGAAATTTATACGGGGTTAGCTTAGAAATAGCAAAACGAAATGAAATGTCTTTTAAATCCAGACGAGGAATCTGTGTTATCAGAGTTATATTCACGCATTCAATGCCGTTTCGTATAAAGTAAGACGACTCTGAAAATATTTAAAATAAAATTCTATATGAATAAACGTATTAGATTTAATTTTGCCAGCGTTTTTAAAATTTAATTTGGCGTCTCCATATATTTTCATTTATTTAGAAGAATAAAAGTGAAAAAATAAGTAAAAAGAATGTTTTTTGAAAGTCTCATGGGCTGTAAATATAGGAATTTCGACCCGTAATTTAAAGGTTAAAATATTCTACCATCAGGAAATCCAGAACGCTATCTTCTTATTTAAAGAATAGCTCATTAGACGATTACACCAAGAAATGAATTTAATATGCTTCCGTGGAAGTCTTGTGAAAAATAGTCCGAACCACAAATGTTCAGATGAGTCGATGTGATCTTAATTGCGGTATTAGAGTTTAATAAATAAAAATATTAAAATTAATGTGAGAAGCATACAAAAATGGAAGAAGGCACATTTTTTTATACAGATTCAATAACTAAATCGGCAATTATAAAACAGTAATTATAAAACAGCAGCATAGATATTATACTACCAATGAAAAACAGCGACGATTTCATGTTATTTGCTCTTGGATTAGAGTTAAATATTTTAGAGAAACAATGTATTGAGAATTATGAAATGATAATGAATGAATTGATACTTGTGAAATACAATTTATCAACAAAATTTAGAAAACAGAACGTTACTTTCAGTTTTCTAAATTTTCTAAAGCAACTTTCTGTTTCTAAAGTATCTTTCTGTTTTCATTAAATTTAATGCTATCTTCAGGAAGAAAACGTAAGGTAATTCCTGGAGAATCGGCGCACCCTGGACAGATGCCACCAGGGGCGAAGCCTTCAGTCCGCGCACGATGCGCAGATGAGTAGAAAGTTTCTGAAAAATGCGAAGAGTTTTGAACTTGAATTCAGCGTATTTAAAAACCTAATTTTATAAAATTTTCGCAATAGAATAATCTTTTTTTTTTTTTTTTTTTTTTTTTTTTTTTTTTTTTTTTGCAAAGGAATGGCTTATAAGGTAATTTTATTATTTTCTTATTTGGTTTCGCAGAGAAACCTCCGTTTATACAAGATTCTTACTGCTGCCATCTTTTGGTCATAAAGGAAATCGTCCCGACCCGAAAAGAGATGCGCTGATAACAGAGCATCTCGTCCGATGACGCGCGCAGTTCCTTGGCCAATCAAATAGCGCGAAAATTTCGGGAGGAATATACGGTGAAAAGTGAGCCAGGTCATCTCTAAAAAGATAGCATCCGACCAGCGTTTTAACACCACTAGGCGACTGAACTGATTGATTGTACAAAAAATATATAAATACGTGTGCATGTGAAAGTTAACACGAACGAAAGACAGAACGACAATGTCTATCTGTGGGATGCGTTTAATTTGATCTTAAATTAAAATAAATAAAATCATTTTTAAAAATGATTTTTGAAATGAAATCATTTCTTGTCTCTTCTTACTTGAAATTCTTGCGTCATATCTTTATATAATAATAAAATGCACTGCTGTTTCATGTAACTTATTCTGAATATAATAAAATTACTTATGTTGAAAATATTTTTTTTGTTCTTTTTATAAATACTTTAATGCGAAAAAAGAAAAAAATAATAAATTTTTATATTAAAAAAAAATGTCCTATGCATTTGTAATTTGAATGTCTCAAAAAATGGACTATTTGTCGGAGGCTAGTAGAAGACCCATGCTTTAAAAAGAATCCACACATGTAAGAGATTCACCCAAAGTGAAAATCGGATGAGTAATATTTCATTGCTATCGATCGAGAAAGAAATGTTGGCATCCTTAAGACAAAGATTTGTACGACATAATAATCGGAAAATATTCATCCAAAAGAAGAATGGATTTTATTTTCAAATAATGGATGAATATTATTCTTTACCGTTTTGATAAGTACAATATCTGTACATATCAAAAATTTCCCATTTCTAATTAATAAATTTCTAAATAAATACTACTAATAACTATTTAAGATTATTTTTCATTTTTAATAATTAAATCTCTAAATAAATAATACAAATAACCATTTAGGATTTTTTTTTCAAATGTTAGATTATCTTATTTGCTTTGAAGTACATCCAAAATGTCCTTTATTCTTACACCACCTCATTAAAGTATTCGAGCGTAAGACAAATTTACTGTGTTAATGTGTTCGATCTTATGTATATTGTGTTACAAAAAAATAAATTATAGTCCAATAACAACGTCTAGTATTTCTTTTGAGTTATGTGTTTTTTGAAAAATGAATCAGTAATCAGCCGAATCAAATAAGAAATTCAGCTTAGACTAGAATAGGATATTTTTAAAAATATTTTTGTACTAAATATTTAACTTAAATGTTGATAAAATATATGAACATAATATTTTTGACTATTTGCATCACACCTTTGTTATACAAAAATGATCGAAATTTTCTTTTCGTCGGTCGTTTCATTAGAACTTTTAACAGTGTGTGGATGTGTGCTTGCGCTGGCGGGGAAGAGGGGGATAAATCTGTAAGGAGCGATGACCATGGCATATATTCACGCCTCGCCCCTGGATGCCACATCCCTTGTATTTCTGATAATTGTAGGTAGATAGCGATTACACGAGCAGTATAGGTGTGCAGTGAGATTTCTTTGACTAGTGTATAGCAAGAGTCCTTTCCAATACTTTAGCTGTAACTATAAAATTTTCACTTTGAGATAAACGCATGATTTCTCTATCCACACTTTAAAATACGTTACGCTAAAGTGCTTTTTTACTCTAATTACTGAATCCATGAGCGATTTCGAAGTCAAAACTCTGTCTAGCAGCTGTATAGAATATTGTGTATATGGTTATGCTACTTTCCGTTGCGAAGACAGGCAGCTGTGATTTGTTATGTCTGGACCATACAAGATGGGGTACTGCCGCACTGACGTTCTGGTATACATGCCGCAGTTTCTTTTGTACGGGATGCCGCTTTTAGTAAAATTTTAATTTATCCCTCCTTGTCTTATTTTTTATAATACCGAATTTATGTTACTGGAGTATATTTTCTGGATTCAATGAAGTATTATTGATCTTTTCTCTTTTCTTTTGCACAGACTGACCAAGTTGGGAATGTTATAAGTAGTTAATTGTAATTGTAATAATTTTGTATTTTAACGTTCTGGCTTAAATGAAATATTGTTTTTAAAATCAAGAGAAAATTTCAATTTCTTTACAGATTTTATTAGAAACGCCCATATTTTAAAAAAGAACGAAATTATGTAAAAAGACGGATAAAATAGCGTTAAAACAAATAAGACAAATTACGCACTAATTTACTCTTAGGAAATAACAATTAAATGTAGTTAAAAAAATAATTATATAATTTTAGTTGTGAACTGAGTCAGCAGACTTATATTGATTTAATCCTACTAATACGTCTTTTTGTACTCATTTAGTTTTTTTTTTATTAAATAGGGAATTATAGTCCAGACATTAATATAATTTTAATACTTTTTATTATTTCATTAAGTTCTTATGAAAGGTGCTTCATAATTTCCACGCAAGAGCGGCGTCTCACCCGCAGTGAATGTTTTAGAAAAAAAAATATTAATTACTTTTTATAGATATTTTTGTCGCACTACACATTTTATATTCTACATTAAATAACCCAGTATCATTTATTTTATTGTGTGTGTACCCTGTTATTTTTTACACAAAATTAAAAAATGTTCGGCTAATTCCCAGAATTATTCTGTTGGACAAAATATTTGCTCGTCTAAGTTGGAGGAAAGATAATATCACATATAAATATAGTGTAAGAGAATTGAACAAAAGAGGCTATAGCTTAAAATTAATACATTGCAAAAATATAGCTAATTTCTTACAAAGGATTTTCAAATATGTAAATAAAATTCACATACACACACACATATTATTCTGCATACATATATTTCGTTTAAATATGTGGAATAACTTTTTATAATACTCTTATTTTTAACAATTAAAATAAATCTTATATTGTCTCTTTGAATATTTTAATTGGACTATTTTTTAAAGAAATTTCGAATTTAATTTTCGATAAAATAACACACTGAGATTGAAAGTAATCTACTTTAGAATGCTTCAAAAACAAAGTGTATTCGTTAAATTACAGTGTGAAAAAAAAATGGAATTGCTGGAGCTGGTGATGAAATTCTAAATGACAAGTCCAGAATTTTTGTAAATTTACTTTCTTAAAATATAAAAACAATAGTACAAAGTGAATTAAATGGAAGTTGAAAAAATTTATATTGTCACAATAAGAGAACTGAATGCAAGATAATCATTCCTGCTCTTAAAAAACTAACAATGGAGCTCTGTAATTAAAAAAAGCAGTCGGAAGCAAGATTTTTGTTTTCTTTTCAGTTAATTTAGACTATCACACAATTTACAAAAGTTAACGCTTAGTCGAAAACCATCCCTTTCAGATTTTTATAAAAATATGACAAAAGAATTTTGACATTTATGAAAGCTTTTAGATTTTTTTCTGTTAATAGAGTGCTTATAAACAGATACTAACGAGCAACAAAGAAATGGGAGCTATTCTGAATTTGTCTTTTTGTTAAATTAGTTTCATACAAGAAATATCGCTTATTAATTCATTTTTAAATAAAATTTTATATTTAGGATACGCACCTTTAGAAATTTCCATCCAAGAGTTTAAGTAAACAGAATGTGCAAAAGAGTACTTTAAAATTAAAAAAAAATGATCACATTGCATTATTAGTAAACTCAAGAGCATCATGTTTTGTAGGACCACTCAAAAGCTATTAAATTTTAATTAAAAAATAAACAAAATAAAATTCTGGTCTAAAGTTGCATATCTTGTGGTCTGAACGATTCACAAAATATGCAACTTTAGTCTAATTTGCTCAACAAACTTTAAAGTATTTGGAAATATCACTGAATTGTGTAGCTAGAAAGTTATGTTTTAAGTATGAAACCGGTTTAGGGTACATATTGGATATATTTGATCTTAAGTACATCTCACATACTATACATCCTCATCTCACATACTATACATAGCATCCTCAATTACATTTTCACTCATTTAATATTAATTGTATAGTATAACTTCCGTCAATATATACTTATGACAACCTGACTAAATGGTGGTAATTTTCTAAATACTTTCCATCAGAACTCTTCTTGATTGCATCTAATTCAGTTAGAATTTTATTTTGTCTAAAATTAATTTGTCAGAAAAGAAAGAAGAGATTATCAGTGACTCTAGTTCTGAGGAGTAGATTGATGTAACATAATCTTTCAGCATAGGTACCTGAGTATTCAGAGTTGCTTGTGCTCACGCATAATGATAATAAGGTATTTGTGTTTTGAATTCAACATCGCAGGATTCCCTGTTTTGTTGAAACCTGTATATCACCTAATTTGTGTGAACGGAGCACTCAAAAAAAAGGACGCCAATCATATTGGAGAAGAAGCAGATCCTACATATTTTACAATATGTACGAGTTGACACAATATGCCATTCTTGTGCAAGAGGAATGCTAAAAATCACGGATCTGCCATAAGTTCAACACAGGCGACTAGTATGTTATTTATGTTATTTTAACTTTAAGTTATAAAACATTAGCGTTAGAACCAGAAAACGTTTGAGTAGCTATTCAGTGTGTTGCTGCACAAATGGTTTGAAATCTGAACGAAATATTTTTGCCACTTCTTTTTAAATGTACCAGTAATGAGATAAACACATTGTTAAGTTTGATTCATATGCAAAAGCATTTCATTTAAATACGCACGGAAATAGTTAATATCGAAATCAGACACATTAATAATATAAAAATACTAAAATATAGTGTTTACTGCTCAACTGTTATAAGAATATTGTATGCATTTTAAATGGTTAAAAATAATTTGTATTGAAACAATTTGAAACGCAAATAAGAATATTCAGAAATAATCTTTCTAGAAATGATACGTTAATAATACTAATTAAGTTTCTGGAATTCGTCATGGAATAATTCTCCGATTTTGGAATCAGCATCATGTACGAATGATTGTACACAAGTTAGAATGCTAAAATTATGGATATTGAATTGATGTTCTTTAAATCTTGGTGCGTTGCCTGAAACCGTAATTTAACTTTGAAGAAACAACATATGTTATAGAATGATTATTTGTGCAGTTGAAACTTGATTAAGTTTATTATTCCAAAATATACTTTATCTACACTTACAGTACGCATTTTAGAAAATAAGTCACTCGATTAAATACATTCAGATATAAAACCTTTAGCTGTATAGAAAATAATTAATTAGAGGGATTACCACACACACACGAAAGAAAACAAAAGTGATATTTTGAATTCTGTAAAACCAACATTACAACGTTCGTAATCAACGTAAAATTTTACAGATATACATACTTTAAGAAAGGTGTTAATCAAAAGTCGTTAGATAGATATTTGCTTAATTCTTTGCTTGAAAAATTCTTTGAAAGTATTGCTTTTTAGTGAAACAGAGTGAAGATTTTTTTCTCTTGACCAGGTCTTATATATTAATATTTTTAGCCTATCTTAGTCACCTGTTTGTAAAAATGCTATTTAAATGTTTGTATAGAAAATTTGACAGCTTGTGGAAAAGGAGAATGGGAAAGTTCTGTATTTTCTATGATACTGAATAGAATTACAATAATTTCTAATAGATTTACTTCTGTGCAAAAAAACTGAGTCAGTTGCTCAGAGGAGATATTGCAATTTTCAGAACTGCTAATGTAAAAAATAATAACCATTGATATATCCTGTACACAAGTTTTTATTCAACTAAATACTAAGTAATGAGGATATTAGCAATGTTTTAAAATGCTGCATGGCCTAGATTCAGTAATGAAAGCACGAAACAGCTAAAAAGACTGAACTTTGCTGCGGATCATACAGAACAAATAAATTATTATGCATTTAACACATACCTATTATTCTTTTATATGTATTCATTATTAAATTAGCTAATATTCATTATATCATTGTATTCAGTATATCTAAATTCATTAAACTAATTTAAATACTAAATCTCAAATGCATCAATAATGTTGAAAAAGACTGAATTTAGTCAAAAGACAAAACTTTCATGCCTGTATATTATTAACTTTGCTGACATAACGCTATTTCTACTAAAAGAAGAGCTTTAGTAAACGAAAGTTTGATTTCTTAACTGAACTAGTGAGGTGAAAAATCTCCACTATTTCAATAAATTTTGATGAAAACAGAAAGTCTAAATTTCCATACCGAAAAATTTCATGATAATTTACAAAGAAATTGCCGCAGTATACTATCAGAATGCATATACTACAACAATTCTTTTAGATAAGTATGCCAAAACTGGTATTTTAAATAAATTCTTAAGCATGTCGGTTTTAATTTTGATTTGGGAGCTGCTTGTCTTATCCATCCTGATCCAACTGTGCAAAATATGTTATACGTTCTCAAATAATAAGTGAAGTATTATCATTTATTATTTTGATGAAAGTGATAAGTAACTTTGGAATAAACAAGAAAAATGAAGCCTAAAATCTCAATGCAATAGAATATTAATCTTTAGCACGGTAATTTACATATATACAAGACAAAAAGTATTTAACTGTGAAATGTTATTGAATTAAATAATAAACATAAAAGAAACTGTCCACGAAACATGTTTGTAAAAATAATTGAAACTTCATGACTTTAGTTAAAATTCTTTTTACAATATACAAATGTAGCTTCAAATGTATTCTTAACTCATGTATTTATGATTAAACTAGATCAGCTAACACTATTCAAATATTATAATCTGTTGTTGCATTTTCATTTTTGAAATATTTTTGCTTATTTTTATTTTGTAATGATATGCATGATTAATGATATGTATCATATTTTATATGAAAATAAAAATGCAATAATTGTTCTGTAATAAAAATGACTTCATTTCCTCTGCATAAAAACGTATTCCAAAATATTTTTTCCTAGGATGCGTTATACATATTTATACTTAAAATATTTATACTATCAAGCAATCAATTTATTAAAATCATAAATGCTACGATAAACTTTTGCCTGCATCGTTCAAAGCAATTTCTTAGAAAATATGTTTTTTCTTCTTCAGAAAAAAAAAGGATCGAGCTAGCTATCCATTTTTAAAGGAGAAGAAACGCGGATGATTCTTAATTTCTCCCCTCTTTTTAGGTAATGGATTGATCATGTTCTGCGTTTTCATTTTAGGAGAGTAAGACCACATTTTTAAACGATCGTGGGTTGCTTTATGTAAAAACATAAAAATGAAGATTTCGCAGAAACGAATCAACAATGCTGCTTTTCATGATGCCACACTATAACATTCTGGGACATTTTATTATTTGGAGCATTCTAAAAGTTAAAGATTTTGGAAGACGCTAACTTGTAATTACGACAGACAGAGATCACTTATTGAATTTTTCTTCGTTGAAAAAGGAAACGGATTACAGTCGGCATTTTCAGGCTAGAAACTTGATGCAGTTGACATGAATGACTAAATTACGTTTATGCTTGATTTCCAGTTTAATGAAGTTATATTTTATTGAATTTTCTAATTTAATTCAAGTTTTTCTATTTAATGAAATTAATTCCTGTTTCGCCCTTTGTTCTACTGTTTTCATTGTCCTACTTCTGCTACTTTAAGCTCCAATCTCATCTTTTATGCGAAGGGGCCAATATTGTGTTATCAATGGCCTTCGAAATTACGATAAATTTATTATGAAAGCTAAGAACATTAATACTTCGGGTAATTATTTTATTATTTTAAAGAAAAAATGGTCTGTACTTAAAATTTTAAATATGTAATCGCTAACTAATAATGGTGTATCAAGAGAGAAAAAAGGAAAATTTTTTACACTATTTCTATTAATTTTTATTCCTTAATAGAAAGAAAAAAGTGTAGAAAATGTAACGATATTTTAAAATGATATTAAGTAGTTCTAATAATTATATCTTTAATATGACACTCATAATAATCTAAAAATTATCAATATATGCTGAAAAATTCTCGTTTACTGTATTTGGCTGTATTGTATTAAAACAAGCCTATACGTGTTACATCTGACTAGGGAGTGTATTGCCTTGATCGGAGGCCTTTTTAAAGGTTAATATATTGTAAATTAGTTTATTAATTTAAGAAATGAAAAGCAGCTATTTATATATTTGTTTAGTCTTCATTACTTATTTTATAATATTATTAATGAAAAATTTTGCATAAAAAATATAATTATTTAAAATGACTGCTAAAAATGTATAACTCAATTTATTATTATGTTTTAAACATGGATGTCACTGATAACACTTAAAAATTAAAAGTTGCATACACATTGCTGCTTTTTTAAGCTTTGCAATTTAAAAAACGATTTTTTAGAACTAAATTTTAATTACGGATACTGCATGCATCTTATTACAATTTGATATCTGTTAATTTTAATGTTTGTTTAAAGTAAAACTAAAAAGTATTTCTCGATTAATCTACTTTTGATGCATTTTCAGAGCAAATAACATCGATTCTGAAATTCAAAGATTCATACTGAAATTATAATATAAAAATAAAGTTCAAAAGGCCACAAGGTGTATAAAATATTTAAGAATTAATACGTTGCAAAATTTCAAATGTTTAAACGTTCATACATTGAATGCATGAATTAATTGTAGTTTACAATTAAGGGAGGAATAGCATAAAAAATAGGGCAATAAGTGGAACATCCTTTTGCTTCATAGTAAAATGCAGTATTTTTTACAATACTATTAAGTTTCGGTGTAGTAGACATGCATTTCATTAAACAGCTTTTTCGACATGGTGTTACATAAATAAAAAATGCGCATTTCTATATGAAATGTGCTTTAATTTATTATAAAAAAAACTTCGTTATAAGTAAGGAAATTAAAATTAAATCCCAACTTTCGCTTTGTAAAATGGCTTCAAAGAACTATCGTACCACATTTTACATCGGAAAGTGAATAATTAAAATTATGTTTGTACAAATTATTCACTTTTATTTTCAAATTCAAGTAGATGCCATATCAATTAGTTCTCTAATTTTCAATGCGAACTTAAAAAAAAGACATTAAGCAAAGACATAATATTTCACGTTTGTCCTTTAAGAGAAATGCAATAATTATTCTGGAATAAAAAGTGAATATATAAAACAATATAACAAATAAATTGAATATCTTTTCTATTCAATTTTTTATTTGGAGTATAAAAAAACTGGAGTATAACCTCGTAATGCAAATTTAATTTATGAAATGATGAAAAATTAATTAAAATATGAAACGTGAATTAAACTCGCAGTGTAACTATTTTTTTATTTATATAAAACATTTTTGACAGTTTTAAAAGAAACTAAAAAACACATAAAATAACGTTGCTTTCCGTTGAACGTACAAAAAGTACAATAAGTTTTTTCACTCTATAGTTGAGATTTGTCATCGGAAATGACAAGCGTGATGTTTTTAAACTTTTTACCTGGATATAATAAGAATACTGCAGGAAAAGTACACTTTCGTAAAACATTTTCTCTTTTAACAGTCTTCTGAAATGTTTTGTTTGACATGTAAAAAATAGGCATACAGGTCATAAAATGCATATTTTTCTAACGTATGCAACTTACGGTTTTAAAATGAAACAAAAAATATGAAATAGAAGTGATTACTAATATAAATTAATGTAGATGTATTCAGACATTGTTTTCTAAGCTATTTTAAATCGAGTTAAGTTTAGTAAGTAGTGTTCGAATTTGGATCATTATTGTTTGAACGAATGAGTCAAATAAGTGGACGAATGAGAACAGTATCTTCTCCAATGGATCAGCACTTGTCTTATCCTCTTGTATTACACACTCATTGCATTACAGGATACATGCATCGTAGCTTCATATTATATCTTATAAATAAAAATGAAATTCTTTTTGTTTGTTTGTTTGTTTGTTTGTGGATTTGAATTGTATACAAATCCACAAAAATGGACCTATCAGCCTGAAATTTTGCACAGATATGTAAAATAATATA
The DNA here is from genome assembly GCA_038373885.1 of Cheiracanthium punctorium. Taxonomy (NCBI): domain Eukaryota; kingdom Metazoa; phylum Arthropoda; class Arachnida; order Araneae; family Cheiracanthiidae; genus Cheiracanthium; species Cheiracanthium punctorium. The sequence goes on along the minus strand of JAWZYV010006338.1, from coordinate 332,066 downwards.
GAATAAATCATAGTCCACTTTAAAAGTTTGAAAGTCCACCCGTTCACGGAATTTAAGAGATTTTTTATGTTCTCCATGCAAAAACCTTTCCATAATTGTAACCCCTGTAGTGAAAAAAGTGTGAAATAAGGATCGTGGTTGCCATGTGTGGCGATTTTGCCGAATAAGATGTTTTAAATTCTCAAAGTAAAAATAAAAGAATAATAATGATTTTTTTTTTGTTAGTTTATATTTGTAAGATTATTAATTTTTTATTATAATATCGTGTGCATGGGAAATCGGAGCAGGAATGAAATGTTTTATACGCAAAACAATAAGAATTGAAGATTTCCGAGGCTAATATGTAATTTTTTTTAGTTTGGCGAAAAAATAAAATGGCTCAAATGCGGATTTTGAGAAAGTGAGTTCTAGCGGTTTGCACAGTTTTCGGCTTGGCGCAATTTATTGAGAGCTTTAGGAAATAGATTTTTGAAAGCAAGTGCAAAGGTTTTATTAGAATACAGCGTTAAATTTTAATGATTCCGTGAAGAAATAATGCAGTTATTAAGGGATTTCAAGCGATCTATCTTCAGAATTCTCGCCAATTGAGTACATTGATTTAAGTTGGGGGAATTCCGCCAAATTTCAGAAAATTGAAATCTTCTCATTTAGTACATCGGTGTAACGATGAATAAAACACGCATTAGTTGATAATTTAAAAAAATTCGGTTGTATTAAGGGATTCCCCTTTTCAAATAAATGTGTGCTTTACTTTTTGGCGGCCGAACCATTTCCCATATTGATTGCTGCTAAGTCAATGCTTCGAATGATTCCCTGAAAAAACTCTTGCAAAATGGCGTATGTTGGCACTTTGGCGAGGCTTAGATTTGAAACTGGATTTTATTTGAGACTGGGATATATAATGATACTGGTTATAGATAAAAATGAATGTTGGTATGTGTGTATGAGGTTGAAAAACTCCAGCACCGTTGCACCATGAAATTTGGTTCACTTAAGTCTTTTATCATTGAGAAGCTTTTTATGCTTTCCGTTTTCCTCTAACTTGCCACTAGGTGGCGCAGCAGAACGTCGAATTCTATTCCGTTTTAGCCGTTTACTATGCGAATATCGTCCAACCGATTTCGATGAAATTTGGTACACGCGGATATTAGAACACGGAGAACATTTTTCAGTATCCATTTTGCTGTAACTTGCCGCTAAATGGCGCTGCAACACATCAACTTCTATACCGTTCGACCAATCGGCATAAAATTTCTTATACTTACACATTTCAGCACGAAGAATATATTCTAACTGTGTTCCTTTTGATGTTACTCACCACTAGATGGCACTACAATGCATTATTATTTTAACTCGCCACTAGATGACGCTGCAGCAGGCCAAATTCTTGACCATTCAAAGGTCGCTATGAAAATAATCAGTATACATAGCTATTTGAACAATGAGAATATTTTGGCGTTATCCATTTTGCTATAACTCGCCACTTGACGGCACTGTAGCAAATCATTACTTTAATTAACCACTAGATCGCGCTGCAGTGTATCACTTCTTGACTGTGCAACTGATCGCTATAAAAATAGGTATACATAGATATTTGAACACGGGGAAGAGTTTGGCGCTATCCATTTTCCTATATAATTTGCCACTAGATGTCGCGTCGTCAGAGCTGTCCAGCCGATCGTCCTGAAATTTCGTATTCATCGATATCTGAATACGAAGAATATTTCCGCCGTATCCGTTTTGCTAAAACTCTCCACTAGATTGCGCTACGCCGCATGGCCTTCTGCACCGTACAAACGATTGCCTTGAAATTCGGTATGCATGGTTATTGAACACAATATAAAGCGATATCCATTTTGCTATATCTGTTTATTACAATAAATAGTAATCCCCACAAATCGTAATATCAAAAAGTCCATTCATTCCCGTGCGAAGAACGGTTACTTCAGCTAGTAGCTTATAAATTTGTTACAAAAAAGGGGTTACCTACCGAAAAATAATTTTCCAATTCGGGCTGTTTAGTTCTTGGGTTTAGTGCGTTTGAAAAGAAATTAAACAGATTTTTTAGGTTTATATGATTGGGAATATATATGTATAAGTGTGTGTATGCATTTGATAATGTATTTATGCCTCCTTAAAGAATGTTTGTCACCAAAATTAGTGTATGCAGTATTTATAGTTTTCAAAAGAAGAACTATATGCATTACTCTTGTGTTGTGCATGGTTGCATCGATATTCTTCTTTCCTCTTTCACACGTCGGTCTTTTTCAAAATTCGGTGCCATATGCTGTCCGCGTATATAAAAAAAATTAAATGATTTTTCTTTTTATCATGGCTTTATCATACAATTTCCAGTACGGAAACAATAGATTAAAAAGCATACCATTTAATAATAATAATAAAAAACAGAAATGAGTAGAGAAGATACCGAAATATAGCTGTCCGAATCATGAAACATAAAACGTCGTACGTACAAAGTTGCTAAAAATTGTGCAAAGTATGCTGTAAAAAAGGAACTATGTCTAACTTCACTCATAAATCAGATTTCAAAGCACCTTGAGCTAAGAATAAATGAAAGCGCAGATGGTTAAATGGGTTCGACATGATTTTCTTGGATTTTTCACATAAAAACTTTGTTTGATCAATTAAAAAATCTTCTTACAAATATCGAAATAATTGGAAGTTAAATTTGTGTTCAATAAAGACATTATAAATTGTCTCTTTTCCACCCCTTAAACTGCAATCTACCATTGTTTGTATATTTTTAACAAAATATCGTTAAATTTGTTAGTAATGCGCAACCGCTAAATACTGATGGATTTAGATAATGCTTGAGTATTATTTTGTGTTGTCCGAATGTATAAGAGTTTGAGCTATTGCATTTTGAAACATGCTAGTTTAAAAATGTCAAAAATTATCGTAAAAACCTGAAAATTTTCAAATTTTGGCAATTTTTATAGAAGATGCGCGATCGGAAGTGTAAAGCGATTTTATTTATCTTTTGACATCTTTTTAATCGACCAAATTCACTACTTTTCTGTATTAGGAGTTGAAAAAAAGAATTTTTTTTTATCCACCCTATTAGTCAGACTGTTATAATTCAGTCTGTTATAGTCTGTTATAGTCTGTTAAGGCTGTTATAGCCAGTCTGTTATAAGTTATATTGTGCAATTAATATTAAATGAGTGAAAATGTATTATGTTCTATTTCTTCACAAACGCAGAGAGCGTTACGTTAACCCTGATACTTGTAGGATTTATTTTATTTTCACAAAAAATTTACTTACGTCATGATATATCTCTATCATGTAAAAAGGATAATATTTAGTATCTGATTGAATTGTAATAGTGCCGTCTTTTTAATACTATTACGCTATCAGAGTAAATTATAAAAGATTCGATGGTTGAAAAGTTCTCTCATTGTATATTTCCTTGATTAGTTTACACTCTGAAAAGAACAGTTTTCCAAAATTTTCCTACTTTTGGATTATTCTTTCATTTGGCCGCTTGCCGACCGGATTGTATGGTGGTTAAAGCACTGAACTACGGTTTCGGGTACAACTCCCGGCGGTCGGAGTTCGATCCCCGACTGGGCGTGGTTGTCATTTGTCGGTCCCTTCATAGGGGGTGACGTTGGTCCACCCACTAGGTGGCCCCACAATAAAATGGCCAACAAATCCGGCCCGTTGTGGCCAAAGCATTCGAAGGCAGCGGCCGGCCATTGGGGGGAAAAAATCATTTGGCAGCTATGTTTTTCGGCCCAAATCCTTAGTTCTTTTGCTACTAATTGTATTTCTGTATGTATGTCAGAGGAAGCTGAGTACTGTGCAAAGATATTGTTCAGACAGATATAAAGACTCAGTATATCGTGTAGCTTAGATCAAATGATAAACTGAATATCGATTTCAACAAACGGGCAACAACGTTCAAATGCACCAAATTTGTTGAAATCTTTCAATCGCAAATTTTCAGAAAAACTTGCAGTTAAATATGAAAGACTATAAAAAGTGTCACCATTGAATCTAAGAAATAATCCGAATCTGTTCATACATTCTGTATCACTGAAAAAACATTTAAAAATTCACCTGAACGTCAGAATAAAATGCTCAGCATTTCTGATATTTAGAAACATTTAATCACCGCTCATCTTTTTTGGGGGGAATGTACTTAATATAAAATGTTTTCAATATGTATACAAAATCTGCTTCCTTCATAAGGCGTAACATTTAGATGCAGTATTAAATAACTTTCCAAACATTTTGAAATTTGCGGCGAAATATATACTAAAGTAGCAAAATATTTGAATCGCTCAGAACGTGTTAAGTTGGTTAACTAAAATTTAATATCATCTGAGTGGTCCTGCAAAACATGATACTTAAATGCATATTAATGATAAAATACGATCAATTTACAAGAAAATAATTATTTTACACGACTCCTTCTGTATATTCAGTTGACTTTAATTCTACGATTGAAAATTGTAGGTGTATATCATTCTAAATTTTCATTTAAAGTAATGAGCAAAATTTCTTGCATTAAACTAATTTAACGAAACGGCAAAACTAGAATAGCCTCCATTTCTTTTGTTGCTCATTAGTGACTGTTTATAAGAGCTCTAGAAACAGAAAAACAATTTAAAAGCTTTCACCAAAGTCAAAATTCTTTTGCTACACTTTTATAAAAATTTCTACAAAGCGATAAATTTTGTAAATTGTAAGATACTCAAAATTAACAGAAAAAGAAAACCATAAATCTAATCCATAAATGAATAAAACCATTTTCGACCTTTTTTTTTAATTTCAGAGTTCAGTTGTTCATTTTTTAAGAACAGGGATGATTATCTTGCATTCAAGCTCTCTTATTGCTGCAATGTAATTTTTTTCCAACTTCTATTTAATTCACTTTCACTATTTTTATACTTAAAAAAATAATAATAAATAAATAAAGCTATAAGAATACTGGATTTTCCTTTTTGAATTTCTTCATCAACTCATTAGAACCTCCAGCAATTCCATTTTTTTTCACACTTTCGTTTAAAGAATAAACTTTTTTTTTAAAACATTCTAAAGCAGATTACTTTCAATCTCAGTATGCTATTTTAACAAAAATTATATTAAAATACCCCCCCCCCCAAAAAAAAAAAAAAAAAAAAAAAAACGAATCCTATTAAAATACCATCAGAAACATTAGAAGATTTAATTTTAACTGTTAAAAATGTCAGTATTATAGAAATTTATTCCACGTATTTATACAAAATATATGCGTGAAGAATAATATATGTGTGCTTTTGAATATTACTTACATATTTGAAAATCTTGTTGTGAGAAACTAATAATATTTCTGCCATTTATTAATTATGAGTTATATCTTTTTTACTCATATCTCTTTAACGATATTTATGCTTGAAAATATCTTTTTTCATATGTTCAAGAGCAAATATTTGTCCTATATACATTCCCCTGAAGATGGAAAATTAAAATTTACAGAACACAGAAAGTAACCTTCTGTTTTCTAAATTCTGCAGACACATTGTTATTCTATAAGTAACTATTTATTCATTATCATTTCATAACTGTTAATACACTTTTAATATTCCGGTATAATATTCAACTCGAAGCCATTACTTTAAATCGTCGCTGTTATTCATTGGTAGTACAATTTATATGCTACTATTTTAAAACTATTTAGTTATGAGTACTATTCATAATTGTTTTCTTAACAATTTAGTTATTTAAACTGTATAAACATTGTGACCGCTTACATTTTCATTTATTTCTCTCACTAATTTTAATATTTTTATTTATTGAACGCAAAGCCTGAAACTAAGACGAAATCGACTCGTCTTAGCATTTGTGACTCAAACTATTTTTCACAAGACTTCCACGGACGTATACTAGCATCATTTTGTATAGTGTAATCGGCTAATGAGCTATTCTTCAAATAAGAAGATATCGTGCTGGATTTCCTGGTGGTAGAAACCTTTAAATTACTGATAAAGTAATTAAAAAACTTTGTAAAAAACACACATAAGAAGTAAAAGCTTCTTTACGCTAAGAAGTAAAGCTTTTTACTTCTTATGTGTGTTTTTTACAAAGTTTTTTAATTACTTTATCGTTTAACACCAGTATTTTGAGTGTTTTTTCACTTTAAATTACTGGTTCGAGATTAATAGTTTCTACTGATATTCATAATTCACGAGACTTTAAAAAATACTCATTTTCATATTTTTTACATTTTTTAAGAATAGTAACGATAGTAAGGAAATTTTTCTTCTAACTCCAAATTAAATTTAAAATCTTTTTCAAAATCAATTTATTATAAATTTATCCACATACATGTTTAAAAAAAGAGCTAATTCACCCTGAAGGATTTAAAACCGGGACAAGTTTGTCCCAATTTTAAATTTTTCGGAGCGAATTTAATTCTTCTTTTTTTAAGCATGTAGGAATTTATTCTTAAAACATTCAGAATCGTCTTACTATATGCTACTTAGACGACACCGAATGTGAGAATATAACTCTGAAAATTACACTTTCTTCCTCAGTGTATAAAAGAGATTTCATTTCGTTCCGCTTTTACTAAACTACATCCTGTAAAATTTTCTAACTTTTTAATGACGCACAGGTTTTACTGTCAAATTCTGGATGCTATCGTCTAGTTTATAAACTACTCTCTTCATTATAATATACTTCATGTAAACCTTAAAAAAAGTCTAGTTTTGTAATTTCTAAATTGGAAACATATAGTTTCAAATTTAGTTATGATTTAATTCCTCAAATTATACCAAAGGGTGTATTATTAAATGCTGATATGTTTTTCACTCATTAGTTCATATAGATATTTTTTGAAAATCATATGTATATTCATTCTTAAAACGAAATGGCGAGTCTTAGTGTCAACAATAAATATTTAGTACGAAAAATCTTTGCATATAATTGAATAAAAATTGCTGCAACAGCCTTCTTAAACCAGTATCTCAAACTTCTACAACACGAACACTATAGTGTTTTCTTAATAATCTAAATATTGGGTTATTTAAATTAAAGTCACATGTCTGAAAATATCCTTTCAGATGGGTAAACCAAAGTCCCATAACCTTCGGTCAGTGGCAAAATTGTATTACTGAAATTCTCGGCAAAATGGATCTTTTAACTCAATTTTTACACTACCGTTATAGAGAAAAGGATAGTTTTCGATACATGGAGCTTTGCTGCGTGGATCCTAAAATAATCGGATTAACACACTGTTTCCCCCCGTGTACTTTGGAAATGTGATATGGGAAAAGTCCACGAAGATGAAAGCATTCGATCAACATTTAGAGAAACCGAATCGCAAGCCCTAAGTAACAAGCTTATGAGCTAGCTAAAATATTTAAAAAGCGGAGAGAGCGTATCTAAGTTATCCGGAGTATGTATATTCGGAAGTAAATTCCATGGAATAATTTCCATAGAGTAGAAGGGTTATTTGAAACTTATTGCCAACAAAAGCCGATTAGTTAGTGATTCTGTGAAGTTTCAAATCTGCTTTTCAAAACGGGAGGGTTCTGTTTTCTACAAGAATATGTTTAAAAAAATGATATCGACATAATGGCTGGAAATTCCTTAAATAAAGTAATATATAAATTATGCTGACAATTTAAATTTGCTAATATCTCAAAATTTTCCCTCATCACTTTTGAAGTCCCACGCTTTATGAACAATATCAAAAACCTTCTGAAAAAGCATGAACTTTTGGATAAAACTTAGTTTATGTTGATTGCTTATGGCCTACATTCATAAGAGGATGGTTTTATTAAATTTAAAAGGATATGAAGCAACTTTCATAGTTTGGAATCTAAAATGACGAAATTAACAAATTGACTTTTGCGTTAACTTTCTCCTTATTAACACTGTCAAAATAAACTTTATAGAAAATTTAATTTAAAAGGTCTGTGTTGATGGTGCATTTAAACACTTCGATTGTCTCAACAGATTATGAAAACTGCATAGATATATTGCAAACATATTTTGAAAGATAATCGCGAACTAATGACTAATTTTAAAGGTGTGCTCTTGAAATTACATATCATTAATATTTAATTGAAAGATAACTGGTATATAAATAAAAATACAGTAAATGTTTAGATTTTTTAGACCAAGTGTTAATAAAAAAAAGTATTTTTTCTGAACCCAAAGTTTCAAATAGTGTAGAAAATATAATTAAAACCTGATTTTTATTCCAACTAATTTATCCTTGCAGTTTTAGTCTTGAAAATGTTCGTCAATTTTAACTGCGACTGGAAAAGTTTCTTCCTACTAAAATTAAAAATAGAAATTTTAGTTAACTTTCTAAAGGATTTTCTTATCTCTAAACTTTTATAAAATATTTTAGAGTCATGCAGTGGGAGTTCTATAAGAGTATGCGCATCCCACTTACGTTCTAAACACAGTCTTAAGCAGACGGAGGGGAAAAAAAAACCGCACGTGTCTCTGGAAATTCTCAAGTTTTCGTGAAGTTTGGCAGAAAACCTTTTAAAAGCCTTCAAGCTACAAATCGGTGGAGATTTTTGAAAATGCTTTTAGTGCTTCATCTTACATTTTAACTTACTATTTTCCAAAATTTATATGATAAGCTGAGTTTTGGCTTTTAAACGTGTAAGAGGTTTTATTTTTCTTCTTGCGATAAATAAAACACATACATACTGCTGCCTGCTTAGTAAAACACATCGTCACTGAAAATAGCGGGCTGTATTTTGTAAATTCAAACTCTTACCTGTAAAATATTTTTTCTCTTTAATACTGAAAATTACAATTTATGATACTAATTGCACTGCTCATTTGAGAGACGTAAAGAGGGGAAAAAATGGATTTCCTGCCTGAAAAGAACGGAAAAAACCTGATTCTCTGACTGAAAATAAGGGAGAGAAATCGTTTCGTAAGATTACATGTGAACAGAAATTAACCGTTTTCTCCGACACTGGAAATGGGCAAACGGTCATTGTCTGGCATGCTGCCGGACAATGACCATTTATTTCAGTAAACTTTTATAACAGTGCAGGTATGGGCAACTTCTGAGAAGTTGCGGGCCAAATTTTTGGATATTTGGAGTGAAGTCTTGAGGATGTAAACGTCTTCCCTCAACCTTGAGGATGTAAACGAAGTCGCGAGCTGTATGATTGGGATTTATATGGTACTTTGAAGGATTTATACAGGTTTTATACAAGGTTTTGATATGTTTCTCGGGCCGGATCAAAAACCGTGGAGGACCCCATCCGGCTGGCGGGTCGGCGGTTTCCCATATGTTGTTTAAGGCAATGTTCACTAGACTATTGGTGATCAACGAGCAACAGTATGAGCCTGATACAATCAAGATATTAAATAATGTAATAATCAGTGAAAATGATATGTTTAAATACTTAATGTGTTTAAATACTTAAAATCGGTTACTGCTGTTTAGCTTTACCCTATTTCCGTACAAAGACAATTTTTTTAATTTTAAATATTTTATGTAAAAAGGACAATTTATAAGCCAAAAATTTTTTATATTTTTTAATAATTTTATGAGCTACACGTTGCAATCTAGAAAATAATCTTAACTTTGAATTTCCTAGAGTCAAGTGAAAGTGTGAAGAAGATCATTGAATTTCAAAATATATTCATATTTCTTTTCCAGTAAATTAATATTGACCTTCACATACGCAATTATATTTTTAATATTCCCTCTAACAAAAATAAATAGATTTCTTATAGTAAAGTTACATTCTTAAATTCCTAAACTTTACAGTCTGTAGTAATTACTGAATAAAGTACTGATGTCAATATTTCTAAATAAATTACGTCAAGAAAATATCAACTCACGAAATAGCCTTTTCATGTATACCTTTAAGAAAATTCCAAACTGTTGACAATATCAGTAAAAATTTCCCCAGTATGATATTGGACATTTAACAAACCTCAACTGGGATTTATTATGTAGATTCATAACATACTGTAGACACAAATCGTCGACGTTTCTAATTACCTATAGCTTCACATCCTTTCAATAATGGTCCATATATTTATCATGGTTAAAATATCTAGTTTAGTTTAACACTTATTGATTTAAAACATCTATCCCCATAGTAATATCTGACAAAAGCCTCCTACTGAGAAAATGGATACACAGACATTCTGTCATGCTCAATGTCCCCTTTGAATTCTTACTTCTATGCCCTGCTTACATTCTATTCCCTACAGTGTCAGTTCCGAAAACTCATTAGTAGACTTATCGTCTGCTCTTCAGAATCGATTTTTCTAACTATCTTCACAATCCTCTTTAAGAATCATGCATCCTTTACTTTCGAACACGTCCATAACTGGATTCTCAAGAATCTAAGTTGGTTGAAGCCGTTAAATGATAACCAGATATTCTAAAACTTAAACTTTAGGTAGGTTGATAAATTTTCTGCTCTGGAAATTTATCTAAGAGGAAAGTAAAGGGGAACTGTGCCAGGATGTGTTTATATCTGTGTTTTAACTAAAAGTATTCAGTTTCAAATTTATGATAAATTTTATCACAAACATTATTGTGTTCTTGGGTGCGAACAAATTCTTTGAATTTTCGATTATAAATAGTTTGAATTAAAATAACCACTAAAGGCAAAAAAGTAACTGAATAATTTGACATAGTTTTAAAAAATTTAAAACACACAACAAAATATTCTTTTTCCTATCTAAATCATAATGCTAGAATTTATATTAAAAAAAAGATTTACAGAATAAAGCCCAAATGCATGTAACAGTTCAAAATTATCAATACATAATTCATTTCTTCAAGTATAAAAAATGTACTTTATGAAATAAGCAATATACAAGCAATTTTCTAAGGAAATGATTAAAATTATACCGCTGCATTGATTAGAATAACAATCTGATATGTATGATGTCTTTATCGTTTCATACTACTCTTGACTGGTACAGTTTATGAAGTGGAGAGTAATCGTACTGCAAAACGTTCTCGCCAAAAGAATGTTTTTTCGTTCGATACACTATTTTAACTTTTGTACCCACATAAACACTCGATGATATTAAACTTTTTGGCAATAGAGTTTTCGAACGCGTTCCATCTTTTTATTAGGATGCGAAAAAATGCTGTAACATCCTTGCGAAGACGCTGTCCATAGATGGCGTTATTATCCTGAATTTGTTTTTCCATTGCTACACCTCCCTAATCTATTCGTTTAAACGAGAACCTGCACTTGTTAGTATAGATCTGCAGTGGTTTGGTTTCCAACAGTTCTCCTATTTTGTGTTTTTGTGTATGTCTGAAATATATATATATATATAAATATTAAGCTGTTTTTCACGCAACTTTCAGTTTTATCTACATGGTTGTTCTAGTCACGCATCATACATCTCAGGAATACATGCAAATAAATTGTTTACATCAATTGTGGAGATGAAAACTAAAATGTTATTGTTTCTATTATTTCGTTAAAAATTTCAGTAAATGTTCTGATAAAACAGAAAACTTTTGATCAGGAACATTGCTGTAAATTTATTTCCGCTTATTAAAAAGTGTTTTTTATTGATTTTTTTCTCAGCTTTTAATAATATCGTGCCTTTTAATTGATGTCATTTATGTACTAATGTATAATCAATTATATGCAGTTAATTTAATTTTTTTAATTTCAAGTGCAATTACAATAACATTTTAGGTTGCTTCGATGAGTAGCAGAAATCTGACCACATAAAAATAATGAAACAGACATTTTTATTTAAACTCTTCGTATACTACAAAACACAAACTCTGCATATAAGAACACAAATCTTGGAAAATTATTAAATTATTACGTGCCTGACTTATTAAAATATTAATAAGCACTGTCCTTAATAACTTAAACTGTACACGTACATCACATGAAAACAAATGAAACTTTTTTTACTTTTCTAACAATCCTTATCCTTAATGAGAAATCGGAGAATACTGTTTTCTCATTGAAATCGTATAATTTATTTGAACTCTGTGCGTCCTACAATACTCTACTCCTTTGTTACCTCAGTCCTCATTCCAAGCTGAAATGGGAAAACTTCCTATTCAAATCTTCACAAAATCTTCTCCTTCCAGTGAATTTCAGACTTGGTAAAAGGACCAAACTATTACTGAGAACGGAATTTTAATCAATTACGAGAAAACTTCACAGGATTTTGATAGAAAACTTTCTCAGCCTCAATCACTTCACAAATGAGCCTGGATAATATCCAATATCTTTCAAAATCACTGATGTTTTCCTTAATTGATTGTAGTCTCCAACAATCTACTCCTGCTTAAACACAATTCCGGAATAATATTTAAGCGTTTTAATGTTCTTCAGATTGATTTTAAATGAATACTCCATTGAACATTAATATTTTGAAACATAGGTTATCCAATAGCAGTGAAGTATCCTATGGCATACAGTTTTAAATGTATACATAAAATATCTTATAAATATTTCAGCTGCAAACATGAAATAATTGAAATTTATTTAATAACATTGTTCAATTGAATATAATTACTGATCTTTTATCACATTTAGTTTAATTATATATCATGCAAGTATCCATTAATCAGTGCATTAGATTACCTACTATAGCATTAGTATGGGAAATACAGAACGTGATATTTCTGTCTTAGCTTTGAGCAAATTCTTTCGAAATGCCACCTACGAAGTCAATATTTTCTTTTTAGATCATGCAATCATATGAAATCAATTTATTTTGCATTTCATAAGAAAAAATATAATGGTGGGTAATACAATATCTATGTTCAATAGATCTAGTTCAGTCGGCAGTTTTAGTTTCTAAAATGATTCCTCTTGTACGTGACAGTAAAAGATTTCATGATACTTTTATTCTGTACTTGGGCAAGTTTACTAAAAATAATGCCTGAAGAAAAGAAGGAAATATGTCCAATTTATTAGTTATTAGTACAGATTACTTTTTTTCAGTCATTTCTTCTTCAATGCGTTGCTGCGTTTTTATTGGGTTTTATAACAAGTCTAAGACGTAGCAATAAATATTTTGTATGATTGGTAGAAATAATATGACAGATGAAATCTCAAAGCCGAATATAATATACTCTAACGCTTGGGATTATAATAAAACTATGTTTTAAAATTTTTATTATGTTTCTAATTAAATGTAGCACATGCAGATATTTTTTTAAGTTATATTAGTTTCAATGCGCGAATAGATTTTTTTTTGCACAAAGAATAAATTACTTTCTTCCATTTTAGTCCTATGAGATACAAAATCTTAAATACTGATATTCATACTAACTATTCGTATGTATACAAATATTAGATACTGATGCAAAAATTATAGATTCTTAAAAATGCTACGAGAAATTTGTGTAAATAAAATTATTTCTAAATTATCCTTTATCAATTCACTTTTAAATTTTGCATTTTTAAGGTTTTTTAAAGACAGAAATTGGTATATAATAGTAATAGAAAAATAAACATGTGAAATCACACTTAACGCTAATTACACATAGTTATTTTAAAATAAATCTTAATCAGTTCTTTTTAAATAAAGCGCATTTATGTTTATTTACGTCCGTGTTTTATAGTAGTTTTTTTCCGAAAAATTAACCGATACTTTTTGGAGTGTAGCTATTTTACATTTTCGCCACCGTTGTAGCAGCAAATCTTAACATTTCACGAAGCCTCATATACGGCTTGCTCCTAGAAAGTGTAAGCGAGGTTTGATATTATCGGAGCAATTCGTTCGTGTTTAGTACCATATGCACCTAACCTCGTATTTTCATCCGTTATGGGGACGTACAATTGAAAAATGGAGAAAATCATGTTAAGTACATTGAGTTCATATCATTCGTGTTTACGATTGGTGATCGGTATGTGAATCGAAGAAACATCTCACCTTGCTACATTGTCGTACGAAAGTGCACTCATGATGAGGTTGGGGATTGTAATGGGGTCCACTTCGGTCACGATACAGTTTAAATTGTACGATCATCGTAATTCGTAATGATTTCTTGAATCTAAAGATCCTGATGAACAAATTGTACACCTTCTTAGCATCCATTTTGCATCAGAAAATGTACTTAAAAAAGTCAAACACTTTCTTTAACAATTTGCTAAAAAATGTTTAAATCCTTTTAATTTCTATCCGAATAACAAACAAACTTGCATTTTTTATGAGCATTTTTAAACTGTATTAATTCTTTGGGAAGCCAGTAGAAAAGTAATAAGAATACATAATTTTATACATTTTAGTCATCATTGTAAAATTATTTATATTTAAAATGGATTCCAGAACCTATTTAAGCCCTCTTAATTTCTATCAGAATACCAAACTAACACTATTTTATCAGCATTTTTTAACTTTTTTATTTCTATGGGAATCTGGTAGAAAAATAAAAAGAATCCGTAATTCACTGACTTTTTGTTTTTATTGTAAACATAAATTAAACTTTTAATTTTTTAAAATATCGCTGAATCAAATAATTTTTTATCAGAGTGCTGAAAACAAACAGAAGTGCCAGCATATATTATGTATCATTTTCCTACCACTGTGTTTCTCGATAAAATATACTGAGTATCAATTGATGACAAATCGAAAATGCGTTCTCTACTTCCGACCAAAAGAGAAGTATCACTTCGTTTTAAAATGAATTCAAAGAAGAAGGAAAGAAAATAAAAAGGTGAAAGAAAGAGACGGTTGTGTTTTGAAACTAAAAGTTCTACTAGAGTTTGTCAGAAAATCCCTTAAAAGCTTTCAACATGAAAGGAAAAAAAAAATCAATTGAAAGTTGCAAAGCAGTTCAATGTAAAGATTTTGCAGTTGATTCAAAAACACATACAGTTAGGATAGATGCTTTGGAAGGAAATGTATAATATTTCCATGACAATTTAATAAATTTAAAACATGATTCAGAGTTTTGAAAAGAACAGATTTAAAAATAATATATTATTGGGATAAAAATTAGGAGGATTAAGCAAAGAAAACATTTATAACGTTGTGATTGCAATTACACAAAATATCGCTTTTGACCTTGTTTCTTCAGTTTACAAGGCTGTCACACTGCTGAACAACCTGTGTGTATTATACTTACAATTACATACTTTAAGAGGCATTAATCTTAACAGCGATAAATTCTTATTTAAATTAGTTAAAAGTGCTTGGCTTTGACAAGGCTCTGATTTATGACGTCTTAAAAATTAAATGTTTGTATTTTGCTACTAGAAAATTTACCATTTTCCTCGGAAGAGTTATGAAAGTTTATTGAAAAGGAAGAAATTTTTTCAAAACATTACGTAATGGTATATGCATACTTATATCATTTTATTGATAAGTATTCGAATAAAGTGTAATTGCATTCAAATACACACATTTAATTATTGTATGAAAATAATTATACGGATATTGAGCAAACAAGATGGTTATTTTTGAACAATTTAATTCCATTTCAATTTACAGAAACCTATCGATGCTAGTCTTCAAAACATTTGAAAAGTTAAGAAGATTCTAAAACTAGCATACATTTGGATTATAGATTACTCCCAAAAAAGAAACAATATACCCATGTAATGTTTGTATAGCTCTTAGAAAGCAATAAACTTTCTGTTTATCTTCTCTGAAATTTCTCTCTTTACATACATAGAGATATTTTATCTACACTTATTGAGATAGGAGCAGATTAATGAAAATACAACTTTCTTCATTTAGAGCTACAGAACTTTTTATGAAAATAATTTATCTGGAAGGAAATTATCATTAGTGCAACAGAATGTCGGAATAAATATAGGTTATAAAATCTGAAGACAAAAGAATGGAAATCTATCAATTAGCTGATGTTTAGTTTTTTTACAAAGTAACTCAAATCACTTGGTTTTTTTGAAAATACTCATAAATTGGATTTATTTTTCAAAATACAAGTTTAAAAATTATGAAGTTTAATGAAGCTGATATAATTGTTGATGACTTTCAAATTTGTTTTTCAAACGTGATTTAAAAGTTAAATGTTTCTTCAGTTATTCATTCCTGCTTGCAGAAAGCACTATAAATTCTAATTCATTAATTTGTTCATTTATGTTTTTAAAAATTTCTTATGATACACTTTAATATAGACACACTACATAAGGAATCTCTGAGGAAAATTTAAATTTTATTGATAGTAATGATTTGTAAACCACATATATTGGTATAAAAAAACTATTTTGAGAAAGAGAGCTTATAACGAAGAAATCGAGTGCAGAAAAGAACAATAAATATTAGAATTAGTAGGTGTAGCTATATTTACTCGTCAATAACGAATAATGCACATTTCTAAATGTATGCAGAACCTTCCAGAATGCATTCCGAGCTTGTAGCACCAGATAAGCTACTCCGTGATTGTCCAAGCCGAACAGATCTTTCGTGGATGTAAAATCAACCACTGTTGGGCAAGCACGGAAGCAGATGCAAATGGTGTCTGAAAAATTTTTGAGCAGGACCTCAAGATGATTCGCAGTGAAAGATAAGGTATAGTGCAAAAAAACGTCTTTCATATTTCGTAGTGAATTTTTATATGGTAGGGGTGACCGGGGCTCACAAGCCACGTTTTCCAACTCACTTTAGTTTCGACATAAGCCGCTAGATAACACCAGGGAGCAAACTAGCTCACCTGGCAACACAGTTCTGATCATGGAAAGCTTCGCTTCGGTAGTTGTTTTCAAATTGCCGGAAGTGATTGTGTGTGGTTACGGCAACGCTACACCAGGGCGATCTGCCAAGGGGGGTGCCTTGGTAGGAGGACTTTCTGAAGGGTTCTAACGCGTATTCACGTTACATCTGGACAAAACCTACCAAAAGTCCAGACCGATATATCGACAGCCGTGCGATGGGAGCCGAACCCGGAACCTTCACACTTCGGCCATCTACCATTTTCAGTGGCATTACCACTGTGGCATGGTGAGGCTCAAATTGCCAGAAGACGCTTTTTTCTCCATTTTCTTTGTGGTGAATAAACTTCCAGATCTTTATTCAAAAGGAAAATAAACGTACTACTATTAAACTCACTATTTAATATTGCTCATGCTATAAAGGATTTTTTTTTCTTCACGTAACTGTAATTTGTTTTGCAAATAACTGCTACGCATCTATTTTATGCCATTTAAATTCCAGTATGGCAGACAGGGAAGGTTTCCAAACAACATACGCGGCACGTATTCCAAAACGTGTGTACTTGGAAAACGTGCTTTTTTTCATACAACTAAGGAAATACGACGAGTAAAAAAAAAAAAAAAAAAAAAAAAAAAGGACGAGAGCTAAACAGGTCCCATCAAAATAAGCTAAATATTTATCTATAAAAGCAGAAATCGCAAAAGGAGTCAGCTGCAAATTAATGGGCAGCAAGTTAGTTGGACCTTCGTCTACTCATCTAAAAGTCATTAAACATCAAAACTAAACAAGAAAAGTGGTAAGGTGTGTTGTTTAAGACAAAAGAAAAATGAATGAAGCCACGAAATGCAAGAAATGGCGCAGGAAAACTGCACCAAAGAAGATGCTCCATATTTTGTTTGTGTTCACTGTGATTCAGACAATGACTTTTGTTAAGAAGCATGTCTGGGAAAATTTTAAGTAACGGTTTTTGTAAAATCATTAAGCGATATTTTTAAAAATATATTCAGCAGTATTATCCTTCTTGGTTTACGTAACAGAACAGACATTTGTAATGAACGGCATTTCGATCAGTAATTATTCAGAGTTATGGAGAATATTGAAGTCCGTGGAAGCCTTTCTGATACTGTAATGTGCGCTGAGTGCTAGTAGAGCTGTATTTATTATTTCAGGAGTGTACGAACCTCTGTCTGTCTTCTTATAATCTTTTTTTTTGCAATTTAATAAAAAATAAAATCTACAGTGAAATATTTTACAATTGTTTCATATATGATTCTTTTTTCCGATTTTATTACACGATAAATACATTTTTAATACAATAAGGGAAGCTGATTTATGTCGATGGGGCGATTCCCGAGGGGGTGGTTCCGAGACAGTTGTTGGTAAACTTACCTCGTCGACATATTGGAACTTTGAAATTACATCGACGAGTAGTGGTATATTTTTTTTCTCAAAACAAACACATTGTTATCTGAAAAAAGAAACCCTTTACACGCAGTGTCTAAACAGTAACTTAAAGATCAGTATGTTTACTTTAAGTTTCTTGAAAGAACTGAAAGTTTACTCACAGCGCAAAAAATTGAGAAAACAGCTCTTATACCTATCAGACAACATCTACTAAGCTAAAACTTTCGTTGATATTACGTGCACTCTTAATACTTCAGCAAGTTTGTTTTAATTCATCATCGAGCGGCTCATTTCAAAACTAAAGCAAGATGGAAAATTTTACTCGTCTCTCCTTAGTTGGGAAATTTGCCGCTGTAGGTTTTAGGTTGGTGGAAACTTACCACGTATAAGAGGAACATTTTCCAACTCAAGATGAACAGATTTAACCGCTTACTGTGATATAGTAAATAAACTTATTTGTAAAATAATTCTACTTGTTTGTGGATAAAGGTATAGGAAATACAGTGATATCCTGTTTGCCGTAAACACGGTAAAAATTTACAAACATTGCCATTGAAAAGTTGAACAATATCCCCGGTCTCTCATGCTTATAGATCTGACTCAAAAATTCTTAATTGTGTCAGTCAATCGCTGAACAGCGCTAACATTTTGACAAAATAATTGAGGATGTCGTGTCATAAAAGAGAAGGCATATAGCAAAAAAAAAAAAGGGTTGCGTTTCTTTGAACAGTTGCATATGATGGTCATGGATAACTTGCTATCATATAATATAACACATGACACCATACCAGCAGGTTATGTCTGCCTACAGACCAACAGCAAAAAAATTTGAAAAATTTCGCTATTATTTTCACAAAATGATATAAAATGTTTATTTAGTTTAAATTTAGGAAGTTATGTTACACAATGAGTACTTTATTGAAACCTGAAAACCCTATTCATGGTTTAGTTTAACGAAGAAGCATGAAATCGTTGATAGGTTTTTAAAAAGCGGGAGTTTTTGTAATCCTGTAAACAGACATTTTTTACTCCTTTACTACATGATAATACGCCCTAGAGGACGTTTCGATTTACTCTTTTGTCTCTTATCAAGTTATTCGAAATAGAAAATGAATAACAACCATATACTAATCTCTTTTGAATCATGCTACACATCTTTCTTGAACTCTTCAGGAATTATCGACGCGCGCGCGGCAACACTTATGGAATAATCAATACCATTTATATATTGCACCAGATGAATTGTTTTTAAGGGCAACTTTAAGAACATTTTGTTGAGAATATCGTGTTAGGCTTTATAAAGAAGTATAAGAGGTCATATGTGTATAATCCAAAAAGTGAGGTGTGACTTATAAGAACGAAAATCGATTTCAGCGATGGGATTTTTAACTGCCAGTTTGTTGAGATTTCGGGTAGCTGTTGCTGAATTCTGAGCAACTGGTACGATGTAAAACAAAACAAAAAAAATATATATATAAGTAAATATCACATAAAAGGATGTTTTAACCCATTTATGCCTGGTGTCCCTTTTTTGGGACGGCATTTTCGCTATTAGTCGAAAACGTTATTTATTTTTCCTAGCCTTTGTTCATGAGTATTGAGCCTCAACTCTACAAAATACTTTAACATGACCAAGTAGGATGTATATATTTTGATTTTTATGCATAATGATTTTAAAACAAATCATTCCTTGTTCAAGAAGTTGACATCAGAAATTTATCTATTATTTCTGTTATCAGTAAAAATCGAAGAAAGTCGCAAAAATATCCAGGCACAAATGGGTTAATATGTTGTTTACATAGATATTACACTTATTTCTATTCAAATCATTGCTTTATTATTATTTTTTATTTAAAAATACACCAAATGTATGTAAATTTCTTAATTTATTTAATTAAATTTCTATTTAACTTTAATAATTTCTTTAAGTAAAATTCCGGTTACTTTTACCCATTCTTGGTTGAACAAATATATACAAAAGGAGAATTTTACTTATTACACCTATAATGAATCGTTAAAATACAGTAATAGAGGGGGTTAAAACATCAAAATTATATCATTCTTTTTCCTTATCAGTATGTTCAAATTCATTCCTTTACACTAATATATTATGTTTGGAAATCAAACGAAAAAACTAAATACTTATTAGATTTATATATTTTAATCTTGACTATGTAAATATCGCATGAATAAGTAAAAAAGTCCTGCATCGAAAAAAACTTTTGCTTTTTCACTCTTAAAGTAAAAATGCACTAAAAATTATACAACTCAAAATTTTCTTTATAAAAAATCCTTAGCTTTCAACACAAAAATTGTTAATTATTAAAATGAACATAACGATTCTTGGAGTATCCCTAAGTTAATGGACAGTATATATTTTTCATTTAACAATAGCTTTATTCTTAAGTGCTTCTCAGTACTTAAAAATTTAATTTTGCTGAATTATTTTTATTGAATTTTGCTTTTAATACACGCACACACAGCAATTATATCTTTAAAAATCAATTAATTATTTTGGAATGTCGTGTAGATATGCGAACAGATCAGTGTCTAGATTATATATTTTATAGATATATATGAACTTTGAGCTGAAGAAGTTATTCTTGCTTTAATTGAGAACGTACTGTTAAAACAATATATCTCCTACAAAAAAAGCCCACTTCCTCTTTATTTGGCTGTCGTTCGTCGTACAGCAAAAATGTGAGTACTTTAATTTCCTATTCATACAATCTGCATAGCCGGCCCTCTTCATATACAATTTTGCATCAACTTCGTTTCTTGGCTACATCCTATTTTGGCTTTATTAAACGAAAGAAAACCTTCAATTTACCCTAATGATAGATTTCTCGAACTTTGTACGATAATCTTCGGAGGCATTACGAATTCAGCTAAGCACAGTTAATTAGATTTTCTTGAAGTTTTCAATATCCGCAAAAATATAAATAGTCTTGTTAATGTTTATATCCCTGTTACCCCCTTTTCTGAGAGATGGAAATTCCTTTGTACTCAGATATCTTAATTTCCCTCTTCCCTATTGGCTGTCATAAAACACTCTTCTGAATCCTTGCTTTCCTATTAGCCATCGCAAATACTATCCTGATTCTCCACGTTTTCTATGTAAACAGAGCAAATTTTTGCCATTCTCATTCTAGCATTGACAACGGCATGCCATACATGCTGAAACGGTCTGTTATTTTGATTTCCTTCCTGGTTGTTTTATACGTCGGTTTTTTATGCTTATTTAACTGTTGAGGGTATCACGTCCATAAAATATACAGATAAAAGCGCACGCGTATATGAATGCAACCCTGTATCAAAATTTCAAAGCAATAAGGGCAAAACTTCAGGAGATTTGAGTTTACTGGCAAACAAGCATTTACATTTTTATTTATATAGATAGCGTAAAATCTATAACACTATTTCCTTTTGTTGCTTTATTTACGTCAAAAATTTATTAGAGGTTGATGAGTTTAAAAAAAATCTCACTAAAATTCTATCTTCTTTTAACAATTTTTTTTTAAAATAAGCATTTTCACTGGTACAGCTGCTCAATGCAAATTATTTTGCGATTACGAAATTCCTTTATTAAAAAAATCATATTATCTCAATTTCTTTTTCTACATTTTTTTTTATTTTATTCCATAATTCTTATTTTATTCTCTTTTTAAGTAATGTATGCGTGTGTCAAATATAAGTGTATTTTTTTATACGAAACATGCTGTAAAATTAACTGATTATTAAGTTACAAATGGAAGGATGTAAAACTAGAAAATTTTAAATAGTTTTTTTTGTCGTACATTTTTAATCAGTCGTCAGTGATTCTGTACAAAAAATTTTTAAACCCTTAAGGCACTGCCTGTCATTTGTATGAGCTACATTTTCGATTTTCGTATTACATACGGGTTCACGTGTTAAGGAGTGTCTATGGAAAATAATGCAAATATGACAGATTTCCTGACCCCCCACCCCCTTTCTGTATGTTCTATTTGATATCTAGAGCGCTAGATGGCAAAACTAACATGAATGAGACAGGTTTTTAACTAATGAGATTATCCCGTTCAGATGTTAGCTTCAGCCTCCCTTGATTTGATGCCCAGCCCATGAAAATAAATAAAAAATAGATAAAATAAAACTTTAAAAAAGTGAAAATAAGATTTTATTGAACATTATTTATTCATTGTTTAAAAAAATAACTAAGTAAATAATATTTCCTATTTATTTTGCACAAGAGAAATAAATTTACAGGTAGAATACCTGAATTTGTTTTTCTCTGAAAATTTGAAGTAAATGGATATGAATTGTTTTGAGAAACACTTAGGATGTTCAGTTTTTGCAGTTAAGAAATTAAAAAAAATCATGACGATTTTCTTTAAAATTAATATTACCTTAAAGAGTTAAGCAAGTCTTGTAGTTTTTTTTTTTACTTCAAGATACTTTTTAAAACGTATTTTTATTTGCATTTTGTGTAACATGAAGCTTAGTTGTGATTGTATATGTGCTTGCAGATTCTACACTACGCAAGTGCTTAGAAACACTTTGTTTTTGCTTTGTCAAAAACAAAGTGTCGTTACTGACTGAAAATGAAAATATCGTTTCTTCATGGGATGCAACTCCCAGTTGTCCAATTTCTAATGAACGCATTCTACAGTGCAATGCTATTGCTGCACAGGAATGAGATGATGAAAAATTTTCAAGAGATACTTTTGTTCTATTTAGCTCTTATTTATTTTTTTTAACTTTCTGCTTGGCATTAATTTCCATGAAAGATGCGTGTCTTTCAAACCCTGCAGGCAGTAAAAGTGAAAAATATTTTAAAAGTCTAATACTTCGATTTCTAATTATAGGTGAAATAGTAATTTTTAATATATTCCCTTCCAGATCATTTTCTGGCTTAAAAAATAGTTCATTACCGGAAAAGGGTTTTAAAAATGTAGCTTGGATACAAATTTATAATATAGTCTGCATAACCCGCTATAAATTTAATTATTGTAGTTGAGGATGATTGATTAATACAACTAAAAAAGGAAATAAATGTTTTTCTTTAATGATTTAAGTTAGATTTTTCAATTGTAAAATGTTAGTTTTTAAAAATTAACATTTAATAAATCCTATTTGTTAAATGTTGAATTTAAAATACATATAGAGGATAGTTTTTTGTCCTGCAAAATATTAATATTTATCAATGGATTTCAAAATAAACGTAAAGAACATCGTTTCAAAGAACAGGTATTCGAGGCAGAGCATAATTCACAGTTAATTTTTTAAATACTGATATAGCAATTATAAAACTATTTTCTTCAAGTTTCCGTCAAGTTCCTTTTTTTGTGGTTGCTAAGCAACATTTAATTAAAAACTCTTCGGAATTTCGATATTTTATGTCCTAAAACTTTCTGCGAAGCATTATTTTGTTTACAAATAAAACATTTATCTTCAGATATTAGCCAGATCTGTGTATTTTTATACGTATTCTTTTCTGGTACTGGTGCAAGTAATTTTTGTACGTATTGACAAAACAGTTGTGGCTCACGATAAGTATTCAGAAGTTGAAAGATTAAAATAAGTTACTCTCCTTTATAATGAGTTAAAATCTGATATTAAATGGTACAGCGTTTGCGTTTTTTGAAAAATTCTGACCGAAATTTAAACGCCATAGTTTTTTCTAGAAGCAGAAAAAAGAAAATTATTCAACATTACTAAAAATGTCAAAAATCAATTATAAATATTATAAGCGCACATTTTGAAGTTATGATTCGTAGTTTATTTATTATTGTATGTAATTTATTAGCCATTACTAGCACTTATAACTGAAAAATTTTGGAATTATCCGTATAATTTTGAATGACCCTTGGCCTTTGTGTCAAGAGTCAACCATGAGTTTGCCTGTCTTATCCGTGAGTTCAGACGTAGTAGAACACAAAATAATTGGGAATGCCGTGTTTCACTCTTGGCACAGAAAGAATTGGCTTACGGAAAAAATATGATGCTTTTCTTTAAAAATGAACTATTTTCGGGTAGGAAGCCTTACTGCAGGAAAAAAAATTTCAAAAAGAAAAAAAAATATGGGTAAAACGAAATTTACGTGAATAACAAACCCTGAAAATTTCATCAAGATAAAAAATATCAACTATCCAAGGCTGCCCGAATTTAAAAAAAAGCTGCTCTTAATCAATTGCTTGGCATAGTGTTCAAACCTAAGAATAAAAACAAAGTACATGTACACATCTTATGCAATTATTTCAATACAAAAATATACAATATAGTTATGATTATTTATTTAATTGGAAGAATGTGTACTGCTGAAAAATATGTAATTCAGGAGAAATATAGAAAATTTATAACTAATGATGATTTTTCTTTTGTAAAAAAGCGGAGAAAGATTTTGAAATTTGAGGAGTTTTCAAAATATTAACATATTAAAAATTAAATTAATCCATTGTTACATAGAATAGAAAAGATACTTAAAAAGATTCAAAATTATCTTTGGTATTTATATGAGTAAAATAATCGCTGAAATAAAGTATGATGTTGATGAGAAGTGAGTGTATAACTTTAAAAATGTTTTTGCGTGTGGGCGAGAGTTTGAAACTGAAACGGAAGGAATTTTCAAACAGAAAGAATATTATTTATTTATTTATCTATTTAGTTTTGAGACTCAGTTAGAATATGACTACAACTTGCACGTTCTTTTTTAATTTCATTTAACTTTTTATAATACCCGTTTTTCGGCGAATGTACTAAAATTTTCGTTGTTTAGATTGCATTAATAAATATCACTGACATCAGTCAGGAAACCCCAAGAAATTCATGAAATTCACTCGATTTCAAAATCATTTCGAATTCATTGTTATAAAGCTTTCTTTAATATTGTTGCGGAACTGCTCTTCTTGTTTCCGGGGTTCGTCGTTCTAAAGTCCAGTTGGCGTAGTACGTGCTGGTAAAAAGTCCACTGGTCAGGATGGAATATAACTTTATTGCTTCTAGAACTTCGTGGAACAATCAGCTGTACAAAATTCACAAGCACAATTAAACAGTAATGTTCTTTTAACAGTTCTCTTAGATAAGAAGCTCTCACAAATGCTGTATTTCTCACAAAAAATAAGTCACTTTCACAGGCAAAAATTCAGTGAAAATATTCAAGAGATATCGTACACAATCCCTTAAGACACAGCAATGAAGAATTTACACACAGCACTTTGAAAACAGCTTCGTAAAGCAAGCTGAAACACGGCTTCTATAGCGCTATCAATTCACAAAGCAAGCGTACTCTCACTGACAGCTCTTCACACATTGAGCGTTCAACTCGCACTGAACTGTCGGGGCAGCGCGCTGGTGGAATTTATAGAGTAGGCAGAAGCTGCGAGCAGTTTCTAGAAAAGTATATTCCTCGAAGATTCCAGATAAAGCGGGACTTCTGATTACGTCATAGAAGAGGAATGTTAGGTTATTGTGCGTTTTTAATGCAGGAAAAACAACTTCCAGGCCCCATTGGGAAAATCGCGCCAAATGACCAAAAAGTCGCCAAGCTTGGCGCCAAAAATAAGTCCTCAAATGTGAAGCGATCGAAGCCCTAGGACTAATATTTCTCGAGATTTCTAGAAGCCCCATAGAAAAACATATGGGAAAGCGAAACCTCCATATCTCCGGTCCTAATTGGCCGATTTTGATGCAACAAAAAGCAAAATTTATCTATTTGAAGCGTAGAATACGAATTTTAAACCATTTTAACCCACAGAACAGCGGGTTGCCCCGAAAATTCGTAACAATATTATCTTTTTAAGTATTATTGAACCTAGCGTAAACCCTGATCTGTCAATGCACCACCCTCAGTATCTATGAAGGCGATGGTGGAGTGGCGGTCCAAACTAACTGTAATAATTCTTAACTGTCAGAAATTTGTAAGATGAAAAACATGGCTTCCTAAACTTATTGGTTCTAAAATGCATTGGATACAAAGATAATAGTGCTTCTCATTAAAGAAATGCTTGTGGAGCAGTTAGAACTTTTTTCTTATAATACTTATGGATATCTTCTTTTACCATCATGTAACGCCTTCGGGAAAACGCTAAGCATCAAATGATGTAGTCTCCGAATTCCCCCCATCTCTATGCTCCGTTTCATGCGTGAAATGAGTAAGTGAGTTTTATTGCAAAGTGAAACTAGTTGTCCTTTACCAAGAACATGAACAATATTGCCTTTTTTTCATGCAAGAAAGGGAATTCAATGCCTTCAGTTCTTCAAAATAACCGTTTGCACTCGAAAGATGACTCTCACGCTACAATTAATTCGTTCAGGTAACTCTCGGTGCATGACTGAACAAAGTAAGTACCTGCGTATTCTCTGGTTCTCAAATGATAGCACTCCTGTCAAGGAGGTTTTTGAGGATTGTATTGGTGATATTCGATGAAAAGATGGTTCACAAAAGAAGAGCCCGGCGAAATTAGATGCACAAAATTGGCACCTTAGTGCTGGCAGTACGAAATTTTTAGCCCATTCACGGAGAAGGAGAGATAAGAACTTTCATAACCATAGGATTCCACCTACCTTGTGAATGTTAACCAACACCAATCAAGCGCTTGAATATAATAACCACTAACCTGCGGTAACTTTCCTCTCTCCTGCTTCGATAATTTCAGAATATTTCCGTCTCAATCACTGATACTCAAATTCTTAGGAAAAACATCCGCCAGTCTGGATTTGGCGCTACCACCGTATGTTTGATTTTAGTCTAAAAGAAATGAGAACTTTTATATCTCTTCCAAGAGTATAGGAAGTGGTAGGGTTTAGCCAATTAAAACAGACTGCTCGTTTCCATTCTCTGTTCCAAGGATTGAGCGGGTGACGGACTTCGATCAAGGAAGGGACGTTGTTTTATACGCTTACTGATGGCTACTGGACTTGCGCTTCTCTGTTACTTCTTGAAGGAAAAGAAAACTTTTCCAATGCTTAACACTTCATAATAGACACAATAGAACACACGCTAGTTTCTATTCGATACAGTGGAGAGAACTTCTCACTCGTGTTTACCCTGCCGGATAAAAGCGGTAGAATTTATAGTGATCCGATATCAGGACGATGGCAAAAGCTTCGTGGTTGGGCAAAAAAGATCCCCCTTTAGAAATGTGACGCTATTTGTGGGGATTTATCCGCTCATGACGTCATATACGGAAGGGTTTCCGGTAACATCGTGGAGTGGAACATTTCAGAGACAGGCTTTACAGAGTCAAACAGTGTTTAACAAAAGTTCACCTGTCTTTGTTGCTGCAAAGTTAATGGTGAATGAGAGTTGCTTGAATGAAAAGCGATTAATCACCAAAAAACCGTGAAATATCGCCAGATGGTGGTGATGGTGTTGTCAGTAATGGTGTTTCCATTGACAAGAAAGACCTCGAATGCAAAAGAATCATTCTACTGAATGAAAGACCGATTAGTATGTTTTCCTGAAGTTCTGTGTAGTAATTCGGTAGATTTTCTGTATAGCAATATGCATCTGAAAAGAAATGACTATTAAATCGGACTATTTATATTAATATTCATACTAAAAGAATTTTTTTTTAAATCTCTCTAATAATTTCTTTCGGATGCTGTTGTCCTTTAATTTATGTACGCGAGTAGAGGGGAGCGGGGTACTGTGGGTCTAACTAAAACCTTTCTCTTTAATTTTATGTAAAAAAATTAGTCGTTGTATATTTTAGTACCATAAATTTATCCTTTACCTTATGAATTTCGAGCAATTTAACTTAATACTAAATATTTTCAGGCAATAAAAAAGTTTAAATTACACTCTATCGAGTGAAAGAAAATTGCTCCTTGCGTCCCTCGATAACTGACCCACTGTATCCCATTTGTTGACCCAGTGTACCCCTTTACGGGGTACAGTGAGACAACAAAAATTACTTAAGATAAATGGTTTTTTATTGTACAAAATCTTTTCTTTGAATTGAACTGAAACCTTCCGCCTGAACCGTCTGCCCTACTAAGTCAGAAAAAAATGCAAACACATTTAAAGCTTATTTAGTAACTTTAACATATTTCTAAATCAAAGCTTCAGTACACTTTCTCTAATTTTCTGTAATCCTAATAACTACAGATACCATGTAGGTAATTAGTTCTCTCACAGAATTCGTATGTGATATTGCCAATGAATTGAAGACATTAAATAACGCAGTAATTCCAGAGGAAATTTTAAATAGTTAGACTTATTTCATAATTAAAGGGTTATGATTATTTCAGTTATTTAATATAAATTAGAATCGAAAACATGTTAATTTAAATTTTTAAAAATCAGCACTGTTTTAAGTGTAAATATTTGAAGACAAAGCCCGTTTGGAGGTAATTCTAATGGGCACTAGAAAAAATATTCAACAAAATTATATCTTCACTCATTATATTTAATTTTTGCCCACTTAAAATAAATAACGTCATTCTCAATTTTTATTATATACCGAAATCGGAATTGCATTTTAGTCTAAAAACGTGCCAAAATTTTGATATTTAAAAGATTTCGTTTCGTTGGGAAAATCCCTTTTTATTAATAAATCATGAAGAAATAATTTTATTTGTGAAAACAAGTTAAAGTGGGTAATCTAGAAAAACTATTTTAAACGAATTTTCAGCTCAAAGCCCGATAACCGTGACTTCAGTATGACGCCATTACTACTTGCGACACCTAATTTTGTCACGCAAAGATTACCCTTTTTTTACTCTTGAAAATAAAATAGAGCAGAAAATGGCAAAAAATCACTTGAAAATTAGGGAATGTGTGGCTTTCCAGATTTTTAAAATAGTACAGATTATTTCCTTTATTTTTATACACTATTATGAAAAATGTAAGTCGGATCATACAAACGGTATAGATTTTATTACGTTATTTGTGCTTAATGTTTTAATCGTCTTGGAGTAACGGTGGTAAAAGTTTTATCTTGGAGTGGTTGAACCGAAATACTTCCAGAGTCAGGGATCAGCATAACTATATAGTAGGATAAAAGCTATTTACTGAAAGCTGCACAGCTAAGAATTACAATATGTAGGTTAAATATTTATAAATTTGATATTATATACTGTAGATTTATTCTATAATATTTTATGTTTGCTTATTGCTCCGTTAGAAAACTGTAATAAATCCTATGTATGCTTTAGTTTTTATTAAAAAGATGTTTTCTGTAAAATTCTGATTATAAAAAGAAAAATTCTGTTGAAAAACAGCTTAAAATTAAAATTCAACAAAAAGTACTTTATCAGCCTTTGATTTATCTAATGCGTTTCGTACTTTGTTCTTTTTATGGTTGCTAAGCAACAATTAATTAAATAAGTTTCGGAATTTGCTTATTTTTCCTTCCAATGCATCCCAAAACATTTTTAAAAATAATTTCTGTATGAAGTTGATGAGATCTTATTTTATATTAATATTGGATTTAAAAACTGACATTTAAAAAACTAGATTCAATTAACTGAGATTTTTCTATTCGAGATTTTGAGTATTTTTGTGGAATTTTTCTCAAAATGAAGAAAACTGGAGGAATAAATAAATGTTGTTGTTTTTTCTTTCCTTCTATAAAACAAAGAGAAATTAATATTTTATATCGATTATTTCTGCTGTAAAAGGTACTTATGAAAGACATGTAAGTTACATTTATTATACAGGGTACCTCAAAAATGTGGTAACACGCTTATTTGTTTTTAATCTATTTGAGATAAGTGGGCAATGTACTTAAAGAATTTTTTTAAGCCACAGCTTTTAAATTTTTATACGACTCCATACGAAAAAATTCCCAGTTAGTAAAATGTGCCAAATGCAATAATGAGGCGATGTATAAAATTTCAGCTTTTTATAATTAAACGTCTCAAAGACATCTATAAACAAAGATGATCGGGGGCTATACATGAATTAGAATGTAAACGTTCATTACAAGAGTAGAAAAAAATTTCGTATCGTAAATACTGTACGAACCCTGAAATGCGATCATCAAACGTGACATTTTTTCCCTTTGGGAGATATTGTAAAGTGCTTTAACTCAGCAGATATATATTTCATACTTCTGACACTTCTTAGGATATAATTCTCAAATTTTGTGCATTACCTCATTTGTGTATGGAGCAAATTTTACAAAGTGGGAATTATTTTGTTCGAGGGTTCGTATACAAATTGAAAAAGTGTGAAGAATTAAATATTGCTACCATCATTTTGGGAGACCTTGTTTATCTGCCTAGTGTAGTATCCGATTCCCATTATTTTGCAATGTAAATCTAAACATTGATTTATTTCTTTCATCTTCTAGCTCATTTATTTCTTTTTTTCTTTTCTATTCTTTTTCTTCTCTCTCTATTTTTTTTTTTTTTTTTTTATTTTGATGTAGCAATCTAAATTCTTCAGAAATTCACCCGCTACTTAAAATACATTGAAGAGCAAATGAAACTTAATTTAACTTCTTTATTTTGTAGATAGAAAATTGGTAATTTTAATCACATTATTTAGACAGAAACATGAGTAATTGTATTTTACATAAATTTTTACGACTTACAACACTTGGTCTGTGAAACAAAGAAAAGAATTCTGGCTTAAACCCAGAAACACAGTTGAATGGCTTCATACTAATCTCTAAAATATTTCTTGGAATTCGAACCGTAGACAAATTGAATTGGATCTGAGAGCCCTAATTACTGTCTAACTCAATGTTCAAAGTTAAAATTTCTTTATTCAGAGAAATCTACCGAGAAAACGACTTGTCAGGATTTCAGTACCACCGCCAAATTACGGACAACGTTCTGGACCATGACAAAAATGAAAAAAAAAAGACTGATTATAGAGGGATCCTCTGTATACTTGGTGTTGCCAAGTATGCATCGAAATATTTCAATAGCCCGCGTAGGACAACGCTAAAGAAGTCAAGTAAATTCTCAGAATATTCCTTTTCTGTGGACAAGTCTAACCCATTTAAGGTTCCGAACCAATTTACTTCTCACTATTCGTTCAGAGTTCTCACATAGCAGTTTGCTTAGATACTGGAGGACTAACCTGAAACTGAAAAAATTTAAGAGGATTCAAATGTCTATTAAATACTTAAATATCGTTTAGGAAGCACATTTTTATTTATAGACTGACTAAAGTAGCTATCGAAATACATTTTGTAATTACCATTAAATTGTAGCAACTATTCTGAGAAGTTGTAACTATATAAGTAAACAAAATAACTGTTAGTTTTAAGTAAAACTTATTTTTACATCTAAAATCAAAAATCAGCTGTAAATAATCACTTCATACGGCAATTAACATTTTACATGTCAACAGCTAGAGATTAAAAATTTTTCACTGTAATCTGTAAAAAATATATTATGAACATACTGAAACTTAATTCATATTATAGTTTTCCTTTTTTATGTGAAAGTTTGCTATCCAAAATATGTTTGATGGAGAGTTCAATAAAATGATTATTTTTGTTATTGCACCACTTTAAGTTGTATTTGTGGTACACCAAAGCTATATATAAGTATCTGTGACACAGTTAGAGCTAAGAACGTTTTAAGTATTATTAATCATTTTATTAGTATTATTATGATAGGTTAGCTGCAAGAAAACAATATTAGTGTAGTAAAATGACACAATTGCTGAAGGACAAAATACAGTTTCGTGTTAAAATATTAAAGCATCACAACCTTTAAGAGGTTTTTTAATTTTAGGATTATTAGTCTAAGAGGAGGAGAACAATCTTTCAAATAACTTTTTAATACACTATAATGCATTGATGTAGTTTTATTTGGTATGTTACAGATATGAAACACGGGACTATAAAGGGTTAAGATTTAAACTATTCATAGTACATATAAAGAAATTAATATTTTAAAAGAAACGATAAAAACATTTGTCGCATTAATTAGAGCGTTATCTGAATTCAAAAGCTGCTTATGTAAGAATTTATAGAAAGAAATCCAACATAAGACTACATTTTTTTAAAACCAGTTTTCACATTATGAGACATCCCCTTTACTTTCTAAAGCAGTGACATTTCCTTTTAAATGCTGATTTTGTTTCAAAGACTTCGTTTTATAAAAGAGTATGCATTGAATCTTCGTCTTCTCTCTAATGCATTCGTAGTTTTAAATGTATGTTTGCTTTAATGAATTGAAAACAGAAAGGGAAACTCTTTTTTTTAACATTATTCTTGATATTGAATATTAATAAAGTAACAATGAAGATTTAAAAAAAGTACAGAATCTTTCCGAAATATTGTATTAGATTACACTGAAGATAAATATTAAAAAACAGAAAAAGTATTTCTTTATTTTTTCCTTCCAGACTGCATTCCGGTATTATAAGGAAAATCAAATTCGTGATGTTTATTTTGTCATTCCATTGTTTGCCGATATTTCTTTTCAATATCTTTTTGTAATGTATTTCTTTTCCTTTTTTAGTGTATTTCGTTTGGTAGCGTTTTTTTTGAAACAATCTTTTATAACCTTCCTTTTTCTACAATTTAAACAAAAGAGAAAGTATTGCGCTCCTATTATGCAAATAAAAACTATTATTTCTTTATTTCAGAGTCCTTTTCCTATTTGTATACTTTCATAAACTGTTTTCTAAACATTTTCTATTCTTTATAGAAAATATAAACTGTTACCTATACGAATATGTACATGGGAAGACTTTTCACTATTGAAGGCAATGTTTTTAGAGTAATCTACTGTCTGCTTTGCAAGTCACACACATGTGCTGTGGAAAGAACAAATAAGTTATTCGCAGAATGTGCAATGAACATGTGCGGCCATGTAGTAAGGAATGTCTTAGTGAAAGCAAAGCTGCAATCAAAGGAAGAAAATGCCGAATTCCAAGAATTCTGATACCTGAAAAAGGAAATCATTCCGAATAAAATGTTCTGTAGAAGAGGAGGGTGAGTAGAAATTGTAGTACATCCACATTTTTAGAGGAATTTAGATTCTTAATTAGGGTTAATTTTGAATTTTAAGAGCTATAAAAAGTTATTCTAGCAAATCGTATATTTAAAAATTTAAGCGTATTTGATGCGATGTATGTTTAATTATTGGTAAGTGCACTAAGTTATTGGACAGTCTGTACGAAACTTCCTAAAAAAAAACATAAAAAAAAATAAACGTAATTTTACCAAAATTTCAAGGCATTTTCGGTAAACTAAGGAATTCTAAAATTTTGAAATGTTTTATGTAAACTTATTGTTCCTAATGGAATCTTTTCTACACCACTCATCATCGATAATTAATTAAATTATTCTTTTAACTACCCTGATGTGGCATATTTATACAACCCTATAGTGCACATTGTATGAATCTCGAGGAAATTACTCCGAATAAAATACAGACAACAACAACCGTTCAGCGGATGATGATGATGATGATGATGCGATTAAGTAGGATTGTTGCATATCCATTCGTGTGTTTTCAAAAGATCTCGACATAAGTTTTGGTAGAGTGCAGCACATGATCCACCGTAATGTCTACAGCTAGTGGATATCCTTGGAGTTGAATTCCGCAGAAAAGCAAACCAGTTGGCTGCACCTGCTGCGTTTTAATGTTGAAGGCAAACCGCTCCTTAAGCACACTGCTTCAGGGTTATAAAAAAGCTGCCGCTACTACTGAGAACATGAGTCGAAAACTTCAACCATGTAATGATATAATCCTTCGTTACCTCGTCCCAAGAAGATCAAGAACCAATCATCTGTAGTTTACCAAGCTCTTTAATTACCAGAACCAATCGTATATTTATTTCAAGGATACAGGTGTATCCAACACTCGGGATTGGCACTGAGAAACGTTGGAGAGATTACGATGCGCAACCAAGGTGAAAGGTCCTCGAAAACTGCTAAATGGAGTAATTCCGCTTCATGATAACGCTCGTCCCCTTATTACAAATGTCGTAACATAGGAGTTACACTCACTAAAATGAAAGACACTCGCCTTTTCGTCCTGATCTCTGCTTATACGAATTTCATGGCTTCAGCCCCTTAAAAAAGTCCTTGAAATATCAACAGTTCAGGTAGAACGTAGGAATGTAGCAGGCTGATTCGGAATTTTTCAAGCAGCAGAAAGGAGTTTTGCCTCAAAGGCATATTTAACCTGGTGAAACACTTGAATTGTTACTTTATACGTTTAAACCGATTTTGCATGTCTGAAATACCAAATCTAGACTGTACAGTCTTAGAATGGAAAAATTTTGATAGCCCTTTATACTGCCTTAAAATACGGCTAAAGCGCCTCCTTGCTTTTCTCGTGCATTTTGTTTGCTCTTAAAATACCGAACAAACGCCCGCTTAAGGTGGATTCTTACTGGCCGGAGACTTGAAGTGACTAAGCGTACGGTTGTGGGTTCGATTCCCACTCATACCCTCTTTGTAAAAATTGCCTTAGTCTCTGTTAGTAAAAGCTTTCCTTCTGATGCAACAGATGACACGAATGAAATCACGCCATATGCCAGCGAAGTGTGACGTCAGAACACTGCTCTCTGCTTTGCTCCACTGAGTGACGTCATCGAGGCGTCTTAGCGATACGAAGCAGACAATATGAATCCAGCTTCACTTGAAGGTAGAGGGGGCGCTTGAACGGTATATTTCTCGATTTTTACCGTTTATCCGCCCCCATAGATCGCGATTTTCCTTGAAAATTGGGAGGGCGCTTTTCCGATAAATACCTTATAAATATATTGCACAAAATTGATATTACAAATATAAATAAAATGAGATTTTTTCACAAAAAAATGGGTTTAATGCATGGGAAATTAGTTTACTGCTACCTCATCCTGTAAGGTAGGAAATGGTAACAAAAATAGTAGTACATGCATTCATTGTAGGCTGATATGCAAATGAGAGAAACATTAGTCAAAATTGGATATGCCATAACTCTTTATTTCTTCGTCAAATAAGAGGTACAACCACCTCATATAGCTATATACAGCTACAAACAAATCGAACTCTCGTACTGTTAATGAGACTATTGATCAACGACTGTTGCAGTAATTCCTATTCTTTCAAAAGCGCTGAATTTAACGCCTGAAGGGTTCTTGGGTGGGGTTGTCGACATGAAATGGCTCTTCTTAGACCGTTCCACAAATGCTCTGGGATTGAGGTCTGGAGACCTCGGTGACCGGTCAATCAATACACCCGGACATAATACGGTGACACCGGACACATTACGGCTAATACCTTCTTCTACAAACACAATCGTCGACTTTGTAACATTAATTTAAACGCCAGTGTATTAGAGAATAATTGAAAAGCTTTAAAATTGCAGTAAATGCAAATTTACAAAGCACATGTCTAAAAACTAAACAAATAAAATTAATATTACTATAATAATAGTAATAATAATAACAACAATAATAATAATAATTATTATAATAATAATAATAATTATTATTATTATCTCTTTAATCGGCCTTCTTTAAATTATATTTCAACGCTTAATATAACAAAACTTCCAGACGCTACAGTCGCGGATCAATAGTCTCATTAACAGTATGGGAGGGCGATTTGTTCATAGCTGTATATAGTACCTCCTACTAGTCTCACGTCTTCCTAGACGGAAGTGCATTAGAAAACAATTTGAAAAGCTTTAAAATTATGCAGTAAGGTATCGCTATAATAATAATAATTATTATTATTTTTATTATTATTTCTTCAATCAGTGTTCTTTAAATTATATTTCAATACTTAATATAATGAAACTTCCATTTCAATCAATTCTAAAAAAAGTTTTAAATAAAAGTCTTTTTAATAAATGCGATAGGCAGCAGAGAATTCAGCAAGACTAAAAACATTTTGTTAAATAAATAATTATTTATTAAATTATTATTTTCTAAGAGGAAAAAAGAACAATGAAGGATTCCTTGATACACTTATTGAGTAATTTTCTGGTCATTTAGCGACATTGAAAATTTAATTGAGAAATATTTCACTCACATCGCAAATGCTGAAATCCTTAATTACTTGCTGTTCTTTACATATAATAAAAGCAAATTAATTATTTTGGCACTGAAATGAATTTGCCTCATTAGCTGCTTTTTATTTATCAATGAACTCCGATATATCATATTACGATGAAAATTTTTAAACTGAAGTGAACTATGCTATATCTGCTCCATATCCATTTGTAATAATCTATTTAGATAACTATGAATTAATGTCATATTATACCGGGTGATTGTAATTTAAAGTGAGCCGTAAATTATTGCATTTCAGTTTGATGGATTCAACGCAACTGCTACATATCTATTACCTATATTTCTGTTTGTAATTACAGCCGGTGTGCAGCTATAAATGAGTACGAGCTCGATTTATTCGAATGAGGGCTTGTATGTGCATGAAGAAGAGTGACTCTGTTCAGATTTTATTCCATACTAGCTGCGTACCCGTTCTCCGCACGGTGGGAAACGCATATTTTCCTTACACATACATAATTCGAATTAAACCCAATAATGCGGAGTCTCGAATGGTGACTAAAAGTTGACGTTATGAGTGCAAATTTTAGACGATTGCAACAGGACACAAAAACTACGTCAATGTGACTGGCGATCAAAAAAGAAAGAACTTTATGGTATGCAGACAAAACTTTTCTCTTTCGAAAAATGCCTGATTTTTACATCATATAATTCTCTTTGTGAGGTTTAATTTATAGCATTAATATATAGTATATACCACATAAATAACATTACATGATGTTGACAACCAGGGGCGTAGCCAAGGGGAGGGGGTTTGGGGGGGTCATAACCCCCCCCCCCCCTCATGACGAATTTTTTGCCACAGAAAATGTATATTCTTCACTCCCTTATCACACACATGTATGCATGTATGGAAGTTGCAGTAGTCGTAACCCCCCAAATGAAAATTTTCTGGCTACGCCCCAGTTGACAACAATTTTATCTTGCATTTTTCAAAGCGTGGGCAATGCATTAGGGCAGTTATGTTGCACACGACTTTTTTAAATTTTACCTAAATTAAAAAACCTACATGAAACAATGGATGCATCATTTACGTTTAAAAGCCAAAAATGTACCCTGCTCCGGTGAAAATGATGTTGCTTTTGTAAATGAAAACGTTCGCGATGTAACTTCTGAGAAAAAACTTATTACCCTTATTGAACTCTTAATGCAGTATCACACTTGTTACATAAAAGTGGCGTTTATCTCACTGTCAGTTCGCACTAAATAAATAACTAATTTCATTTTTCATTTTTTACAGATTACAGTTGACCCCTTTATAACATGGTTCTACAACACGAATTCTTAGAACACGACGAAAACATTACGATCGTTTTCGTGTAACACGTTAAAAGAGACTTGTAGAGCACGGTGAAATGAGACATATGTTCTGATATTATGACGCCTTAGCTCCTGTAATTAACATTCCTTTTGAATGGCAACACCAAACATCATTGCATTTTTACGGAGCGCAAATAAGTTTTGCCGCGATTATACCGCGCAGTCCGCACTGCAGGTGGAGTATAGCGCAGGACCCTATAGCGCAATACGGATTCCTATAACATGGAACGTATCTACCGTGTTAGGGAATCTACTGCAGTTCCATAGTGTCAAATTCAATAGTTAAGAAAATTCTGGGTTGCAGTATTTAGTAATATTTCATCTTACCTTGGTGGCCGAAATGTATTAAAACCAAATATTCGAACTGTATCAAAAGTAAAATTTACAAAAGTAAAATTTTCAATTTTGTATAACCCTCAGAACAACTTCGGAGTTTGCCATCTACGACGGTTTTTCATGACGTGACAACTGATGCTTGCGCACTGTGGCGTAGCCAAGGAGGGGATAGGGGATCACAACCCCTCAAGCGGAGTATTTTGCCATACAAAATGTATATTCTTCACTCCCTTATCGCACACACGTGTACATATATGTGAGTTGCAGTAATCGTAACATTCCCAAGAAAAATTTCTGGCTACTCCTGCTTAATCAATATACTTCAGGATCGGAATCTCCGCGGTAAAAAAATGGTCTAAAAAATGTGACACCAGAAAATTATGATTAACACAATGGGGTTACACAAATACGCGTCGGACATACGCTCTTGCTTCCGGAGGAGCAAATACATTAGAGGGTATGTGCTGCTCCGGACAATCTGCCAGCAAAACAGCAAAAATGACGTAAAAAATGACATCCACACTCGAAGGAAATAAAATGTAGAATTACATAAAAACTTCGATTATTTTTAAGGTGCAAGTCTGTTACAGTTCTATTTGTTTCACAATTGATGCGTTTTCACTTTTTCGATTCTTAAAAGCTGTAGAAATGAGTGGTTTCACTTAATTGTTAAATTTAACAACTTAAGTGGCAACAATGGATTCCGTTGCTACGGAAATTATAGCAATGTTAAAAATAGAACATGAAATGAGTTATTCATGTTTACTTTGCTAGAACTGCCATATTGGCGAAATTAACACCGCCAGTCGATGGCAAATAGCTCAAACCACAAATTAAACTTGACACTAAAGTCAATACGCAATGCTTTGTTTGGCGGAATGAAAAAAAAAATATCTATGCATACGCTAGTGACATCGGCTCATCTCAATTGTGGAATGGAATTAATAATATGTACAGAGTTGCACTACATTTAAATATTTTTCGCCAACTTTGCTGAGAAATGTACTAAAGTAGGAATCAACTAACATTTCAATTCAAAAAACAAAAAACATATTAGACAGTATTAATTACGCCTTTCTAACAGCTTCTAGTAAAAGAAACTTCCGTTGCGCTGCTTTAACAAATAAGAATCAATTATTTATTACACAGTACTTCGATCGCCAAAATACCAATATACACCATTTGGCAAGATTTTTTTGTTTTCAGGGAATCAGTCGAAGCATTGATTTAACAGCAATCAAAATGGGAAATAGTTATCTATCATTTATATGGTTCCATCGCCAAAATTTAATGCAGGCATATTATTGATAAGTAGCAGTTATTTAAATTATTATTAACTATAACGGGTTTTAATAACCGTTAACTATCATGTACAAAATGCGAGAATTTCAATTTTCTGAAATTTGGCGGAATTCCTCTAACTTAAATCAGTTTACTTAATTTCGTGAAAATTCTATAGATCGTTTAAAATCGCCTTAATAACTGCATTATTTCTATATGGAAAATCGAAGTATAGCGCCGTAAAACTTATACTTGTTATTAAAAAATACTATTTCGTTACGGTCTCAGTAATTTGCGCCAAGCCCAAAACTGTACAAATCGGTAGAACCTACTACTTTCTCAAAATCGCCAACTGATCCATTTTTTTTTCGGCCAAACTAAAAAATATACATATTAGTCTCTGAAATCTCTCAATCCCTTATTCTTTTACACATAAAAAACATTGAATTCCAGCTCTGATTTAACATGAACGCAATATTTTAATTAAAAATAACTTTGTAAATAATCTAAACAGAAAAAAAATCATTATTGTTTTATTTTTACTGCAGGAGTCTAAATAATTTAATAAAATAGCCAAACATGGCAACCTCGATGCTTATTTCTCACTTTTTTGACTACAGTGGTTACAATCACGGAATTGCGGAGAGCAAAAATTAGCGTTTTTGATGGGGTTTTTTATCAATATCTCCTAAACTAATTTGAATTTCGAAATTTAAATTAGCGGAGGTTCTTTCTCGAAATTTTCCGAATTCGTGGATACCTCATTCGAAACTCAACTCCCAGCCGCATAGGAGGAGATGATGCTACACACACACACACACACACACACACACACACACACACACACACACACACACACACAGACAGACGCGCACAGATTTTAATAGTATAGATTATTTCAAATAAAGCATTTCTTTTTTACGTGTAGTTATCATTTTGCCGAAAAGACCTTTTGACCCTACTTTTTGACAGTCCCCACTCCGCTCTCCTCCGGAGTGAGGGATCCTGTAAAAATTACTTCTCTGTTATCAGTCTTTCGAAAAATCTGAATAAACGAGTCCCGTCCGAAGCAGAACCCCCCCCCCCCCACCTATGCCACCCTCGAAAAACTCCTCCCCGGAAGCTCGTGTCGGTGATCGAAAGTTTATGACCCCTGCACGTGTTGGGGAAATCTTGACCTGTGACCTCCAGCTACATGGTCAGAGCGGTGAAGTAATAGTTTTCAATCCAGTAATCCTTATTATAATACAAAAAAATACTGGCGTATATTGACGCTTATAACGTTTCTAAGTTACGGTATATTTAAAATCTCATTGTTAATGGCGTTATTATTAATTTTTTAAACTGGCAGTTTTTCAGTGAATGTTTTACAATTTAGGGGGGGGGCGGGACCCCTCGGCACACTCCTTAAGTGCGCCCAGACTCTAATTATGGATTAGCTTGTAATATTAAGATTTAAATAAATATCAGAATGCTGAATGATAAATTATAGATGGAATAAATTGGCATTTTTAAGGAGACTTAAATTTTAGAAAATGTTATTAAAAATAACTTTCTGAAGCTTTCATAAATAATTGTTTTAAAAATCTAAGCTTGCCTCCCCAAAAATATAATTTCAAGTTCAAAACACATTTATTTTGATATCAATAACAATAAAAGAAAAAACTGACTAATATAAAAAGTTATAGATCCCCCCCCCCTTTCAATTAAACTCCCAATTTCCCGAAGAAAATTTTTATTTTGTGCTCGACAAAGCTTCGAAATTTTGCGCTTCTACCCCATCAGGGAGCTTAGCTGTAGGTTTTAAACAGACATTTATACGGAAGAGGGGGTAGAGCCGCCTAAAGATCGCCATTTATTATTGTATCAATAGATAATCTACCTTATTTAGAGGATGCTAAAATCTTTTTAGGGAAGCACTCCCACTAAAATTAAGCAACTGTCTTATCCCTTCAATGCAGCACAAAAAAAGCACCCAACATCCAGTTAAATAATATCCTCACATTCATTACAAAACAAATTTATGTCCATCTATAATAATAAAAATCTGGAGTGACTCCACTCGACTTTCCGAACACTTGATACCATGCGTTTAAATAAATTTCATTCAAATCAGTCGGATCTAGTGTTCAGGCATTAGTGCACTTAATTTGATTGCACATGATTTGAGTGTATAGGCCGGAATGTATAAGAATACTTTTTTGTGTCCATATAAAAAACTGTAAGGCGTACACTCGCTAAAATTTATGCAGTATGTAAGACTGTGACCTATAATATGCGCACCTAATTTGATGTCACTCGAATGAACCACTAGCTCACTTTAAATGATGTGCGTCCTTAAGCCGTCATATATAAGAATTACTTCTTGCGAGTTTGTGAAAGAACTATCAGCTCTACACATACAAAAATCTATACAGATCATGAGACCGTGACGTATAATATACATACCCAATTTGGGCTCAACCGAATGCAGCCTATAGACACTAGCGCTCTTTCAGGAATTCTGTACATGGGCCATAATGTAAAACAACAACGATTTGTTGCCCTGTCAAAAAACTATATAAGTCCTATACTCAGCAAAATCTATACATGTTGTGTGGCGATGACCTACAATATACATACCCAAATTGAACTTCTTCGAATGCACCATATAGACTCTAGCTCATTTTAAATGATTTTCGTCCATAGATCGTAATGTATAAGAATTATTTTTTGCAATCACGTGAACAAACTAGTGTTGCAGAAAAGTATGATTGATTCTTGTGTTCGTTCTTCTAAAGTGCAATATATGTTGAAAGTTCTATTAAAAAGTCCACTTGTCAAGATGGTACTCGAACTTTATTCCTTCTAGAACTTAGTCGAACAATCAGCTGTACAAAATTCACGGGCACTAACGGCCAGTAACTGCAGTCCGCTGAGTACAGAATCTTTCACAGATGCTGTAATTCACACACAAAATAAAACAGTTCCACAAGCTAAAATTCAGTGGAAATACTTGAGGAAAATCATAAACACAGCATTCGCAAACGAGTTTCTGGAATCAAGCAAAATATTGCTTATAACAGCAAAATTCTCAGGCTAATGCAGTGGCAGAACGCCCTGTTTGACGTCGGTATCGCTCGCAGTCTACCGCAAGACTGACTCGACAGGGGCGTCCATATTTATAGGTGTCGCATAAGCCAGGAGAAATTTCTTGAAGATTCCCTTTAAAGCGCGAATTTTCATTACGTCATAGGAATACAGTTGAATCATTAGGCTATTGCGCAATTAAAGCAGGGACACAAACATTACAGGCCCGATTGGTAAAATTGAACCATATACCCGAAATATCGCCAGGCTTGGCAACCTTTTGGCGAAATATTGCCAAAATTTTCGCCAAAAATAAGTCCCCAAAAGTGACATCAGATTAGTGCTAGCATCACTATTTCTCGAGATTTCTAAAACCCAAAACTCCATATGTCCCGTTCCAATTAACCTGTTTTGGTGCAACAAAAAGCAAAATTTAATTATTTGTCGCACAGAATACGAGTTACTAGTTTAGTCTCTGGAAAAGCGGGTTACCCCAAAAATTCCTAACACTGTCAACTGTACACTTACCAAAATCTTTGCAAATCATGTGACCGTGCCGTGACCTTTTATAGACATGTCCAATTTGTGCTCAATGGAATACACCGTTTAGAAGCTAGCGCACTTTCAAGAATTTTCGTACATTGACAATAATGTAAAAGAAATCTTTTTCGCAGTCCTGTAAAAAAACTATAAATCCTATACTCAAAAATCAATATCGGTCTTGTGATGGTGACCTGCAATGTACATACCAAGTTTGTGATCAATCGAATGCACCGTTTAGGAGCTATCGTGTTCACTCTCATTACACGCAAACACACACACACATACATCTCGTAAAAATAGCATGAATGAACTCATAAGACCTCAAAACGTGTTAATACACCAAAATCTCGAAGTCGAATTTTTTCATGATTACAATACTTTCCTTACATGGTACATGTTTGGAAAGTAAAAATGAATGTCCGTAAATCTGAAGAGCAACTGTCGCAAAAATTTAATCATATACGCTCAAGAACTCCATAATGTGCATCTCGGTCTCAATTTTAAATTGTAATTGCTTTTTAATCTGTTATAATAAAATCCGGAGGTAAACAAACTCGTGTATGTATGTATCTATATGGGCCTATCCTCCTCCAGAACGGCGGGGAGATGAGTTTTGACCAAGGCATGGGCGCCGGGAGGGGGGTGCAAGGGTTGCACTGGCACCCCCCTGGAGTTTAAAAAAGTATAATTAACCTGCAAATATAAGCAATTTGTTTTACCCTTAGGACTGCGGTGTTGCATACTCCCCTGTAACAAACCCCTTGGTTTGTGAATCCGCACTGTAACGGCATTTGGCTAGTGCACAACTCAACCGGTTTTCCCCGGACTGGACCCCCAACGTGGTTCTCACTCAGTACGCCTGTAGACCTCGCGCTCGCCTGTATGTTGTGATTTTCCCCTGTTTCGCTGCCGCATGTTCGGCATATTTGGCATACCTATTTTTCCTTTGTGTATTTGTAGCGTAATTCTAAAGTCTAATTAAATATTGATTGTGTTTACAATGTGTAATTATTTGTGATGAGAATTGGGAATGAAATCCCGAAGGACCGTAAAAAAAGAAAAAAAGAGCCTCGATTTAGGTGTGATATTTTGAATTCTACGTGTAACTGTCGCATTAAATTAGCTATTCCAGACCGGTGGGCGGAAAAAAGCGCACCGGAAAAAAGCGCCCGGAAAAAAGCGCACCAGAAAAAAGCGCCCCGGAAAAAGGCGCCCCGGAAAAAAGCGCACAATATAGAAGGGGTTTATTTTTTTGGATGAGTATGTATGTGGATGGTATTTACATTTTTCGAAACTGCTGTAATTTTTTACTGAATCACTATAGTTCTGGACTTTGTATTAAGAATACAAACAAACTGAACAATCAGTTTATTGAAAAAACGCTGAAATCAGTATTAATGTTATTGTTACCCCTTTGTTTATTTTCTATTTATTCTTTAATCTGGAACAAGGAGTTTCTGTAGACATGGGCGCCGGCAGAATATTTCTCAGGGGGGGGGGACAGACTACTCCAGAGGGGGGGCAAAGACTTCTTACATGTTGGGTTACTATGTTGGAAAGAGCAAAAAAGCAAGGGAAAACACTGCATACAAAAATCCAGGGGTTGAGCATTGCCCCCCCCCACTTGCCCTATGCTGCCGGCGCCCATGTCTGTAGCATCTGTTAGGGTCTTCTGTAGAGTGTAGGAGAGTCATATACTATATACTTACAAATCAGGCCACTGTTCTTGGAAATGTTGTCTGAATGACAATTTTCAATAGAGATAAATACAAAATACACTAATGTACCTCTGTTTACGCCCTTTTGGACGCCCACTTGTTCCTCACATTTTTTTTTAATTCATGCCCCCCCCCCCTCTTCTCTTCACAAAATACAAACCCATTCAATATTGTGCGCTTTTTTCCGGGTGCGCTTTTTTCCGGTGCGCTTTTTTCCGATGCGCTTTTTTCCGTGCGCTTTTTTCCGTGATTCGTTTAGACCTGTGTTTATGGCTTAATAGGCTCTACCATTGTACATAAATTTTAAGCTTTTGAGAAGTCATCCACATTTTTATTTTGGGATAATGTTGGCGCACGGACATGAGCTCTCATAATGTACTGACCAACGCTTACTATCGCAGTAGTGGTGAATGCCTCACGGCATGTGCCCGTAGTAAGTAAAAAATATTTTGAAATAGTCTCGATAATATTCGAGGTAGACGGGACCAGCTTTTCTCGAACTATCGAAATCATTAATAAACAGATAAATGGAAATAAAGCAATTTTTCTGCTTTGAATGCATATTTAAATGAGAAATGTAGTTACATATTATCACATTACTTATTAGAGCAGGTTAATAATTTCGGAAAATAATAGTCAATTGTTTTGTTT
This sequence comes from Cheiracanthium punctorium, assembly GCA_038373885.1. Taxonomy (NCBI): domain Eukaryota; kingdom Metazoa; phylum Arthropoda; class Arachnida; order Araneae; family Cheiracanthiidae; genus Cheiracanthium; species Cheiracanthium punctorium. The sequence goes on along the minus strand of JAWZYV010006338.1, from coordinate 287,164 downwards.
TGACACATTGACTCGTTTCCGTAAAGCAGTATCGTGCCATTGACAGAGCAGCATGTCAACATTGCACAGAAATGTCTATGAGGACATCTACAGAAAAAATACACCCACTTTCTTTGGGAGAGGGATTTCTGATAGGGCTTTCGGGTGCACCAAGTATTTGAATTTTTGTCTTGCAATAAAAAATATCGCCTGTTTTATATGTGTTGATCATTATTTTTATATGTGTTGTTCATTATTTGGGAGCTAAATTTATTTTTTCACTAACTGAGTGGTATGGAAAACTAGAACAATCGAGACTCTAACTATCAAGATTCTACTGTGAATATGATTAAATGCAATTATTTTAGGACTTAACGCTTAAAGTTTAACATTTCTTTTTAATATTATTAATTTTTCAGAGATTTAAACTGAAAAACTATTAGATGAAAATTTGTATTTTGAGTTTTTTGACAGGGTGATTTTTCAAATATTAAGTGGAGGCATCACTGCGTCACTTTCGAAACTTGGGCTCTATTTTAATACGTGGATGTCCTTGCCAAGTGCACTTAAGGCAAACCTGCACATGGGGTATCTGTGATGGAAGGGGGGTGGGTTAGAGGACTTTCTAAGGGGTTCTAATGCGTATTCACGTAACATGTAGAGAAAACTGGCCAAAACTCAAAACCGTTAGATTGACAGCCGCGCGACAGGCCAAAACTATTGACCTTCACATTTCAGCCATCTACCATTCTCAGCACAGGACATGGTGGTGACCCCTAAGCCAAAAATTGCTATATACATCAATACTACATAAAATACATTTCGCTTCAGTTTTTCTGGGAAAATTTGTCTGTTTAAATATAAAACAAAATAATATCAAAATTGCATATAATTTAAATAATTAATTATTAGTATACTTAAATTGAGGTATTATTAATTAGGCCAAATTAATAGTGTAAGATTTTGTACTTTTCAGCTGCGACAAAATAACTACGACGACGTTTGTTTCACATATTGATGCAACATTTTCCAGCCAAGATTCTTCTTCCCTCAAACGCCAAACAGTCTAATTTTTTATATGTATGTATGTATACAGGGTGTCCCTGAAGGTAGTTAAAATACATACAAAGAAGCATTTTTCTGCATTGCAACGTTTAGTCGAAAATGAAAAATGTAGATAGTTTCAGCACGATAGGGCTCCAGCCTATTTCGCAAATAATGTGTGTAATTATCCCATTGTCATCTTTGACTCCCGATCGATTGGACAAGTTGAACTAGTCGCTTGGTCATTACGTTCATTAGATTAATCAAGTATAGATTTTTGCTTTTGGGGACACCTCAAGGCACTCGTTTACGAGACTCCAGTTCACACAGATGAGGGCCTCATTGCAAAACTTTAGTAACCGCTGCAACCGTTCGTGGAACACCTGGCATCTTCGAAAGGGTACGCGAATCACTTGCTAGACGCTACCAGCACATTGGAGCATTTACAGTAGAGCTTTTTCATTTCTTTTGCATTTGCTAGATTTCGATCTACGCTTTTTATTTCTAACCCCATACTGTTATACAAAAAATGCTTCTTTATATGCATTTTATTCTTCAATTTTTGGCCTATGAATTCAGTTACGCCCTGTATATGTATATATGTATCTTGTGTGCACCCCCCTGGAAATAATCCTGCCGGCGCCCTTGGACCAAGGTGTCCACGGATTCGGAAAATTCTGAGGAAGGTCTTCTGCAAACCCGAATTTCGAACTATTTTAGGAGATATCGATTAAAAAAATTAAATTAAATTAAATTTAAGAAAAAGGGTGTCAAAAGGTTAATTTTTGCTCTCCGTAATTGTAACCCCTGTAGTGAAAAAGTTTGAAATAAGCATCGTGGTTGTGTGGTAATTTTACCGAATAAAATGTTTTAAATTGTTAAAGTAAAAATAAAAGAATAATAATAATGATTTTTGTTTCGCTGGTTTATATTTGTATGGTTACTTTTTTAATTATAATATCGAGTGCATAGGAAATCGGAGCAGGAATGAAATGTTTTATAAGCAAAATAAGAAGGATTGAAGATTTCCGAGACTAAAATATTTAAAATTTTTTAGTTTGTCGAAAAATAAAATGACTGACATGCCGATTTTGAGAAATTGAGTTCTAGCGGTTAGCACAGTTTTAGACTTGACGCAATTTACTGAGAGCTCAAGGAAATGCTAGCATTTTTTAAAACATGTGTATAGGTTTTATTTGAATGCAGCATTAAATTTTATTTATCCGTGCAGAAATAATGCAGTTATTAAGTGATTTCAAGTGATCTATCTTCAGAATTTTCGCCAAATTAAGTGACTTGATTGTGTCCGGGTTAAGGAAATCGATACGCCAACCCAGTGAAAATTAACCGAGTCGAATAGGATTTTTACTAAGAACGTCTTTACCGTGAGGTTTTACTTTAATGTCAGTCTCATTTCGGGTTCAAATTTGTAAATGCTTTTATTTCACATTTTACTTATTAAGCTTAGATTTGAAACTGGATATTACTTGAGACTGATATATACGGTAACGCTGGTTGCATGTCTCCGCTAATTAGTAATTAAAAACCGTTCTTACGTTGCTATTCTTGGCAAGTTTTGCCCGCATTCTGCTTTAAAACAAAATCGTGTTCATTTGAAAAACATGAAATGGCATAGAAATTTCATCAGGTTTGCGCTAAATCTATTATAATAAAAGTGAATGTTTGTCTGCGATCTCCAGACAAATCTATAGCACGCAGAGCTTTGAAAATTTGAACATAAAAGCCCATGACTTCGGTAATGTGCACCTGAGGCTTAGAATTTTGAAATTTCAATTACTTTTTACTTCGTAGTATGGGGTATAAGGAAGTAATGTGATCGCGCGAAAAATTTCGGGAGCCAGATTTCCTCGAAAAAACCCGGGGACTTTACTTGCAAGAATTTTTGCGATGCATCTCATCGTACGCTAGCATGTACGTTCATATAAATGCATGGTATAACCCATGTTATCCGACCGCGAGTATATTTTGACCAGTTTTTCCATGCCGTCTGCTGCATGCACGTACGTACATAGCCATCAGATACAGCAGCAGACTATGCACGTAGACAGCATCAGATACAGCAGAGACTATGTAACTCGCATATCTCAAAAACTATTGGTCGTTGAATATTGAAATGTCATATATAAGATTGTTGCAACATCTAGTTGTGCATCTCGATTTAATGTTCCAATGTACTGTAGAGTTTATTTACAAGACAACCCAAAAGAATTTCAATACATTAATGTCTGCGGACATCTTAAATATATTACATCTGCAATAAGTCATTGTTTGGTCCATGCCCAAAATCTCGCCATTTGCCATCGACCTTAGAGAGTTTTGCCGAAATATCGCCCAATTTGAAGAAAAAAATTATTTTGTATTTCGCATAACTCTAAAACTTTTACCTGTAGAATGTTCAAATTTTGTATTTAGAACTATCGTAACATCTAACTGTGCATCTCTTTTTTTGATTGCAATGGACTGGGTAATTTATTTACAGGATCACCTAAATGACTTTAAATGGATACATTCAATTCATTGAAAGAATGTGGTGAATGACTATTTTGGCTATCTTCAAAATCTCGCAAACTATCTCAAGCTTGTCGACTTTTGGCGAAATATCGTCAAATTAAATGTCAGAAACAAATTTTTCAAATTGAACCGAGCTGGGCGATATCGGAAATATTTGGCTAGAAATCGCTAAGCCTTAGTATTACAGCAGTATTTTATCGCTTTCAAAGAAAGTAAAGTTAACCCTCCAAGCGGCTGAGACGTAAAATCCCGTGATCTGTAAACGTTGTTCAAAGCGGCTGAGACATAATTTTCTGATCCTTTTTTTCTGCTTCGAAAGCGGCTGTGACATAAAATCCCGTTACTGCTTACCCCCACTCGCCAAAACACCTGTGACACTTAGATTGATGGGTTGCAAAGGAGGGAAGAGAGCACAATGGCCAAGACACGCCTACGATACTTTAATTGCAGCTTTCAACCCCCCAGAAAATTATTTACAGATGTGGTGAGTGATCATACCTTTTCTAACTAAAGAAGAGAGAGGCCGAATGATTTCGGTATTTTTTCAGACAAGTAATCGTTTGAACCGGAGTCCCTTCTAAGCATGGTCGGGCACGGGAAATAAGTTTGAATATTTCGTAGTTTTCAAAGATCTCCAGGATACTTTTTCATTTATAATAATTTTAAATGTTTAATGAAAATAAGAAATTTTGAGTAAATATTTTACTTCTATCAAATTTTACCTGAAAAGGAAAAGCTGTTTCCTCGAATACAACAAAACAGTTGGCATATAAAAAAAAAAAACATATTTTATTAGAAGAGACCGATTTAACATATATGGAGTCTTGGGCACACATGCTTACGGATGAAGAGGGGCTTTAAAGAAATGTATTGCATATTATTATTTAAATTAATACAAATTTACATGTCATAAACCACTCCTGTATACATATTAACTCTGTAATTATCCTATTATATAGTTACGCTGATCCGTGATTCACTCTCTAACAAATCCGGTACCGCCACTTCCAAACATAACTTTTACCGTCATTAATCCAATCAGATTAAAAAGTTACTGTGTAAAACTTTAATGAAATTCATACAGTTCGTGCGATCGGCTTGAAAAATTTCATAATTATGTAAAAAATATATATATAAACGATCTGCACTATTTTAAAAATCTGAAAATCCACCTTCTCTCTCATTTTTAAGCGATTTTCAGCTTTATTTTATTGCGCATTTAATCGCGTTGTTTCCAGTAAAATCAAAATCAAACGTCAATAACAGAGCTTGATCCGTGATTAAGTCCGTGATTAAATTACAAGACAGTCGGAACACGTACTCAACTTCCCTCACTTTTTTTAGTAGAGTCCAATGTCACTTAGGTTAAATGTTTATCTTGCATTTCATTGTTTACATCAATAATACTATAAGGACGTTTTGGCAACCATGTTTCAAGAATATTATTTTTCCCATTCCAATTTTAATGAACTAACGCATTATGTAGTAGCTGTCTGGTGTTATAAAATAAAGTAAAGACAACTTCTACATAATGCGTTAGTTCATTAAAATTGGAATGATAAAAATAATATTCTTGAAACATTAGAAGCCAAAAAGTCCTTACTTTATTGTTCATTGGAACATAGTATTTTTCATGTAAACAATGAAATGTAAGGTAAATATTTAATCAAAGTGACATTGGGTCCTCCTAAAAATAGTGAGGAAAGTTGAGTATGTGTCCAGACTGTATTGCTGTAAACTAGGCCTCAGTTATTGATGTTTGAGTTTGATTTTACTAGAAAAGTAACACGATTAAATGCGCGATCAAATTTATCAGTAAAGCTCTATTCCGTCCTAAAGATTAAAACAAAATTAAAATAACTAGTTGAAAAGAACAGTTGTCTAAGATAAAATAAAATTAAATCCCAGTTGGATTCAGTGATGATGATTCCCCTTCTATGATCTGTGGGCCTCCCACCATGGCCCAGTACACAAGGGGCTGAAAATGGTAGATGGCTGAAGAGTAAAAGTCTAGAGTTCTGGGCTACCGCGCGGCTGTCGATCTAACGGTCTGGGGTTTCGGGCGGTTTCGCTGGATGTCTATCCTGAATACACGGAAGAACACCTGAAAAAGTCCTCCGACCAAGGCATTCCGACTTGGCAGATTAGGGATGGACGCGAGACGACTTTTTGCGAGACGAGACAGAGATTTACAGCTTTTTGCGAGACGAGACAATCATTTTTAACATTATGATATAGGGAATTTTGCGAGACGAGACAAGCTTTTCGGCTGTTTTGCGAGACGCGAGACGCCAATTTTTCGTCTCGCGTCCATCCCTATGGCAGATACCTTGAGTGCAGGCTTGCAATAAATGCACTACACTACTCTCTATGATCTGTGAGGTTTCCCTGCTCACCTAGGTCTTTGAATAATCTGCCGGTTTAGCGGAGTGTTCAAAGATCCACGCTAAGAAATTACACTTGTAAGAGAAGAGGAATCTTCTCAAAATCGCCTTTTCAGTAATGAATGATGAGAGCAACCATCCTAAACCTGGTTTCAGACGATAAGTATTATTTAATCAAAATTTTTAATTTAAAAAGATCCATTTTTCTTACAAAATTTCTCGCATATTGCCTCCTGCCGTTGAAACTTTTCAGGATCCTCCACTGTCTTAGTTTTACCCTAACTACAACATCTTTCCAGAAAAATTAACTTCCCACAATGAACTGCAAAATTTTTGTTTGTTGTTTTTGTGTTATGTGTGTGTTTGTCAGTTCATTTATGTAAATATGTATACATGGTAGAAAAACTTTTCAACCTGTAAAGAATTAAAGAAATTGTTACGTAAAGAAATACACAGAAATAGAGCAATTTATATAAAGCCAAAAATTTTATCTTAGATTTCGAAGCATTTAAATTTATACCGGCTCACATGGAAATCGTCAGTTTGTCATCGATTTATTATTTTATTAATGCTGCTTTTAATTGAACAATACGAATTTTAATTTCTATTTTATTCTATATTAGCTGATGTACCCGCTCATCACACGGGAATAGAGATTACTTTAACAATTGGTTAAACTAAGCTGCCAAATAGGCGAAAAAGTAAATAAGTAAAATTTCCAATTACCTAAATTAAAAAAGAAAGATTAATTTTAGTGTAATTGTTTGAAATATGAAGTTCAAATCGAAGAGATGTTGCAAATCAAAGCCATGATATATAAACACATGGAGAGAGAGGTGGGGATTTTCGTTTGATTATTTTGAGAAATCGCAAAATTATTAAATGTTTAATTTGAATTTCGAGTAATTTATTTTCACATATACATAACATGTTATAACTAGCTGCGTATCAGTTCTTCACGAAGAAGAAAGTAATGATTTTTTTTTACACATGCATTTTAAATTATTCCAGCTATACGGAAACTGAAAAAAATGCAGAAAACTTTTACTGGAACCTAGCGTTATGGATATTAAAATATGCTGCCATAGCTTGCTCAATTGTCACACGATGACCCAAAAGCTATATTGGCAGTGTTAACGATCGGGTGACAACCCTTTCTTCTTTCAATACACACAAATTAAAAAAAGTTTTAGTTAATTAAGTAATTTAATTTTTCCTATTCATCCTAAACTAAATTTTTAAGGAGTCGTAATAGCCTGGTGTGCAGAAAGTGAAAGGATTCGTTTTCACATCTCGGCTGATCAAAAACCGCTATATGTAAATGGCGCAAACGTGAACGATCAATCTGTGGGTCCGCAGCTCCTCTAGCTGTATATAGGCTGGTATACGGATGAGAGTTGCGGATCCGGAAATAACATCCTTTTGGGTGATGCCCTACACTAAAAAAAATTTTGTGGATTACTAAGAAATCTCTTTGAAAAAGATGCTATAACTTTTCTTAGTATTGCTGCTAAATAAAATCATGTAAACAACTGGCAAACATGGCTTTATTTAGTAGTAATACTAAGAAAAGTTATGGCATCATACTAAAGAAATCTGGAGTGCCTATACTCGACTTTCCGAAGACTTACGATTAGATCATTACCAAGCATTTAAATAAATTTTAATCGATGAATAATTCAAACATATATACCAAATTGAAACTCAATTGAGTGCACCATTTAAACGCTAGCACACTTTCAAGACTTTCTCCCCATAATGTCAAAGAAATCTTTGTCGTAGCCCTGTAGAAAAACTATAAGTCCTATATACACCAAAATCAGTACCGGTCTTGCGACGGTGGTTTATAACATGTATGTCCAATTTGAGCTCAATCGAATGATCTGTTTAGGAGCTATCGTGTTCACTCACATACACACACACGCGCACACATACACACACACATACATACATTCATCTCGTAAAAACAGCATAAATGAATTCAGAAGACCTCAAAACGTGTAAATACATCAAAGTCTCGAAGTCGAATTTTTTCATGATTACAATACTTTCCTTACATTGTGCATGTTCGGAAAGTAACAAGTAATGGAATCATTGTTTCCTAGAGATTTCTTGGTAATCAACTGATTTTTTTTTTTTTAAGAGTGATAAATTGTAGGGAAAAAAAGATTCTCCACGCTCTAGACGATCCCCAAGTCTGGCATAATAGCTATAAATCAGTCCCGTACTGCTAAGCTGTCAGTATTCGGCTATTTAAAAAAAAAATCAAATTATTAAGCAGAAAAGCGTAATTTAAAATGCAGACTTTTTCTAAGAAGGAAATCGTTCCAAGTGAGTTAGAAGGTTAACTCTAATAAATTATACGTCATAATCTATATAGATTTGCAAATTTTTGCGATTTTAAATAGCTTCTTGAAATTATTAAACTTCTACTTCTTTTAAGAATATTCAAACGAATAAATTGTTTTCGCCTAAATAAAGCATTGATATAAGGATTAATATATATTAAGCATTTCAGTGGTCCAGTTCCGAAGGATTTTTTTTTTTTTTTGATTGCATGTGGGAATGGCGCCAGTTGTACGTCATACATTTAAAATTGACAAAAATTTGTACTCATGTTTTTTTAACCATTACCGTTGACAAATTAACAGCGCTTCGCTTTTGATTACTCCCTCTAACTGCATAAAGATGCGCAAAATGATAGAGAGAAGACGTAGGCGACCTTAAAATTTTGAAAATCCACCCGTTTCCCCAAAAATACTAAAATTCAGAGCCAAATGCGATAATAAGCCAAATATTATCTCATATTCAGAATATTATCGCTTATTATCGCATGGGAAAATCGGGACTTTGTAAAGGGCCCCCAATTTCAAATGTTCTGAAATAGACTTCTTTTATATCAAATTTTTTTGAAAAAAAAAAATTTCACGGATGGGGCCCCCAAAATTCATCAATGTCCGGGGCCCCTGTTGGTCATAATCAGGCCCTGCTTACATTTAGCAATTTAAGTCGCTAAAATTATTAAATATAGATAATTTAAATTGAATTAAATTCATTTAATTCAATTTAAGTCAATGCGCCAGTGGGTCCTAATCTTGCGCGCAAAACTTTGTATAAGCGCTGACAGGGGCGTAGCCAGAAATTTTTCATGGGGGGGTCACGACTACTGCAACTCACATATATGCATACATGTGTGTGATAAGGGAAATATACATTTACATACACATATGCATACATGTGTGTGATAAGGGAATTACACATATGCATACATGTGTGCATACATGTATATACATTTACATAAATATACATTTACATACACATATGCATACATGTATACATTACACATATGCATACATGTGTGTGATAAGGGAATATACATTTTGTATAGCAAAAAATTCCTCATGGGGGGGTTATGACCCCCTAACCCCCCCCCTTGGCTACGCCCCTGAGCGCTGAGCATTCAAATAATACAATATATTCACATAAAAACGATCCAAAAGAATTACTTTCAATAAACTTCTGCCGCAAGAATTTATGAAACTTCGAATTTCAGTCAAAATGGAAAATTTTCAGATTTTGGTCTTATAAATCTAAAAGCGCATTCAACTTGCGTCAACTATACTTGCATTTTTTTATAAGTGCTAGTACATGTCCTTCAAAGGACTCCTCTTTTGCCTTAGCAACTTGAAGGCGCAAGCTATGGTTAAGCCTTAAAAATGACAAAAAAAAAAAAAAGAAATAAAATGTCTGTTTTTGTGACCTTCAGTGACTTTGCGTCGATAACCTGCCACAGATTTCTCGTATATTTCATGAAGTTCTATCGTCTAACATTATAGATGTGAAATAAATATCATGGCAAGTTGTTCCCGCAAAGAGTTTTTGACCACAGCATTTTCTATGTCTGAGAAAAATGCCCACTTTTGTGTGCTGCACGGACTTTTTTACAGGCCTCAAAGTTTTATATATCAAAGTTTTATATATACAAAGTTTTTCTTTGTAATACTCTGTCATTTTTGTTTTGTGTTCTCATCTTCCAAATATGATCTTGACAACTTTAAATCCATTTTGTTTAAGCCAAGGAACTTTTACTTCTTGGAAGCCGTTTGGACTTTTCAGAATTTATTTAATTATAAACTTATGCTATTATTTAATGAAGAGAAATATAGATAAAAATGTTATCATTCAAAAAAATATAGGATGCCACCCCACTTAAGTTAGGGTGCCCTCCCCCCTGAAAAAAAGAGGGTTGCCCCCCCCCTGAATAGAAAATCTGGCTACGGGTCTGCTTTTTTAGTGGGCCATAAAAAATGAACAACTCACTTTGAGACAAAATATTCTGGATTTACTACATTAATAAGATAAATAACAACTGGGAATTTTTTGGTAAAAATCTCAGATGGCATGAATCCTAAGTGTGTTACTTTCTCAGATTCGTGCTCTTAATTTTTCTTGGAATTTTTTCGCATATGCAGAACATAAATAAAGGTCTTTAAAAACGTTTATTATCTAACAAAGATTAATATAGATATTTCATTTAACAAATTTACTAAACAAGTCTAAATGAAACATCGAAGAATTTTTAATTTTTATTTTCCTCGTACGCTTGAGATAATTTAAATGAAAGCTTTATTACCCTACACTCAAGTACATTATACTCTCTTTCTCTCTTTTTTTTAACTGTCATATTTTTTTTGCATTACAACTTCAAAAATGATCGAGTGAAAGCCAAATTTCCTATTTCTCTTTCCTAACTAACTATATAAACTTTTATGAAAAAATGCACAGTTCGAAAAAAATATAAGAAATAATAATAATTATATGGAACACTTTGCACATTTTATGAAGGACAGCGTCTTATATAAGGTTCAGGTAAATGAGATATATCTGACATTGGACACTTTATTGAAAATATGTACACGGGGTCTTATCGCATGAGCAAATCGGGGCTGTGTCCAGGGCCTCATCTTGAAAGGGGCCCATTAGATATATTATTTTTCGTTCATTATCAAAGCTTTATAAAGAAATTTTTCAGATAAAGAAGTATAGTAAAAAGATAATCACTAATTTTACTATTTTTAGAGCACAAGCGCCACTCTCACTACCTGCTCATTATGAGAGGGGACAAAAAACAAAATATCTCTTTTTCCAATCTTCATCAGACAAAAATCTGGCTCTGGGTGAGTGTACATGTAAGCCACCGAGAAAATAACTTCTACAACGTTGCGTAGATTCCCGAGTATTTAGGGGGGAAAGAGGTGAGGGAGACCAGTTGGTCAGATTCACCGGACATGTGCTCTTACAATACAAAGTAATTTATCAGGCGGTAGGTAGGCTGTCACGTCGGCAGTTTGTTAATTACCTTGTTCCCCACGCCTTCCATGCGGAAATGGGGGGAAGCAGGTTTTTCTTGTGCATTTTCGAGAGATACAGATCCCATACACAGGAACTTTTTTGAAGGTATCACTAGGCAAACTCCAGGCCGCTCGGAGGGTTAAGTATAAGTGCGCCGAAAATATTATTGATTTAATAGACGTGCAAGGAAGTCTTGTGTTGTCCACATTAGATTTTAACTCCGGTTTTAGGTTTTTTTCTCACTTGTTCTATAAAATACATCTTTGGAATCGAAACTTATCTTATACTCGCCTACTAAAACTGTTTTACAATCTTCGCCAAGCATATCCCAGCTGTACTTCACCGTTTTAAATAATATTTAAAATATGCACCGTAATCCATGAGTGTGTCGTGTTTGTCTTTCTTGGGTTGATTCCTACTTTGACGCCCGACTCTCGCCAAGGTGGCAATAATTAAACATATGGAGTTACCACGAAGATTTTTTGTATTTATGTGTCAACCGTAATTTAGAATTAAAATGGCGATTTTTAACTACATGCAAGGACAGCATTCCATTACTTATTTATTTAATTGAGGTTGCCAATTAAAGTAGTTTTAGTAATTGAGTGTCTTTGATTTCCTTAACTGGTGCGTTTATCGCTAATTTGTTCACTTCAGTTTTCATCTAGTTCTTTTGGAATCGTTGAAACTCGTGCATGTCAGTGTATTTCTTGAGTGTGCCGTGTTTGTCTTTCTTGTTCCATAAAACACATGTTTCGAATTGAAATCTTATTAAAATCGCCTACTAACACTATTTTACAATCTTCGCCAGGCATATTTTAACTATACTTTCCTTGTTTCTAGCCAAATTCGGAAGAAATCGCCAAGCTTGGTTCGTTTTATGTTTTGGCAGCAAACTTGGCGACCCATTATAAAAAATAGCAAATCTTGTGCGACTTACAAAATGTTAATCTCCCCCCCCCCCATCTCCATATTATCAGGCAAACGCATTTCAAAAGATCTTCACCGTGACAGTTCATGACTACAAAACCTGTCTACCAATATGTCTACAAAGTCGCGTAGACAAAAACCTGGGATTGATCGAAATAGCATCCTAATGCTAATCTCTACTTATTTTAAAAGAAGATGTCTCTCTGTGTGTGTGGTCTGTCTGTCTGTCTGCCGTCGGCGTTACGGACAAACGGCTACACCTAGAAACACCAAATTTGGTATTCATGAAGTTGTGCACCTCGAAGCGCTTTTTACAAAATTCGACCTACGATGTTTGTTTTTTATGTTTTATGCGATTTTTCGCATTTTTTCTCACCTAATTAGTAATAACGGTGGTATTTACGCTCGCAGCAAAACGACATTTACATCATCCGATAGAGAAGAAAATTTTCTTTTAAAAAGAGTTTTTTCTGAATATGCAGTATAATTTGCAGATTTTTAGGAATTTTTTATTTAAAAGGGCATTTGGCAAAAATTTTCGTAAATAATTTTAAAACTGTCGCATCTTGAATTCTATCCGTCATAACTCTTTGATATTTTGGCAAATGATAAAACAGTCATTTCGCCCTTTTTTAAAATAAAAACGAAAAAATTATAAAAATTAGGTAATTTTTGACGAATTTTAATGTAACATAATGTTTAGAATTTAATAGTTTCAACGCGGACTGTTTACGCCATTATATAAATCAATCACGATATTAGAATTATGTATTTTTTCAACCTATCGATAAGCTTTTAAATGGGGCACCGGATTTCAAATTTTTCAATTTCTACCCAGCATTTTTCAATTTATACCTTTAATTCTGTCCCCTTACTCACCCTCCAATTTGCTCAAAATGGTTTTATTTTACTTTTTTGCGTATCTTTATACAGCTGTGCTAAAGTGTTTCAAATGCATTTTATAATCAAATCGAGGCAGGGGTTTTGATCAAGAAAAAGCACGAACAAAAATTTCCGAAGTCTGTACTGACTCAAGCAGGTCTTTTACACAAGAAATGATATAAAAATTAGAGAAAATCCGTATTTTTTTTATCTCTATTAATACAGAAATACAGCTTAAGAATATTAATTTAAGCTTAAGAATAAAATAATTCATGCACTTTAATTTAACATAACATTTTATGCAATAAAAAGTTTGATAGTGTATCACAGAAACTAAAACTAATACTTCAATTTTTCTTAAAGTAACATCGTCAAGAAAACTTCATAAAATTATTAATTAATTAAACCATTTCTCATTATTAGATTTAAATTATTACTAACTAGTGTTACTCTCAAAAGTCTTCTAAAAATATACGTGTATATATTTTGCGTATGATTAGACATACATATGTGAGAACCTGAAGATAAAATAAGGACTTGTGTGAAGTGGCGTACCCAGGGGGGGGGGCAAAGGGACATATGCACCCCCCAAGATTTCTCAAAATTGAAATATTTCAGGTGGGGGGGGGGGAAACCCCGATTTTTTCCCAAAAACTTTTTTTCATCATGAAAGGGAAACATGATTCCAACCAAGTGAATTCTTGAAAAATTAATAGAAAGTCTTTGATGATTCTAAAAATGTGCCTTTGTGTTCATGAGGCCGAGGACAATGGTCAGAATTTGCAGGAGGAGAGAGAAGGGGAGGGTGCATCCCTATAGACTACCTATGTAATATTATATTATTTCTATGGAAGATGTCCCCCCCCCCCCCCAATTCCGAGCAGTTAGTAATAATCTCTGATTTCCTATTCATAAACGGAGAGAAGTCAGGAAATCTCGTTCAATCAATTTTCTTTTGCTCGAATTGCTAAGTTCATAATTTCACAACTTTAAATTCGTTTCAATCTTTTTCTTCTTGTTATTATTTTTTTTAATTCCGAGAATGAGTTAAAGGAATCAGTAGTCGCTTTTAAGTTTTCTTAAATCTGGTGAAAGAAAAATTCCAAACATCAATTTGAAGCAAAAAAGCGTACATTAAATAACAATTTCAAGTAACAGTAATAAATTTTTGAATGCTGTAGTTTTACATCTTAAATAAAAATTCAGAAAACACAAAGAAATTTTGAGATAAATAAATATTTTAGTTTCACTGGAAATAACCTCATACCTACAGATGAAAACAAACTACAAATGCTAAGATTTAATGATTATAGAATATCAGCAATTGAAAAAGAAATGACTGGTACAACAGGTTAGATTAACTGCTGTAGAAACTTTATAAGCATGCAACGTTGATATTTTCCCGAATATCCATAAACTTTTAAAAAGGTTAGTCAGTTTGCCTGTGACAACATGTATCACTGAAGGGTCGTTTTCAACCAGGAAATATTTAAAAAACTACTTAAGAAACAATACATTTGAAATGCGTTTAAATGGTCTCTGTTATGCATATATAAAGAATATATTTGTAAGTGAGGAAGCCTTAAATATTTTGCAAAAACAGGTAGAATAAATATAACCTTGCAGAAAATAGTAAGTATGAAATTTTTCATTTTATTATAACCCCTTTTTTTACTATTCTTTAAGTTATGGCTGTTTTCTAAATCATTAAATCTTTTATTGAATTTTCACCGATGTTGGAGTCCGTCGGTTCTGGTAAATACGAATTTTCGTTCTTATGGTATCTTTACTACTTTTTCCTATGATCTCCAATTTTGTAACTTTTAATAACTTGATAAAAATTGTATTAATTCGTGAACAGGTTTGAAAGGGAGAAACAAAAAACGTGTACATGGGTGGTAATTTGGGCCGCGCATGTATTTATTTTGAGGTGCTCATCTTAAGTTTTCTAACACTTGAAAACTTGATTAATTTGAAAGATTTCAGTATGCTATAAAATTGTTTATTATACCGGTGGATGCGATGGGTGGATGGGAGTCAAACCCCTATATGGGGCCCATAATAGCATATTCTTTAAAATTCACCAAGTGGTACATTACTTCTTTCATGGTAATGACGATATGCACCCCCCAAAATCAATTCCTGGGTACGCCACTGTGTGTGAATAGTTGAATTCATTCAATCATGTTTTTTAATAGCCTCACCATGGCACAGTGATTATGCCACTGACAATGGAGAAGTGTGAAGGTCCCGGGTTCGGGTCCCATCACTAACGGTGTCGATC
This sequence comes from Cheiracanthium punctorium, assembly GCA_038373885.1. Classification (NCBI taxonomy): domain Eukaryota; kingdom Metazoa; phylum Arthropoda; class Arachnida; order Araneae; family Cheiracanthiidae; genus Cheiracanthium; species Cheiracanthium punctorium. Next base: position 271,777 of record JAWZYV010006338.1, on the reverse strand, counting down.
TAACGGTTTGGAGTTTTGGTAGGTTTTCTCCAGATGTAACGTGAATGCGCGTTAGAACCCCTTAGAAAGTCCTCATACGAAGGCACCCCACCTTGGCAGATCGCCCTAAAGTAGTGTTGCCATAATCGCACACAACAACATGTTTTTAGTAATAGTATTATAATATATGTTATTAGTGCCCAGTACTTTATAACACTGACAATTTCAGTAACTTCCTATTTTCGTGTTTCGTCGAATATTTTATCACTCTCTATAGCAAGACTATCTTAACAGGCAACTTGAAATTAATTGATGGGGAAAAAAAAAATTCAAAAAAAGGGAGGGGTGGGTCTCTTCAGTTTTTACATTGATTGGTTTGCGAGTTAAAGGGAGTATAAAAGTTTCAAATTCACCTCAAAATGTTTGTAATCTTTACCAGTTTCCTAGATTGACCATACAGTAATGACCCGACACAGCATAAATTAGATGATTAATTTTTCAGAAAAATATAAAAAATTATATTGCAGAACTTAATTTTTTTTATCGAAGTCGTGGCCAGGTTGTGCTCCGACAGCGAAATTTTATTTTGTTTGACAAAATGAAAGCAATCACTCCTTTTTTTACTCTTTGAAACTTTCTAACTTTTCCACTTTTTGGGTCTTTCTGAACTATTTTTCCAGCTACTTGCCAATTAAAAATTTTCTTTTAAACATTTTAATAAGATTTTCACTTAACAAGTCTTAAAAAGCCGCTTTACTAGAACAAACCCACTATTGGATTGGCGAGAAAGTAATGTTTTCTTGAAATTTAAAGAAATACATTTTTAAAGAGTTTTTAATTTCAAATTTAAAAAAATATATAGATTCATATTTGTTACATTTTAAAGTAAGAATTTTACTAATAATTTTTTGTTTGTTTGTTTGTTTATAAAATATGGCTGAGCACTATATAAAAAATGTCCTAAAATTGAATTGCATGTATTTATAAATACCGTATTTTACAACAAAAAAAGTTTGTCCCTTTTATCTTCGAAATCACGCGTTATATTTCAAAAGAGCTTTTTGCGAGCATAAGGTTATGAATTTTAGAAAATGTTCTCTAACCTAGCATCGATATTAAAGAACTCAAGTACATACCAAATTTTGTATTATTACCATCAGTAGTTTCGGCCAGACAAAATATTGATATACAGAAAAACGCAATTACTTTTTTGCCAACATAATATAAAACTCTCTTTAAGAAACAAGTAAATCTGTTAATTGTATATGAACTTTTTTATTAACATCTTGTAATAAGTCTAATTTTAATCAATTTGCTAATTTATTGGATATGATAAGTGAATAGCAAGAAATTCATCATGCATGAATGCTGATTGCAGCATGACTGAATGCCATGCTGCAATTCAAGTTGCATGTTCAACTTTATGTTACAAACATGTTACAAAATCTTTGAATCGCTTTGCTTTTTAAGGTAATTTTTATTTTATTCAAATTTATTCTTTGCAACTTTGATGAATTTATAGTGCTCTGAATTAGAACATTGTCGCAAAGTGAATAGCAAGAAAGCAATGTATAAATTCATCAAAGTTGCAAAGAATAAATTTGAATAAAATAAAAATTACCTTAAAAAGCAAAGCGTTTCAGAGATTTTGTAACATGTTTTCTTTTATATTTATATAAGTTTAATTTGTGTATTTTCTGATTGCAGACAAATAGATCGCGGTTGTCGAGTGTCTTTTACCCTATAGAAAAACAGGGGGAAAAAAACCCTCCACCCACCATCGTACAAAGAGAAGGGACAACTTAATGACGTTTACTCACCCTCAAAACACCCAAGGTTATACAAAAACGATCCCATTGACGTCTGTCATGTAGCGGTCACTTCCTCCGTTTATGTGGCCGAACATGAAAGTCCTTTTTACGTAAACAAGACTCCTTCCAGACCCCCGGAATAGACCTGAAGAGACACATTAATATTTTACAGACAGCCCCCGTTTCAACCCCGATTTTTAGTGACTGGATTTGTAATCAGTCATTCTCGTTCTTGCGGGTTTTCGGCAAGACGATACCTAAACCTTTTTTTATACTGTATCAGAAATTTTAAATAGTAAAAGTAATATTTGTCTCTGATATTCTATCGAAACCCATACACGTCGAACTTTGGAATTAGAAGGGTCTAAGTTCAATCCAGTTGGATAACGGTTGTCCTGGTTCTTGGGTTCGATACCATCATCCGCCACATTCTTTCCTTCATTGGTGGACGGACAAATGAACTCTCAACTTTCAAAGAGAGATGGAGCATCACTACTTTGTTCTCCTCCCACATTTAAAGTCTGCAACTTGCAGCAGCAACAGTTCCAAAGTAGCGCTAGCAAAGCCCACATTACATGGCAACAACGTCCTCAACGCGCGGCAAATCGTTCAACAGCCTCTGGTTGAGGTAAGGAAAAGGAATGATGTAGTGGACGTGTGATGACCACATCGACGTCTCTTCATTTTAGTATTTCCTGACACGGTAAACAAGATATGGGGAAATATTGAATATAATGATGATTATAGCTGTATTATACTTAAGAGAAGTATTATACTTAAACAATGGAAAGAGCTTTGAAATTAAAGATGAAATCATTCATCGAAATAAGTCTTTTAAGCAAATACATCGTTAAAAAGACGCATACTAAGCATATGTTAAGTATTACGGTAGAACACAATTATAACATACTAAATAGAATACTACTTTAAAACAATTCAAAGTACTAACCTATGGAAAAGATGAGCATAGATGTTTTACTACAATGTTCTTTGTTGTTCTTGTCCTTTTGTAAATGCTACAACGAAACCACGCCTGACAAGGACTATTTGCAGTCAAGGAAGGCCTGTGTTTTGGCTCTGTCTGTTCCACACTATTGGATATTTGTCCTTAGAACTTGTGTGGCGGCAGGGCTGCTTATCCACTTAGGCACGCTAAGCACGTACCTAAGGTGAAAAAGATTTTGAGGCGAAAAAAAAAGATGAAAAAGAAGGTTGGTTGGTTGGCGTTTAATGGCACAATGTCCAAAAAGGACATATTGTGCCAGACTATGTGTTAAAACCAAGGAATGATATATTAAGACAAAACGTGTCACATAAAACCTGTAAACGCTAAAATCCATAAAGGCTAAAAAGATAAAAAGCAAATTGCAAAGGTGTAAAAAGTAGATAAAATGGTAAGTCAAAGACATCTGGATACGGGCTCCAATCCAGATACCAGCCCCATAAAAGTGGACACTTCACACCGAATAAAAAATATTGATACTTTGAAGAAATTCAAGCAAATTATGGTGTGGGGATTTCATCCAGTATATCGTCAAGTTTGGGATGAGAACAATTAAAATAAATTTGGTAAAGATTATTAAAAGTTGTGGAAGAGGTTAAAGCATGATGAATGATGAGGTTACTATGACAATGAGGGCACTTCGGAGCAGGGTCACCCAGGAGTAAGTGCTTATGGGTAACCCTTGTGTGACTAGTTCGGAGACGTGTCAAAATGACTTCAAGTCTGCAGTATGGATCTGATCATCAATGTGTGAGAGCTTTTCATATAGAAGTTTGTTCTCCAGTTTCACTGTTCCCTTTATCAATCCAGGTACCTTTTACAATGCAAGATATGCTAGACTTACTGTCAGTGTAGGATACATTGCCAGTGTACGGGAAGGTGGCATGCCTGTCCAACGTGTCTGCCTTCTCATTGCCAGCGATCCCAATATGTCTGGGTACATGCACACTAGGTACATGCATACTTTGATCATGCAGTTATGTGTTAGGGAGGCAGATTTAAAAAGAAGATAATTAACACGTTGAAAATAGTTCATACAGTAATGTATACTCTGTACTGTCATTTCAAACTATTTCAGTAATTTACTGTACTAGTTTACAATGAGGTGGGTGGAGGAGAGCGTATGTAGTAACGTAAGGTAAGAAATGCGCGAGAGCAGCCAAACTATGCCACGATCCTTTCTTTACAACTGCCGGCTGCCAGTTCAGGACACGTGGGTCCATAGGTGGTGGATAATGGAATGACTCTCCAGTGCAAAAACAAAGAGAAAATCTCTACAGAATCAATACTAGCAAGGTAAGAGCTGAAGGAGGGGGGCATAATAATTAGAAGTGCCTAAGGTGCCGGGTAGGTTAAAAATGGCCCAGTGTGGCGGCATCGCCATTGCCCGCGACACGTGGCGACTGCTCTGGTCGTGTTTGCAATCACGGGGCTTGAGCTTGAAAACCAGCAGAAAACAGAAAAACCGCAAGTTTTTTTAGCAGAAAAGTGACTCTATGCAAAACAGCAAGTGGTGTCTCATTATAAAAGTGAGTCGTTATCTTCGCTGCTAGCCTTGACCTTGTGGACACGACTACTGTGGTTGCGCTCGTCATCACCTGGCGCTGTCTCCAGATGTTCGCTCTCCTTTTGGCTAACGTGATTGCTGTGGCTCCGCCCATCGTCTTGTAATTCCACCTTCAGGTATCATTGACTCTGCTCCAGCGTGTACTTGGTTCTCCTTCAAATAGTCGTCGGTGAGAGTATGAGTGGGTCGCTAGACCGTCTTCAGCAAATGATGCACCTCTAACGCCTTCAATAAACGTGTTCAAGATATTATTGTTAGTTTCGCCCTACTAACAAGAGTGTTCTAAAAGGAATAAAGATTTGTTCTGGTTGCTAGAGTACTATTTGGATCTTTTTATAAGAATTGAAGTTTGGCGCTAGGTACCCATGGATCTTCAAAAATTAGCCAGGTTGGTTCTGGAATGGGAAACGCTGCATCTGATTGCCATCAAATGATCGTTATTTTTTACATTTCATGGTAGATTCAATTTTTACTCTCGCATGAGTAACATTTTATTTTTTGAATAAGCATTCGCCATTTGATGAAGTTAAATGTCCCCGTATATGGCTAAATATTTTCTGAAAAGGACCGCTTAAAATGTTGAATTGGAAGAAAATGACGGTGTAGGGTACAGTGAGATAGCCGCAGATGGGCAGGGTCGAGATTGACTCACTGTTCCCCACCCTAAATTTTAATTTGAAAGGAGTATTTTATTTTATTCTATGATCCCTTAGAATTTCTAAATTTTGTTTGTTTTAGAGGTATTTTACCTTATCAAAATTGTGAAATAGACCGTGTAGGACGGTGTTTGCTTGTTATTTGTAGGATTAAGGCCATTTATCTACACCAGGGATCTAGGCTTATGGGTGGGGCGCCCTCTGTGGGGGAGGGGGGGTCTTTCTAAGGGATCCTAACCCTTATTTACGCTAATTTTCGGAGGAAACCACGGAAAACTCCGAACGGTTATTTAGGCAGGCACGAGCTGATTTTGAACCAGGCACCTTCCGTGTCCCAGTTCAGAGCTCTATGCGTTCGGCCACTAGTCGGGCCAGTGTAGGACGAAATAAGGACATTTACTGCGGATTCCATGAGAAATACGGACAAAACTGTAATTGAAGATGGTGTTTAAAAATGTTTTTTTATGAAATTATGCAGTTCAACAGTGGATAACCCAAATATACTAATTTTAGACAACCATGACAGTAATTTATCTATTAAAGCACTTCAACTGGAAAAAAACAACGGTGTTCATTTAATCACATTAGCCCGACACTGTACCAGTAATTTACAGCCCCTAGCTGTTTCCGTATTTTTTGCTTTTAAATCATGCTTCAATTCAGCAGTCAGTTCATGGAAAAACCCTGGCAAAGCTCTGACGATCTAATACATAGCTGAGTGCGTTGGTATAGCCCATCAAAGGGCAATGACTCCTAGAAGTATCATTTCGTATTTTAAGAAAAGTGGAATATTACCGTACAGAGGAGATATATTCATAGATTCTGATTTTTTACCTTCCTCTGTAACTGAGCATCTAGTTCCAAGTGACACAGCAGATAAAGTAGATCATAATAATCTGTCAACTATACATAAAACGATACAAACGAGCCCTAATCCTCTAGTGTAGGACAGAGTGTTTTCTTGGGTTCAGAGAATATCCAAAGGCCGAAGAGAGAAAGGGAGACGAATGAAGATAGGGGGAGAAAAGGGAAAAATATTATTGCGACTGATAGCCCTGAAAAAAAAATTAATAGAAGAAAAAACACAAAAAAATAGAAACAAAATTGTCACAAGTATAGAACAAGATGTAATCCAAGATGACACAACTGAAGAGCAAGACGAAACTGAATGCTCTGATAATTCATCAGACAATGTGAACAATTGTAAAAACTTACATTCGTGTTGGAAGATCTAGATCTTGAGCCATTTCTAGAAGAATTTGTTCTCGTAGAATTTGGCGACGAACAGAAATGTTGGGAAAGTTATAAAGCAGCCGATGATGATGGAGACTTGAAAATTAGTTTTTGGCTCAAGAGTAAAAACATTTTGAATGTTTTTATTTGGCCATCTGTACCAGAAATTTCATCCGTTCCGAATGAAGATATTAAATTGTTGTTACCAAAACCTATGAAAAGAAATTATTCAAAGCACAATCAATCTTTTTTGCAACGTGAAATTAATTTTTTAAATTTAGATGTGCGTTGAAACTTTTATCTTTTGTTAAATAACATTTCATTTTGAATGTAAACATAGAACATATGTCTCACAAAGCCATATATACTGTATCCGATATGCTGTTCACTGTAATCCATACTTGGAGTACACTGAGATAAAATTTTATACATGTTCTCTTTTTTACTTTATTTCAAAAACTTCAAATAATATAATGAATTTTTTTGTTTCTCAGAAGATATTATACTTACGTGTATTACAAATCCATATTAAAAATTTTCTTATAATGTCAAAGTTTTCGAATTTCTTGAATTTTATATTTTTCGTTAGACTGTGCCCCGGTCTCTTTTACTTACATTAGAAAATTGGTATCTGTTGTTTTTAAACTTGTTTAGAGTAAAAATAAACACAGTTTCCTCAATTAAAAAACTTTTAATACATTTTGATAGTTGTTAATGCCGTTTTTGAAAAAATTGAAGCAATTAAGTATGTAAAAAAGAACTCAAGACTAAGAAACATTCTCAAGACTCATACTAAGAAACTCAAGTATATAAATAAAATTATAAAATTGACAAGGTGTATATGTATTACACCTTGTCTGGAACATATACAGAACATATACAGAACATATAAAATATATAAATCTTGCCAGAATGCAAAATTTTAAATGTTAAAAATTTCATGCATTGAAAACATAAATAAATAGGGATTTACGATAAGTCATAGCATAAAAAGCAGAACAATAGGTAGAACATTCTTTATTGCTATTAAAATACAGTGTTATTTCTTAGAATACCATTACATAAAGTTTCTATTATAAAGTTACGTTAGAATACTCTTACGTAAAGCATTAAGATGTTTTTTCTATATAATGATATGTGAAAAGAAAAGCGCACTTCCATATAAAATTTGTTTTAATTTATTTATGGAAAGCATTTTTAGGAATAAAAGTAAACCCAAGTCCAAGTTTTGCTTTTGTAAAATGTATCAAAGAACTATCATAGCTCACTTTACACCGAAAAGTGAAAGTGCAAAATTCTTATGCTTCTAAAAAGAATTCCCTTTTATTTTCAAATTCATTTAGATGTCACGTTAATTAGTGCTCTAATTCTCCAGTCAAAGGAGAAAAAAATAATTAAGCAGAGAAATAACGTTTCACATTTGTACTTTAAGAGATATTCAATTTGTTACTTGAAATTAAAAAACTTTCTTAATTTAATTTTATTGTAAGAAAATATGAAAAATTAAGTAAGGTACGAAACTCACAAACTATACAAACGCCACAAATATTGTTTTTATTCCTGTAAAATATTTTTGACTGCTTTAAAAGGAATGAAAAAAAAGCATAAAATAGCGCAGCTTTTTAAAACTATAAAAGTACAATAATGCTTTATAGTCTAAAATTGTCATCGGAAATGACAAGCATGTTTTTAAAATTTTTACCTGGATATAATAAGAAAACTGAAGGAAAAATACACCTCCGTAAAATTTTTTAATAGTTTTACTAGTTTTTTTTAATAGTTTTACTTTTAATAGTTTTCTAAAAAGCGTTGTTTGACATATTAAAAAAACTCGACACACGCAGACAGAACATATACATTTATTTCCCAAAATATGCAACTGAAGATTTTAAAATGAAATAAAAGTAAGCAGAAGGGATTTATAAAATGTGAATTATTGCATATGTACTGAGAATGACTAAAAAGGCCATAAACTTTTAAAATTCCTTGAAAAAGAACAAAATTATAGAAATTTGAGTTTTGCACAAAATAGGTTTAGAAGATGGTCGTATTTTTTTAATGACAAGAAAGTTTGTAGTTTAAGATGCTGCCAGTAGGTGGCGCTGATATGCACAATGGAAAGGAGATTCCAATAAAAAATACCTGAAATCCCTCTAATACTTTCCATGCAAACTGCAAGTTTGTATCATGATTTGTCCTTTTACAATGAATTTTTGAAATTTTCACGATCTTTTGACGAATCCTGGTTGCATCAAAGTTTAAAAATGCATTTTAAAAGAACAAATTACGATACAAGATTGCGTGGGATATTTGCGTGGACAAGATAGAGAAATTTCAGATGTTTTTTAAATTGAAAACTTTGCTTCCCATTGCGCATGTCAGCGCCACCAATCGGCAACATTTGGAACTAAACTTTCTTGTGATTAAAAAAAAATAATAATAATAAAATAATAATAAAAAAATCCGGTCACCATCTAAACCTATTTGTGCAAACTGCAATTTTCTATCCCTATTTGTTCTTTTTTTAATGACTTTTCAAAACTTTTACGGACTTTTTGGTCACCCGGTATTGGGAAATGAAGACGTGAAGATAAGAAAGTGCATTTGTTTAAGTTCTAGAAATGTTTTTTATAGGTTTATCAATTTGCATGATGCGTTGTAAAATATTTACCTGCCATTAATTTGCCCATCATTTTGTGACGTGAATATAAAGTTTCATTTGATTTAAGTATTAGGTGTGCCTTTTCAGATGGGTGAGTTTACAGGATATTTGAAAAACGTTATCGACTACTTATTTTTCTTATCATTCATCCCAAATTTACAGCAAATTCCGATATTTTTGCATCTGGTAAACATTTTGATATATTTTTCAAATTTGTTAAATTTTTTAAATTCAAAATTTCATGAATTTCTTAATTACATTTTCAGGCGTTGTTTTTATAGAAGACACAATTAAAATATTTTGTTGTAATCCCCTCCCTCCCCCCACCATTCGGCATTTCTACTGTGGTCAGGATTATACGTGAACACTAGTAAATTTGCAAACACCATTAAAATGTGCAATTCGAGTTTGAAATGTGACTATATATTTTATTTTGACTATAAGAAATCGAACACACAGCATTTTTGTAACTTGGTGAATTTCTCTCAGAACAGAAGAACAATATTAACATTCTCTTTTTTTCAACAGATACACTTTTGAATCTTTTGAAAACTATCAGAAAAATATTTAAACATGATTTGACGTGATTTCAGCAACTTTTTGAAAATAATCCCGCTTTCGAAATATTTCATCTCGAAGAGTAATATATAAAATATACTAAATTTCATGATCAAAAAATATCAACTCGAACCGTAAATATTTTTTGTTTGTAATAATAATTTGCTTAGTTGTTAATAATACCTGTATACGTCAAGGCATGCTCGTGATTCAGAACCATGACGTGTATGTGTACTAGGGTGATTCATAAAAAAAACCCCAAATTTTTTTTTCCCTTTTTTTAACTCTCAACCCCTAAAAATGGTCTATTCCACTAGAAAACATACCAGTATTTTTTAAAAAAATTTTAATTGATATTTAAGGGTTGCTACCGAATTTTGAAATATGAGAAATGCAGCAAAAACCACAAATTTTTAAATAAATAATTTTATTACAATCAGAATACAGTTTTATGAATGAAAATACTAAGTAACAGTGTTGAAACCTCGAAGTAGAAAGAAAGAAAAAATGTTATATAAAATTTGACTTATTGACGTTGGGGTTTTTCTGTCTATAATTCTTAACTAACAACATCAAGTACTGCTTCTGCTCCTCATCGTTTGTATGTAATTGTTGTATTCTTCCATCAAAGCAACACCTCGTTCAGCTATATCATTAACGACTCTCGTGTTTTGTACAATTTCTTTATCTGAGCTGTAGCTATCTTCTTCTTCCCACAGCTCAGGATCTTTTGGTATGAACTCGCATGAAATACCAGTCGTGTTGAAAAATTTCATTGTATTTGTTGTAACGAAATCTTCGATATTTTGATTTTTGATTGCATCATACCTCAAAGATGCCTTTTTAGGACTGTTTTCCGAACTTTCGTTATTCAGTGCTAAAATCATTCTGCGTTTTGTTTCATTAGAAATTCGCTTATCAAAAAAAGCTAGAGCAACCAGTTCTTCAGTAAGACACCAAAGATGACCCAACATCTTTTTCCCGGCGACTTTGGCTAAAAGTTGATCTATCATATTTTTCGCACTCAACTATGTCCTTCAAAATCTTCAGGTCATTTCCAGGTGCCATATAACCCACTGGCGCTGTAAACCAGTATTTTGCATAGACAAGTACAACAAATATGCAGATATCCGTAATGGCCTTAGCTTCTTTAATTGTGATCTTAAGCTGGTGCTTAAATAGAAACATTTACAATGTATATACAGCTTTCGCCATCCAACGTGCACGATGCATTCCAGAAGGGGCTTTGAATGAGATACCGCTTTCAGGAATCCATCCTAAAAAGATAATGATTAAATGAAGGAGCTCCCTGTAATCGTCACGAGGCTGAAATTGTTGTAGTTGATTCTGAGCAAAAGTAATTATATCGGTCGCAGCAGTTTGAACGCAATTCCAAGTAGATGGTTCTAAAATTGCAGTTTTGAAGTCTTCCTGATTTATTTATGTCCCACGGCTCTTAAATTTTTTGAAAATTATAATTTCAGGACCGCTGGATGGTCTAATAGCTGATACTACGACAGCTTCCAGTACGATTTCTAAGATGTGATGCCGACAAGGGAGCCAAATCAATTCTTTTTGCATTTTTTGTTCCAAAAGAATACAGGCTCCGTTTATTCGCCCAGTATTAGATGCCGTTGTGTCGAAGCACATACATCTTATTTTATCACGTAAGTTCCACGATGAAATTGTCTCGAAAATATCAGACGCCATGGTTTCTCCTTTGCCATCTGGAAGCTTAGCAACGGCCAAGAGCTGGTCCACTCCTTTTCCAGATACAAAGATTGATAGACGATCTACTACTTCATGCCCTGTTATGTCCTCGAGCATTTTTCCATCCCAGTGCACAATTAGTGTAGTTTGGGGTTGGAAATCAGAGTTTATTGATTCAGCAAGCTGCAGTCTATTATTCATTCTTTGGCAACGTATAGAGGAATAGCTTACGTTGTATTCTGATACATTACAGCCTAGACTTTTGCGTGTAGATGTCAAAACAACAGTTGCTTTCCGGTCGCTCAATTTAGCGACATCGAGACTAGTTGCTAAATTAGAATCTAGGATTGTTTTTCGGCTTCGTTTCCTTGGTATCGAAAAATCTTTGCTTGAAGAAGGTTCTGGCTTCGGAGAATTAGGATGACTTTGAATCATGTCACTATCACTCCTGTCCTCTGTAGAAGAAGTAGCTGAAGATGACAATAAATCGTATTTCTCAGTTAGTCTATTTATTGCTTCTTTTTCTTTTTCTTTCATTTTATCTAACTTAACTTCTTTTTCTAATTGTTTATCAAGTTTTCTAGCATACTGTTTATCAATCTTACCGATTCGTCCAAGACGGTTCATTTTTCATTGGTTCAAAAGAAATTGCTTATCTTCGTCAATATTCATTATATTTAGAGCATTAGAGTGAGCTATATCAAACAGAACATTTAAATTTGATTGCCACTTGTTTTCTTTTTCTTTGATTGTTGCTGAACGCTTTGCCTTATTTTCTTTATTTATTTTTTTTAAATTCTGCCATTCCTTGAAATATTTGAGTATTTTTGTGATAACATGTTGCTTTTCCTTGGTGGGAATACTTGCTTTTTTCCATATAGCCATCACACCACCAGCAGTTAATGACGCTGATTCTCTATTTACTTTTTTCATTACATTTTTATAGTGAAAAAATAATCTCATTACTTCTTGCACTGAGGGTAATCTTGTTTGCACTAATTCTGAGCAAGTGTGTCCGATTAACCGTATTTCATCACGAGCGAACACAACCACTTTGGATTTCAATGATTTTATCTCTGGGTAAGAAGCAGGATTGTTTATGTTGTAAATATCAGTCCAGCTAACTAAAGCTGGGGAATGTCATACGCATAAAATGTTTTTTTTCTTTTTTCTCCCCCCCCCCTCCTGCAGTGGGAGGTGCTCAATTTATTGGTACTTGCTTGATATAGGGGTGGCCGGAAGTAGAGAAGAGAAGGAAACGCGTAGACCCAAAAGGGTGTTATTGCAGTTAATTTTTAAACTTTGAGAGTTGGTAGCGACCCCTAAATATCAATAAAAAATTCTGAAATTAATAACCAATTCCTATTTTAGTAGATAGAATGATATTATGGGTTGAGAGTCAAAAAAATAAAAACTTGAATTTTATGAATCACCCTAATGTGTACGCAAGGACGTTATTTTAGTATATTCCCTGTAAGTGCGTTTGTTTGTTTATTACACTTTTCCTAAAATTTATGGTTTGATAATGTAAGCTGAGCCTAAATATATGTTGATTTATCTGTTCTGTTTCGTCTGATAAATGCTGATATTTGTTCATGGGAATCACAAGAAACTCACTCGTTTTGAGTGCCCTGAATTTTAACGTGGCTTTAATTTAACACAATGATAACGTGGTGTGGCAAGGGGTTAATAAAGTTGAGAAACTTTGAAAAGCACATGGTAAAGTGCAGAGACTTTTATGGTAATTTCATACAATTTCAACAAAATGAAAAAGAAACACATAAAAATATAGAATCTATTGATTGCAAAGCGACACGAGTTTCAAAATTATACTTGACTCGTTTTCACTGGGTAACAAAGGCTTAATTAAAATAACCTAAACCTTGATACTCAATCTAAGAATCTTAAACATAATTTAAAATCAAAACTAGGGGCAAAATTATTAGAGCAAAAATGTATAGAGAAATACGAGTGAAATTACACATTTATACTGAAAGGATGTCAACATGACTTGAAATAACCAAGTATAGGCCTGTTCCATATGACGTCCCAATGCTTTTTAGGAAGTTCCCAGAAATTATTAAATCATCCCCTGCGCATTTTATTTTGGAAAAGTTAGATTTAAAAAAATTGATTAGCAATTTCTAAAATAACTTTTTGTATTTGATGGGGGTAAGGGGTGAAAAGAGTAATTAAGTAAAAATAAGAGCATTTTTTCTTCTCTTAAACAATGGGTGAGGCATTCCATCTTCTTAAACGAAACGCTGTAAAAGGTAGGTCAGTAAAAAAAAAAAAAAAAAAAAAGTTACTAATATGTACTTTTAAACCGTTTAATTCATAAGCTCTATTTCTAGGCCAATATCGGTTTTATCCTTTGGGAAAGTACCTCCCTCCGACACAGTTGCTAACTCTTCTAACCCTAAAAGATAGCAGATATCGGAGCGTTGAGTGCCCAAAAGCCGTTTCCTTTTGATTGCTCCTGCTTAGTTTGTTGATGCATAACCGACATCGCTCCAATTATCACCAAGAAAGTATTGAAGCTGAACCTTTATAGTCAGTGTCGGTCCGTAATTTACCGGATAGGGCTGCGTTTTCTGGGGTAGTTTAGAAATTCGTTGTTTCAACTTTTATGATCTTTCACACAAGTAAAGGAATTCGTCAAATATGATAAATTATATTGAATTCCTTTACACAAGGCACATAAAAACAGAAATTTGCGAATTGAAAATAGTTTCAGTGTTACTCATTCTTTCAATTTTGCTGACAGTTGAAAGTTATTTAAGAACAATAGTAATACAAAAATAGAAAAAAAAAACTCTTTATAAAAGCTCTTATTTTTGTATAAATATGTCTCATTTTGTGAATGAATTTTTTTTTAAATTTGGGTTTATGAGACTTAAGAATATATAAAATGAACGTCGTATAACATTTTCAGTAATAATCTTCTTGAAATATTGTAACAAAAGTTGAAACTAATTGCCATCAAAAATGTGTACTCTCGATATATGGCTTTGCTGTTTTATTAAAAACACCTTTTTCCTGAAAATAAATCGAATTTTTGAGAAGCAACGAAAATATAATTTGTTCTTCCTGACACGAAGAATAAAATACTTTCATGAATAATTTTAGTATTCATGAACTTCTATTTGTACATGGATATTTATATTACTGGTATTAACATACTGAGAAAACCAAACGAATTATAATTTATTATTTATTATAGATATAGTAAAATGGCTAAACTTACGAATCAAGGAATCATTCAACAGCAGTTATGTTGTCCAATATATTCGATGATCACAAAATTGTATACAGAAAGGCATAAGTAGATATATCCAATAATTAGAAAATCCAAAAAGAGGTAAAATTGAAAAATGAAATGGAAATGTAAGGAAATGTGAGTAGTAAGCATCGGCATTACTCGTCAGGCCCCAAGAACCGAATACTTACTACTAAAATAAGAACAAAATAACAGGGTTTCAATGTAGTTACTTAGCACAAAGAAAGCTAAATATGTAACTACGGTGGGGACTATCCTGTTATCAAAAAACAAAAATGGAAGCAAGATGGGCGAAAGCATGAGCCACTTTGATATGGCTTCAAGACAGAGCGAAGAATGTCCATGCTGTTGCCAAAAGATGAGGAAAAAGTATCAGATGCCAAATCTCGAAAGTTAAATAATGGAAAAAATTAAATAAGAATAAAAAAGGTAGTAATTGCATGATATATATTAGGTATATAATACTTAAATAGGTATACATCTAACTAAGCCTATGCATCACTATTATAGTAAAAGTAACTAAGAGTATGTGTGATCTCTACTTATTATAAAAGAAGGTGTCTGTGTGTGTGTGTGTGTGTCTGTCGGCAGCGTTACGGACAAACGGCTACACCTAGAAACACCAAATTTGGTACTCGGGATGATGTAAATATGTAGTTGTGCACCTCGAAGCGATTTTTTCAAAATTCGACCTAGATTTTTTTTTATTTTATGTTTTATGCGATTTTTGGCTTTTTTTCTCACCTAATTCGTAATGACGGCGGAAATTACGCTCACAGCAAAACGGCATTTGTATCATCGGATAGAGGAGAAAATTTTCTTTTAAAAACAGTTTGCTCTGAATACGTAACATGATTTACCGATTTTTAGGAATTTTTTTACTAAACATCTGCTTCGCGATTTTTTTTCCTAAAATAATTTTAAAACTGTCGCATCTTGAATTCTACCCGTCATAACTTTTAGATATTTTGACAAATCGTGAAACATTCTTTTCTCCCTCTTTTAAAATAAAAACGAAAAAATTATGTAAATTAGATGATTTTTTACGAATTTTAATGCAGCCTAATGTTTAGAATTTAATAGCATCAACGCGATCTTACGCCATTCATTACATTGCGATCACGGCACGAGAATTTATGTTCGGTTGTTGCCACAGAAAGGATTAAGAAATATGGGGTTTTTCAACCAATCGAGTTTTTAAATGGGAAATCAGAATTTCAATTCGCAAGTGAGGATCTATGGCGTCAAATGCTTTAAGATACGCAAAATTTACGCCATAATTTTAACTCATTTATTCCAGCTCTATTTTCAACACAGGGAGACGATATTTTGATTAAAATTTACTGTAGAAATAAACTAAGAAATTCACGATTATTATTATTAGACTAGCTGCTTACCCGTTCTCCGCACGGTAGGAGACGAATATTTTCCTTACACATATAATTCGAATTAAACCCAGTGATAGGAATCTCTAATAGTGAAAAATTGCTGGAATTCTGACGAAAAGCTGACTCCATGAGTGGAAATTTGAGACGATTGCAACATGATGACAAAAAAACTACGTCATTTGTCACTGGCGATCAGAAAAGTAAGAACTTTACGGTATGCAGACGGAACGTTCCTTTTTCGAAAAATGCCTTATTTCTACATCCTATAATTCTCTTTTTTAGGTTTAATTTATAGCATTCAAATATACCATTTGAATAACATTACATGATGTTGAATACTATTTTATCGTATGTTGCATTTCGCAAAGCGTGGACAATGCATTAGCACAGTTATGTTGCAGATGACTTTATTAAATTTTACCCAAATTTAAAAAACCTACACGAAACAATCGATGCACATTGTACGTTCAGAAAATAAAAATGCATCCTGTTTCCGTGAAGATCTTGTCGCTTTCGTAAATGAAAAAATTTGTGACGTAACTTAAGCGGAAAAGCTTATTACCCTTACTGAACTCTTAATACAGTAGCACACTTGTTACATAAAACGACAGCTAATGCCAGATTTTTGGCACATAAATTTCTCATCCTATAGATAGCGCTCTACGCTAAGAAGGTCCGGTAAGGAAGGGAAAATCAATGTTATCAAAGCGCGCTTCAATCCATTTTAAATAATTTTTCTTCTTGAAACATTTACCTTAAAAAATTCAAACGTAGTAAAATTTTATTGCTGAAAATCTCAACTATAACATATAATTTTTTAAAACTCGATAGTTATTTATCTTTCCTGAAATAAAATTTATTAGAACATCGGATGTTGATGTTTTTCTTTTGCCTGAGTAATGTGTCGGCGAAAGCTTTCTATTGGTTCCGTTTTTCGCACCGATTCGGACCAATCAAGACCTCGAAGACCGGACTCTCTTCATCACAGTGCGCCCTCTATATTCGTTCAAATTTAGATGCCAAAATTGTGCCTTTCGACCACGGAAGCTTCCCCTCCATAGAATATACCTCCGTGCATAAAACTAACGTTGATCTCACTGCCAATTCACACTAAATAAATAATTAATTTCATATTTTATTTTTAACATAGATTAATTGCATAGTGTCAAATTCAATATTAAACTAAATCTGAAATCGTTTCTAGAGCTCTAGGTCTTGTAACTGGAGTAACTGGAATATATATGAAAAAATAAATAGAACTTTAACAAAAAAGTAATTTATATGAAATATTCTAAGCACATTGGATCCCGTTATTCGGAAAGATTCCACAAACGCCATGGGAAGAAAGAGCAATTAATTTCATATTATATTTTGTATTCCTTGCAAGCGCCTTTGTTATGTACATGATTGCAATATCATTCTCGTACACGATGCTTACCCTATAGTCTCTGGTGATTTATTTTGGATTTTCATTTCATATTCCTGACTTTTCATACTTTTGAAATTTTGTTGCTTTGCGCATGTGAATAATTGATTATCATTTCGCATTACGGCTACCAATTAAATAGTTTTCCATATCGCTTCTTTCACGTTAACGACGTTAATCTGCCTTTTTCTAGTTTAAAAAAACGCCTACAAAGTTTCAATGCTTCAATTTAGACACACAGAGGGGTTAGGCAAATACGCACCCGACAAATTGCTTCCTTATGTCCGCCGAAGCAGCACATACGTTAGCGTGTAATGTGCTTCTCCGGATAATCTGACAGAAAAACAGAAGACAATGACGTGAAAATGACGTCACACGCGAAAGAAATATGTTAAAATTCTATTTGCTTCATATTTAATACGTTTTCACTTTTTTGGGTCTTTAAGAGATGTAGAAATGAGTGGTTTCACTTAATTATTAAATTGAACAACTTAAGTGGCAACAGTGGATTCCGTTGCTGCGGAAACTGTAGCTGTGTTAAAAATAGAATATGAAATGATTTATTTTTGTTTACTTTGCTAGAGCTGCCATTTTGGCGTAATTAACGTCGGCAGTCGATGGCAAATAGCCAAAATGAATCACACATTAAACTTGACAATAAATGCAATAATTTATAGGCATTACCAGCTAGTCTAACTGGGTTTAAAAAATATTCTCATTCACCTCAAACAGCATTCGTATTTATAAAGACTTCCTATTTTATTACACCTTGTTTAACGGGATTAAAAAATATTATTTATTCATACGCTCGTAACACCAACTCATATCAATCGGGGCATAGAATTAGCAATACAAATGAAAAAGTTTAATTTTCTGAAATTTGGCGGGGTTTCCCTAACTTAAATCAATTTATTTAACTTGATGAAAATCATTTAAAATCGCTTAATAACTGCATTATTTCAGAACAGAAAATTAAAATTTCAGGCTAAATTCAGGCTAATACGCATGCAGGTTGCGAGTATAGTTTTATTTTAACGTTGAATTACGTTCCTCCATAAAGGTCCCACGCTTAACGAGCGAAATTCAATCAGTCGGAGCGAAAAGTGAGCCAGTTTTCAAAAGTGAGCTTCTCCTTTAGGAGCGTTTTTCGATCACAAGAGCGGAGTGGAATATAACAATAAGCGAGTACGGAAGTTCTCCGAAAAAACAGGAAGGGAAGAAAGAAGTTCTCAGAAAAAAGACTACTTAATGAGCACTTTCGCGGAAAAACCTGTCGGTTTCCATGGAAACTCATCGCTTCGGGATGTATCGTTTTTTTTCGCTCTTTGGATTTAAGCGTGAACGCAAAGTTTTAATGATACCGTTTGAAAACAATTATGCGAAATATCGAAATTAACTCCCTCAATCTACCGGGTTATCCTTTACGGCAGTCAAACAGTGACGTCATATATAAAAAAAAATGCGTGAAATTTGTAAACTCTGCAACTCTAACGCCCTGTCACAATTAAAATGGGAATAAGTAGCTCCTCCAGATTACACAGTTTGATGTTTTTCAGGAGACAGGACTATGGAGGATATAAAAGATATTGCTAGATACATGGATATTTAAAATGGCACCCCTTGGATATTTTCTCCACACAGTAAGATGAAATGGTTTGCGGCGCTAAATACGCCAATCTTATAAAACTATGTATAAATTAAATATATATGGAGAGTTTCCTTAATGGGAACCATTATGTGAAATGATTATTATTTATGCTAATGCGTAAATTGCAAAGTATCGCCACAGAATCAAAAGATCCCATTGAGGCCAAATAATCTAAGCTAAGGGAGCCTTGAAGAGGGAGAAGCCAGTATAGATAGTATTAATGCACGTAATAGGTAGTATTATTAGATTTGTAGAGATAATATGAATAAATCGCAATGTACCACGTTAAGAAATATTTCATGAAATTAAAAGTGTTTATCCTTTTTCAACGGTTGTCTTACAACCAACTAAACGAAAAGTAATTCTAATTAGCGTTAATATATCCCGCAGTAATTTCAACAGTAGAGATTACTTGAACTTTTTAAAAAATGAAATTCTGTTTTGTCACATGCAGATATGATTTTAGTAGTAAAATATTCCCTTCTTCCCGTACGAAGAGCGGGTGCGCAGCTATTTTAAAAACATCTCTTGAAAATAGCATAAATGAATTCAGAAGACCTCAAAACGTGTAAATACACCAAAATCTCGAAGTCGAATTTTTTCATGATTGCAATACTTTCCTTATATGGTACATGTTCGGAAAGAAATAAATGGTGCTCCATTTCATGTAGTGTCTTAGGTATTTAATGCTACAACTTGAGCCTAAAAAACAGTATGATGTAGAAAGAAGACATTTTGAAAGCCAGGAGTTCTCTGCAAACCATTCAGCTTTCCACTTTTTTGATAGTGAATGACACTGACATAGTTTTTTGAGTCATTATACTGCAATGATCAGGTTAGTACTCATGACACAAACTTTACATTAAGAGTCAAATAATTTTGCTCTTTTTTTTTTTTTTTAAATTCCACATCACGAATAATTTCGAATTACACATGTAAGGAAAATTTTCGTTTCCTACCGTGCGAAGAACGGGCACGCAGCTTATCTTAGTAGTATTATAAAAGAAGGTGTCTGTGTGTGTGTGTGTCTGTCGGCAGCGTTACGGACAAACGGTTACACCTAGAAACACCAAATTTGGTACTCGGGAAGATGTAAATATGTAGTTGTGCACCTCGAAGCGATTTTTTCAAAATTCGACCTAGAATTTTTTTAATTTTATGTTTTATGCGATTTTTGGCATTTTTTCTCACCTAATTCGTAATAACGGCGGAAATTACGCTCGCAGCAAAACGGCATTTGTATCATCGGATAGAGGTTGAAATTTTCTTTTAAAAACAGTTTGTTCTGATTACGTAACATGATTTACCGATTTTTAGGAATTTTTTTACTAAGCATCTGTTTCGCGATTGTTTTTCGTAAAATTATTTTAAAACTGTCCCATCTTGAATTCTATCCGTCATAACTTTTTGATATTTTGACAAATCGTGAAACATTCTTTTCTCCCTCTTTTAAAATAAAAATGAAAAAATTATGTAAATTAGATGATTTTTTACGAATTTTAATGCAGCCTAATGTTTAGAATTTAATAGCATCAGCGCGATCTTACGCCATTCATTACATTGCGATCACGGCACGAGAATTTATGTTCGGTTGTTGCCACAGAAAGGATTAGAAAAAAGGATTTTTTCAACCAATCGAGTTTTTAAAAGGGATATCAGAATTTCAATTCGCAAGTGAGGATCTATGACGTCAAATGCTTTAAGATACGTAAAAATTACTCCATAATTTTAACTTATTTATTCCAGCTCTATTTTCAACACAGGGAGACGATATTTTGATTAAAATTTACTGTAGAAATAAACTAAGAAATTCACGATTATTATTATTAGAAATGGTATTTTAATCCGGTGCTTATTTAAAAATTGAAATGTTTTCACGGCGCTGAAAATGTTCGTTTTAAAAGTTACAAAGTTCGTTTCAAAGCGCGATATATTAAATTTTTTCTATTTACTATTTTTATTTTTGGCATTTAATTTAGCGCAGGCGTTGCCTAACATACGCATGCAGGTTGCGAGTATAATTTTATTTTAACGTTGATACCGTTTGAAAACAATTATGCGAAATATCGAAATTAACTTCCTCAACCTACCGGGGTATCCTTTACGGCAATCAAACAGTGACGTCATAAATAAAAAAATGCGTGAAATTTGTAAACTCTGCAACTCTAACGCCCTGTCACAATTAAAGTGGGAATAAGTAGCTCCTCGAGATTACACAGTTTGATGTTTTTCAGGAGACAGGACTATGGAGGATATAAAAGATATCGCTAGATACATGGATATTTAAAATGGCACCCCTTGGATATTTTCTCCCCACAGTAAGATGAAATGGTTTGCGGCGCAAAATACGCCCATCTTACAAAACTATATGTATAAATTAAATATATATGGAGAATTTCCTTAATGGCAACCATTATGTGAAATGATTATTATTTATGCTAATGCGTAAATTGCAAAGAATCGGAACAGAATCAAAAGATCCCATTGAGGCCAAATAATCTAAGCTGTTTCTTTTAAGGAAGCCTTGAAGAGGGAGAAGCGAATATAGATAGTATTAATGTACGTAATAGGTAGTATTATTAGATTTGTAAAGATAATCGTAAAGATATAGATCGTAATTTGTAAAGATATGAATAAATCGCAATGTACCACGTTAATAAATATTTCATGAAATTAAAAGTGTCCTGTTTCAACGGTTGTCTTACAACCAACTAAACGAAAAGTAATTCTAATTTGCGTTAATATATCCCGCAGTATTTTCAACAGAGGAGATTACTTGAACTTTTTTAAAAATGAAATTCTGTTTTGTCACATGCAGATATGATTTTAGTAGTAAAATATTCCCTTCTTCCCGTATGAAGAGCGGGTGCGAGGCTATTTTAAAAACATCTCTTGAAAATAGCATAAATGAATTCAGAAAACCTCAAAACGTGTAAAAGAATGCGTGATCCAAAATCTCGAAGTCGAATTTTTTCATGATTACAATACTTTCCTTATATGGTACATGTTCGAAAAGAGATAAATGGTGCTCCATTTCATGTAGTGTCTTAGGTATTTAATGCTACAACTTGAGCCTAAAAAAACAGTATGATGTAGAAAGAAGACATTTTGAAAGCCAGAAGTTCTCTGCAAACCATTAAGCTTTCCACTTTTTTGATACTGAATGACACTGACGTAGTTTTTTGAGTCATTATACTGCAATGATCAGGTTAGTACTCATGACACAAACTTTACATTAAGAGTCAAATAATTTTGCTCTTTTTTTTTAATTCCAAATCACGAATAATTTCGAATTACACATGTAAGGAAAATTTTCGTTTCCTACCGTGCGAAGAACGAGCACGCAGCTAGTATTGCTATAAAGAAAAGGAGAAGAATACCAGTGATCATCTATTATCTTTTTTTAAATTATAATTTTTTAAAAACTTTTTTAGAAATCAACACACAAGTACTAATAAATGCTCATGATTTATTGATTTTTTTGTTTGAAATTTTTTAAAGAAAACCAGAGTCCAAACCCTAACCTCTCTAACCAAGAATTCCCTAAAGGGCACATTTTTATAGTATTTCTAATTGCAACTAGGAAATAATATATATTTTAGAAATCTGCCAGGGTAATTATATCTTAATGCAGTATTATACAAAGATATATTACCTGACTTATAATTACTGGTACAAAGAGATATTACTCTATATAGATGATTAGCTATAATATTTCTAAAGACATATATAAGCATACATGATGTAAAATCAGGGAAACTAATTACATTAAAAGTAAATTCATCTCTCTTATTGTATATATTAAAGTTAAGATGTCTATCATCATTTATTAATATTTGTAAATCAAGATAATTAATATTGTTATTTGGTAGAGGATTTTTAACTAATTCTAAATTATGAGGATAGGTAATTGGCAATATATCTGTGTTACGATAATTGTCTGTAGCTATAATAATAATATCATCTATCTATCTATCCATATATATATATATATATATATATATATAATCTAAAATATGAAATAAATTTTTCCAAATATTATGCAATCGTTTCTGATGGATTAAGGTATGGAAAGTATTTGAAAAATACACGTACTCACTCACAGAGAAAATGAAAGAAAATAATAAATTAATAGGAAAGTAAGTCTGTCATCAAATCTAAAATTTGTTTGCGTGAAAATCATGCTCAGCTTTTAAATTGCTTTGCATTGTGAGTTAAAGTGGTTAGAGGTTTCTTAAAAAATTTAAAATAGAAGTTGCAGATTATGTAAATGTATACAAAAAATATGAGAAACTCACTAGAATTAGTCATCAGCAAAATGCTTAGGCAAGACATTAATCTCAATAAAGTAGACATAATTTTTTAATATATCATTTGTGTTCAATACAAATACCTAGCATTTGTTTTTTACACATATAATTTGCATTCATTACAAATACTAAGCAAATAGTGTAATATACACTAGTAGGAGAAAAACTTTATTACTAATTTTCAAATTAGAATCTGCATATAGACATCTTAATAAAATCTTAATAAAGCTTTAACATAGCTATTCCTTTGCTCGAAATAAACTTAATAAAAAATAATAAAATATTCTTATATATTCTTTAAAATATTATTCATACATTTTCTTTTTGCAATACATTCTTTAATGCTATTTTTCTATTTGTTACTTTATGAAATGGGAAAATGGTACATTTATGGTGGTATTACAATAGCGGTAAATTTGAAAGGGAAACTCGAACAAAATCCCTTGTGCGGCTTTCAATTGAAATAAGTTTGTGAATTATACAGAATAATATAAAGAATTACAAACAGTATATTCAAAGTTTACAAATAGTATATTCAAAGATTCAAGCTTAGAAAGTAAGTTATGCAGTACTAAATGTGAATAATTCTATGAATGATATTAATAATATGAGGAAAAATGCTTAATAATTTAACAAAATTTTGTGGGTATTATTTTACCTAACAAATTTTAGTTGATTCATTAAAATATTGGTTAATTTATCTAAAATATAGTTAAAAAAGTGACTGTGAAATATTTATTTTATTCACAAATATTTCTTAAATTCAATAAAATAATAAAGTTTAATCTAATTATTCACACTAACACATTCACAAACATGTAAAGTTATTAATATTTAATTTAAATGTAAACTTAAACGGTCTTTACATCTCTTTCACGTATCATGCGTGAATTGTGTATCATACGTAGTTTGTGATGCAAAATGTCACGCGAATGTCTATTTTTCCAGGACAAAATTTTTGACACTTTAACACGATACAACAGGATTCATGTTTTTTTCCAGTGTTGTATATAAAAGCATATTCTATTCAGGACATCATTTGAAAGTTTGTTTTCATGAAACCCTTTTTGAAAACTTTTCATGTGTTCAAGGTCATTAGTTAAAACATACTTTAGTTAAAATTACCTTATTAATCTTTTTAAAACCTAGTATAATTGCATTTCACATCTTACTTCTTATATGCTAATATACTGGAAGCATTTGAATAATAAGAAATAAAAAGTACTCAATATCTCGAGAAAATTTATTTTGCGTCAAAGACTAGACATAAAATAGTGTATAAAACAAAAATACAGGACACTGGTTCAGATTGACGTTCCAAAGATCAAATAAAACAAATTCTGTGTACACCTATACGTCAACTCTACTTGGATTTTGAGAAATACCCATTCTTCTTATCAAAACATTCAACGCGAAAGGAATTTTGGAAATGCATTTATTTTTATGCCTAGAAATAGTTTAGGAAATTCAAGATGAAAAAGAAATGTTTTGATTTAATAGACATATGAAAGACAAATTGACTTAACGCTATGACACGTTTTAAAGTTATATGCTTAAATACAAATAAATTGACTGAAGTCAACATATAAAGTGCAATTCTTAAAACATTACAGGAAATTTATAAAAAAATTTGTTTTGAGATCTTCAGATTAATAAGTTTATAATTATATAACATGAGTGCAATGGTCAAACAACATGTGTAAAGCTGTATAATTACATACAATTTTTGTACTAAAATAAAAATAAAAATTTAACCAATACATATACCAGTATAAACCAATTTTTAGGTGACTAATAACATAAAAAAATTCAAAATGGAATTTTATTTAATATGGGTAGCGAAACTATCATACAAAACAGTTTTAAGCAAAAAACACAGACACAGTCTTTACATATGTATTATTTTTTATTTAATTTAAGTCAAATAAATATCAGTGTTCAAAGTTTTAAGTGTGTTATACCAGAGACAAAAAGATCCAAGAACAGTTTTTTAAAAATAATACATATTTTATTTTGTTCTATTTTTAGATGCAATAAAGATTTGCATAATTATAATTATGAAAATTGATTTTATAAATTATTATAAAATAATTTTATAATAATTTTATTTTAGATTGTATCAAAATAAACAGCTCTTACATAAATATGTCATTTTGTTTAGAAATATCTATGAAATAGAAAGTAATAAATTTTTTCACGATAAGAGTAAAACAAAAATACTCATTAAAATAATTTTTTAATGCAATACATATTTTTAGAAATTCTTTTAAAATAATTAAAAGGAAAATCATTAACCAAGTAAGTGTAAAAATTTTTACATATTATATACAACAAAAATGCATTTTAAATGTATAATGAATAATTATTACTTTAATTGTCTATTTAGAGAGGAAGAAAGGAAGAATTCATATACAAAATATTTTGAGCTTCGCTTATTTTTAATGAATTAACTTTTTATGTAGTAAAAGGTAAAAAAAGTTTTACGAGAATTTTAATTCTGTTTAAAAGAATATTAATTTTTAATGAACTCCAATAAACACAAATAAGACTTTTTAGTAAGATTATAAAGTATTATTAAATTAGAACCATTAAATGACTTAAACGAAAAATTTTAAATGATACAATTTTATATGTTATTCATAAAATTTTGTATGTTAGATGTTTTAAAAAATGTCAATAGAAATGGAGTCCTATTAAACCAGAAATATATTATAGGGTCAACCGGGGTAAAATGGGTATAAAAATCAGCTTTTTTTAAATGTTGCATAGCAGAAATATTAGGAAATATAATGGTGTTTTTGTTCAATATTCTTTACATTGTGTATTTTAAGTCTATATTGAACATAATTTTTTTGTACTTGTTTTAATTTTTGTGTAAAGGGCTACACCCATTTTACCCCGTGGTTCTGGGTAAAATTGGTATATGATGGTTAAAGTTGAAGTACACTTTGATTAATATAGTAAATGAGCAATTAAGTAGCCTAAAGTATTACTGAGGATCAATTTTCAATCAAAAGTAATTAAAATATATTATTAACTGCTGAAACAATGTTTATGAACAAAAGCTATACTGGCAACGACTGTTGCAGCTTGGTTAAGGCGGCGTTCTGACAATTTGCGATGCTGCATAATGCACACAAGCTATGTCATATCTCTTGGGAAAGACATAGACAAATCCGCCAAGTTACTTTGTTGAAAACTTCATAGTACATTAACTTTATTCTGGGTTTCAATAATAAGACCTACCCTAGTAGCACAACTTGTTCAAAAAACGTTCAAATTACCTTGGAAACACGTTTTATGACGTTAAAAAACGTGTTTCAAATGTCTTTTTGACTAATTGTGCTACTAGGGTATGCATTCTTGACCTATGTCTATTGTCAGAAAGCCGCCTCGACTAAGCTGCAACAGTCGTTGCCAGTATAGCTTTTGTTCATAAACATTGTTTCAGCAGTTAATAATATATTTTAATTACTTTTGATTGAAAATTGATCTTCAGTAATACTTTAGGCTACTTAATTGCTCATTTACTATATTAATCAAAGTGTATTTCATCTTTAACCATCATATACCAATTTTATCCAGAACCACGGGGTAAAATAGGTATACACCGGGGTAAAATGGGTGTAGCTCTTTACACAAAAATTAAAATAAGTACAAAAAACAAATTATGTTCAATTTAGACCTAAAATACAGAATGTAAAGAATATTGAACAAAAACACGATTATATTTCCTAATATTTCTGCGATGCAACATTAAAAAAAAGCTGATTTTTGTATCCATTTACCCCAAATTTCACAAAGACCCAGTTACTAATCACTCGATTCACTGCAGTGAGAACCACTGGATTATTAACTTCTGCTTCATTGATACTTTTGTTTATTTTTATTAATTGCCCTTTTATGCCTTTTTTATGTACATAGACTGTTCCTCAAACTAGAGTGTTACAGCCACCTATTCTATAGTTAAACTTTTTCACACCTTTATTTTCACTCTCTTTATCTATTAGATATAGGTGCATTTCATATAGACTGTATCTTGTGACTGCAATTCAGTGTCAAATTTGTCACTGCCGGTCACCCGGAGGTATCAGTGTTACATTCAGAGTTTACAAATTCTAAAATACATTTTTTTTCAAAGAAGAATTAGTTTAACTCTGTGGTTATACAGCAGTATTTTGAACTTGCAGCTTGCAGAGAAGATTTCATTGTTTACAGTGAACAAAGAGTGCGATATTCAGATAGTCAGATTTTGGGTCTTCTACTGAGCAAAATAATAGATTTTGTTAGTAGTACTAAATAGAGATTTAGGCCTATATTGACCTATTAAGATAAGGATTTATTATTTTTACACATACAAATATGTGCATTACAGTTAATGTGTTTAGGGCAAATGTATAACACAACTCTCCCTAAACCTAAATTTGCTCTCAAAGGTCTTTCAGTTTTGATCAGTTTTCATACATTCACATCTTGAACTCAAATTTATGGTTATACCCATTTTAACCCGTATAACTAAACATGCTATATATACATTTTTTTGCGAGTTTATATTCGAGGAAAATTTACTTCCTTTTGAGTTTCTGCTAAGATTAACCTTTCTTCTATAAAATTGAAGCAATAGATTTCTAAAATTCTTCCTGCAAATTTTTATGGAAAGAAGTTTGTCAGTCACTAAAAAAAAAACAATGTTCTATCTTCTGAAGACCAGAACGACCTTTAAGTCTAATAAATGTGTTGCCAGATTTTTTTAACCAAGTTAAAATGTTGCAAGATATGTGAGCATTTTCACCATATTTTCTTATTTTACAAAAATATTGTCTAGCAAAACGAAAGCAACAAAAGGGTAACTATACTCATTTTACCCCGGCTACCCACTTAATCCGAGTGACCCAACTACTTTTATTTTTTATTATCGTAATAAGCATCTTTAATGATTGTAGGATGTTTAGTATTATAATAGAAAAGCAAAGCACCGTACTACGGTTTCGGGTTCAACACCCGGCGGTCGGGGTCCGATCCCCGACTGGGCGTGGTTGTCATTTGTCCTTCTCTTCATAGGGGGTGACAGTGGTCCACCTACTAGGCGCCCCCATAATAAAGAGGCCAACAATTCCGGCACGCTGTGGCCAAAAACCTTCCAAGGTAGCGGCCGGCCATTGGAAAAAAAATAATAGAAAAGCTCTAGATAAAACTTAAAAAGCAAGTATTTCAATAAATGTAAAAAATAATAAAAAATCAAAATATATAATTAAATAATTAAAAATATTTTTTCTGTCTTAAAGACTTTTCAAAAGTATATTTTAACGTATGAGACTGCCCCAAAAGTTTCTCTTTTGTGAAAATTTTCGAAACGAATTTTATGTACT
Source organism: Cheiracanthium punctorium (assembly GCA_038373885.1). Taxonomy (NCBI): domain Eukaryota; kingdom Metazoa; phylum Arthropoda; class Arachnida; order Araneae; family Cheiracanthiidae; genus Cheiracanthium; species Cheiracanthium punctorium. Next base: position 243,177 of record JAWZYV010006338.1, on the reverse strand, counting down.
TATTTTATAGATCACACGATTATGATGCCAAAGGAGTTTTATTTTTGTTTGTACTAAAACAAGAAGTTAAATTATACAAGAAACAATGAACCGGAAGGACAGTTTTGCAGAATATTACATAAATTTGAAACGCGTTTTTTGAAAAAGTGTGCTTTTTGAAAATTTTCTTTACCATAAAAATTATATCTCATTTCATAATATAAATTTCAGATATTGACACAAATTTTGCCAGGATCAAACCGACTGTGTTATAGGATTTAACACAGTCCATGTTAAGTAGAATATAATATTTCCGTGTTTATTTATTGATTTTATAACAAGTTTTTCTTCAAGAAATGCTTTAAAAAATTGGTTTTCATATAAAAATTAAAATATTTTCATAATTATTATAATTTTTGCAATTTTTTTGGTTTTAACTCACATAAATATGTTAGTTTTGTACTGTATAAATATTATTAAAAATATGTCATTAGAATCGGAGAAGGTGTGGTGTAAATGCAATTTTTAATCAAAATGCACCTTGAATATGCCAGTATTTTAAAATTTACATTAAATTTCATTAAATTTGGATTTAAATTCTTACTTTTATACCCCATTCAAATAAAAAAAATATTTTTCATTAAAGATTTATTTTAAAAAAGTGAGCCAAACGTAGGCCCAAACTTTAAATAATCTTTTAAAACTAACAAGCCATAACTGAAACAATTGAAATTTATTTAATTTAGAACTTCTTTTTTCTTAAATTATTAATGTACTCTGCTTTTACATATCTTTAAAATTTTCATATTTTAAAACATAAGTGTTGGATGAGTTATAAACTATATCAAGGAGCAGATTTATTCAAAGTACGCTAACATTGTACTTAAAATATTTTCTTAATGTCGTATACATAATACAGTTATTGGGGAATTTATTTGCGTACAATTGAGGAAAAAGGAGCATTTTTAATCTTAATGATTTTGAATTTTCAAGATATCTTAATTTTTTAATCATGTTTTATGTAAGGAAGAATTTCATTAAAAAAAATCTACAAATTTTTCATAGAGATGCATGTGTTTTCGTAAAGAAATATGTAAAAATTCAATGCAATACAAAAAGCTCAAATTTTCCGAGAAAGAATTTTTAGATAGCTTCTTCCCTTATCTATAGGTATTCATAGAATATAACTCTCGGTATAACCTGTACATATTATGAATTTAAAAGATAATTTTCAATTGTGTATTTTTTCCATTTTTTAAAATTTAATTTCTTTTGTTTAGAATAGAAAGTAAGAGTTTTAAAGCATGCAGGGGAGAGGGGGGGCACAGTGAGACATTTTTCGACTTTTTAAAAAATAATTTTTTCCTTTTTAATAAAAAATAAAAATTTAATACGGAACAATATTTTGGTAACTTTTAGCTTTCATTGCAATTTTTATCAGAATATATCCATATTTTATTCTGTGAAAAAAAAATCGAAAGGTACTCAAGTTGTCCCAGTGTGCCCCATTGCGGGGCACAATGGGACAGTGAGTAAGGATCATAAAAAATCAGCTATATCATGGCAACAAGTTATTATTATAGTTAAATTCAGGTTAAGATATTCAACACAGAGTATTTAAAAGCAGTTTTCAAATGACAAGACTTAAAAATGGTTATCAGAATGGAACACATTTTTAAGAGTTTCAAAATGTTTTGCTGAATAATGTTTGATGAATTAAAAATAATAAAGTAGCATACAATTAAACTGTTTGTCCAATTAATTTATCCAAGTGATAGTAGAAACGAAAATGGCTGCAACTTCCTACAAGATGAATTGTGACATTGACTAGTTTCCACAATGTTACAATAGTGGTTAACTAAATAATGGAATTTTTTTCGAATTTTTGAGCTTTAAATAACAGAAAAAATATCTATCATCCCAGTGTGCCCCCTTCTCCCCTAGTCATGAAATTTAAAATAAATAATCTATGAAGGATGCTACAATTATAAAAATTTGAACGAAATGTGTAATTATGTGTTTGTTGTTTTATGCACTAAATGGTCTTAAAACTTTTATAAAATTCTTAGTGTGGCATGCGACTACGATCAGCCATGGATTTCAAAAATTTAAAACCTATCTTTTTGCACATTCTTTGTACACGAATGTTTAAACAAAATTTATTAAGGCATCGTGGTTTAAACGCATCTTATCAATATAAATCAAATATTGAGATTGTTATTAAATTTTGATTCCTGATTAAAAAAATTAATGATTATTTGGTGTGTAGTCCCAAAACTTTGAAGTAAAGCAATTCATATGGACATTTCGTGACGTGTATCAGTGCGCTAATTTGCATCCGCATTATACATTGGAAGCATTTGAACGAACTTGAGAACTAAGCAACGTACTTACTTTCACACCCCGTAACTCCCACAGACATTTTGTAATGAAGTCCTAAAACAGGAATTAAACAGTAAAACCGATATTACGATCAAGTGTTGAATACCTGCAAAGCTTGAGCGGGTTAAACAGACATATGACTGTCTTTTCTTTTCCATGGCATGACATGGTTGAAGTTAATTTCATCACATGCTTTGAAATGTACTTCTCCTCTATCTTGAGAAAAATGGGAACATTAAGTAACGTAGCTGTAGAAACAGCATACTATACTTATAAAAGTTTACGAGGAAATTAAAAAACTAAAAAAATATATCCGATCACGCATAAAGAAATAATTCTCTTCTACGCGTTTAAAAATTTCATTTTAAATAAAAACAGGACAGAGGATAATTTGAGATCATGATTTTTAAAATAAATGAAAATAGCTTCGTCATTCAGTTTATACAACTTATGAAAAATGAATTAGATACAGAAATTCTTTTACGCTTGCTATCTTATAAACGGAACATGGAACAATGCTTGAAAAATATTATATAAAATTTACTTAAGAAATGTAAAAACCTTATCAATACATAGCATATGCAATATTCTATAAGTTGACAAACATACCAAATATAAAAATACTTTATTATTCGAGTAGACTTCAAATATTTTTGAAAGTTTCTTCATGTATTGAAAATTTCAACTATGAAACTTATGGCGTGAAATGTAAATTTTGTAAAACCAACATTACCGTCTCCAGAAAAGAAAAAAAAAAGAATTTCTTGTTCGTTAAACCTGATTTTAATCCATATAAATCGATAACTTCAAAAGAATCTTGTTTCGAAACTTCTTGGCGATGTGAAAAGTTTCCATATTTTCAGAAGAATACACGAGGAAAATTGGATATTATTATATCCACTGACCTAAAAGAAAAGTTATGGAAGTCTTCAAGCGTTTATAGCTCCAAGCCGTTGTTGTAACAAGAAATTGTGTATTGAACTAGTTTAAATGAGGAAGTAATAAGTTTGTATATATATATTTAAAGTTATGAGTTTTTCTTTGTGGCTCTGAAAAATCATTTTGAGATGTACTGCAGAAAAATTGAGGTGTTTGAATGGCCAAATTTATTTGATATAAGAATACAACTGTAGCAAGAATATTATGCAAAACTTTTGATGAAGCTTAAAAAAAATGCACACTTCCAAATAATTATTGATTTGCAAATGCTATAGTCAATCAAGATTAAAAACAAATAGGATTACAAAAACAGTTTGAAAATTACTTTTCCCTGTTTTTACTAATCATTGTCATATACCGAATTTTAAAAGCTTAACAAAGTATTTATGTGATAGGATTTCTCTATTACATTCTGTAAATGTACTTTCTATTTAATATTTTGAATAAAGGAGTCTCAAGGAAAATGAAATTCAATGGTTCGGAAAAGACGAGAAAAAATACAATCTATTAATAAGTTACACGAGTGTCCGTTCTAGGAATGGAGAGATTAACTTTCTTTTTTAAAAAGCTAGAAGAAAAGCATCAAAACATTTTTGAAATATTCAGAAAGATGAAAAATTCGTGAACACAAAACCGATAAAGACTTAAAAGCGAGTGTTTTCAATTTTACATGAGTAGAATTTAGCAGAAAAGAAGAAGGGAAAAAAAGAAAAAGAATCTAAACGTTCACTTCTCCATTAAGGTTGTACCAGCACCAAATTATAATTGCCCAGGAGAAGTGTTAGAAAGGTTAAAAAAGAATCTGATTTTTTAAATTTAATTTTGCATAGGAACAATATTCCATACATAAATAATCAAAATTTGATTTTCGTTGTTTATATTCCGATTCATGAAGACTACGTTTTATTGATCTTTGAGATTTTTTTAACAGCAAGCCAAAATGACGAAACGAGCAGTTTATTCCCGAGCAGGAAAACGAGCAGTTTATCCCTAAAAGATGCAAACCTTGTCAATAATTTGGCGCTGTCAAATACTACCCAATTTTTACAAAGTTACAAAATTAATTTAAAATTTTATGAAAATTCAACGTTTATTGGTTAAATTGAGTTACGTCTTATCATGATACAAAATTTCGTTTCATTCATTACACCCTATATAATGACGGATGTGGCATCTATTATAGCACTGAGGTATAATTGATTGAGCCGTGTTTAAGTGTGGGAGGCAATTTTCAACACTGTTGGACTGTCAAAACTTTATTTGTGAAGTGAAACATAAATGGAAATGCACAAAGGTACTCAATCCTGTAATAATTTTGTTTTTAAAAAAAACATAATTTAATTAAATTTTTTACACTATCATCCCTTACAGCAAATGTTGAAAATGTTCGCCATCATTTTGTGTGCAAACATGAACACGTCGAGCCAAGTTTTTTGAAACACTTCTCAACAATGTTGGTGTCATTGACGATATTGATTCAGTTATGACTTGTTTTAATTCATCTATATTTGCAAAATTTTTTTTGGAAAATGCTATCTTTAAGCCCCCCCCCTTCACACACACAAAAGAAAATCTAACGGGGTGTGTAATAATTAAACATGCATATTTATCATAAAATTTAGTACATATATAGTTTTGTATCTTACCGCAGCAATTTTATGTGATGATTGAACAAGTATTTTTACACAGTTTGAATAGATTTTTAAAATCTTAGAATCTATTGAGCAGTTTTGAAAAACAAAAACTCTTGTAGATTCTGGCATTTCTGCAGAACTGACGAAGTCGAAACCTTTTGTACTGTCCCCAATGATTATATTTGGTTGTAACGAAAGTTTCCCGCCACCGGAAACATCGACAGTACGCAGTTCGCGATAGCGTATTTACTCATATTTTTCCAAACGATTTTTGGCGTTTGAAAGAAAGAGACTTGTTTTATAGCACTGTGTTGTGAAATCTGTAAAAAAATATATTTATCATTAAGTACAAGGTGCCTTAAAAGGAACTATCACTTTAGCGGATTAGAACCATCATTTACTTCCAGTTCTGTTGCAAAAAGTCAGCTACAAAATACCAACGAATTATGTGTACTGCTTTAAGTACTATTGTTGTATCATGTGCCACTGTGCAGGTTTGGTACAGAAAGTTCAAAAACAAGGACTATGACATTTAAGAAGCAGAGAGCTCTGGCTGGTCTATTGATGTTGATGAGGCCAGCCTGCGAGAGCTCTGGCTGGTCTATTGATGTTGATGAGGGCAGCGTGCGAGAACTTGTGGAAGAAGATTAGTAATTAGCCACTCCACAGTTATCTAAGGAGTTAGAAGTTAGTTTTTCATGCAGAATTGGCGGACAACTTTCGTTACAACCTGATATTATAGAAAGTACATTTATGTGGGTTATTTATAACTTAACATTCTAACACCAGATTTTTTTTTTTTTTTTTTTTGATACAACCCCTCGCTATTTTCGATGCAGGGCATTGTGCATCTTCTTCCCTTGTTTAATAGACGAATTTCTATAAAATGCACGTTACACAATGACTTCCCGTAGGCCTTAAATGCAAATATCATTTTTTAAATATTGTTTCATACTACTATAAATGAGTTATAAATATTATATTCACCACTTTAAATAGGTTATATGCTGGAATAAGTAAATTATATATCGTCTGAGAGCCTTGGAAATGAGCAAATAATTGTTTTCACGCTCCACTTTTTAATCAGCTTTAAAATTACAAAATTAAAAGAACTCTTGGTAGGAAGATTTGTAATTTGGAAAAATAAGATATTAAGGGGCATTCCATGGTGACTGACGTTATAATTTTACTACATTTGTAACTTTTGAAATTCAGCAGAGGCTTGAAATATATATATATATATATATATTTATTTAAATTGATCAAGACTATCATAAATAAGTACTATACTGTTATTCATTCTCAATATAAGAAGTCTTTTTTTTAAATTAAGGGAAATCAAAAGGCGTGACTGATGTTACACAGAAGAATCTTCTGTGTAACTGGAATGGATAACAGTATAGTACTTAAATATATACTGTTTTAAAGTATATATTTAAGTACTATACTTATTTATGATACTCTTGATCAATTTAAATAAATAAAAAAATATATATTTCAATCCACTGTTGAATTTCAAAGGTTACAATTGTAATAAAATTGTAACGTCAGTCACCATGGAATGACCCTTAATGTTAATACAAGCTTTAAAATTAAAATATATTTTCTGATACCTGCGTGTTTTAAATAATAAAAATTGTAGGTGCATTACAGTGAAAACTGGACTAAATTGAACAAAATTTTACGTCACATGCGCTTGGAGGATTAAAAAAATATGGAGGCACATGATGCATGGAAACATTAACGCTTCTGTGGACAAACAGAATATACTAAATCACAAACAATTTTAAAACGCTTTGTTCTACTTCAAATGGTAATCTCAAATTATTTTTTATTTAAATATTTTTTTTTTAATTTTATGGGCACATTTTTCGGAAAAATTTTAAAAGTCCCAATTCAGTTAGATTCAATGTAAAAAATGCCGATTACACTATCTTTTTCCAATTAATTCTTTAGGTCTTAGAAAAAATCAAGGATCGTTTTAATTATGACTAGCTTTATAACCCCCGTCCATAAAAAGTAAAATGTTTCTTTATCTAAATGCCATTTTACAGAATAAAACAAAATGGCAGGTAAAAAACACCATTTAAGAATCTCATGCTGAATTAAGCAGCACCCAAAAATTGAATGAAATAATTATTTCAGGCCAAAGTGAGCATGAAAACTTGAGTAGTGCCTGAAGAAGTATAAGTGGAAAAATTTGCTTTAGTTAGTAGAGTGGGTAAGAAAGAAAAATACAGTTTCTTAGTTCACACACCAATTTCAAAATAATGAATTAATTGAAAAAAAATGCATTCTGATGAACAATTGGAGCACACCCGACTTAGCTATTGTCTCTTTTTCTCATAAAAACAGCATTGTCTTACGTTGAATGTAAAAGTCTTTTTTATATAAAGTATATTTATTCAGTGAAATATATATTTTCTTCTTAAAATAAACTTCATTATTTTCTATGTAGATTGATTAAAAAGCATACATTTAACATCAGTTTTCTCACAATTTGCTTTATTCAATACTTATTTTAAATTGTTTTTATTTGAGTTTAGCAGATCTTTCACTTATGTGATCTTAAATAAGTAGTTTATTTAAAAAATCTAGAAATATATAGAAAAAGGTAAATTAAAAAAAATCCTATTGCTGAGAATTTGATTTTAATTTTATAATTTTTGCAGTCGAAATATAAGTTCTTAATGTGTATTTTGCTGTTATCTTAAATATCGTTCTTAAGTTCAGCAATGAATCTATATTATTAAACTGCAAATGATTTAACCGCAATTAATCTTTAAAATTATTAGAATTTTTATCTCTAAATCCATAAACTATAATATGTGGTGTTTTTAATTAACTACTAACAGTATCTGTGTAAGAAAATTGCATATTATTTAATTTTATTTTTGACGTTGTAAAGTATAAATTTCAAGAATTTACATATTTGTTTTATGTAGTAACTTTACTGACGTACTGACAGAGTAACTGTGTCTTTTCTTATTGTTTTGCAACCTTCTTAAGTCATTAAGCGCCAAAGCTCCCGTTACGGGAATATCTATTATATATTTTTTTTCTTAAAATATTTTAACGCAATTTACGAAATACACATTTTATATAAACATTTACACTATATAACACACCCTATAGCGTAAATGTTTGTATAAAATGTGTATTTTGTAAATTGCGTTAACATATTTTAAGAAAAAAAATATATAATAGATGTTCACGTAACGGGAGCTTTGGCGCTTAATGGGTTGAAGATGTATTATATTACATTTTATTACGCTTAAATACAAAAGTGCGCATTGTTTTCCTCATACTTGCTAAAAATAGTAAGGTGAGATCCAGAAGTCAAAAGTTGATTTAATTTTTAAATGTTAGTCATTCGAGACTTGCAAAAATCACTCGTTCATTTTAAACTGAGGATGTAGCTATAAAAATGCATTGTAGAAAAATTCTCAAATTTTGAACGATTAGTGAAAGTACGTCGTGCAACTGAAAGAAAATTATAAAATACTTAAATTTTATTAAAAGTGGAATATCTTAGAGTTTCCTGAAAAATAACTCTTTTAAAGGTTGAGATAAATTTCATACTGTTGTACTCAAGCTACTTTCATCATAGTGTGATGTTTATGGGGATTAAAATTATAATGTAAAACTTTCACTTGATTCAATATCTCTTTGAAGGCAGCGATTGAATTTCTTAATGCTCAAGTTAGTTTTCTTACAATGATACTCTTATGGAAATTCAAACAATAATCTGAGACTCTCTTTTAAAAGATAACAAGGCTCTAACGCTTTTAATATTGTACAGTTTGGAATTTAATATTGTGCAGTTTGTGCAGAAAGTACGGTTTGTTATACAGTTTGTGCAGAAAGCGCTAACTTTGAAATTACGTCATTCAATTTGAAGAAAATTTTATAATATTTAGTTCCTTTAAGAAAAAATGCTATCCGAAAGTGTCTTTGAAATCTTCTCTTTTCAGAATAAATATTTAACTTATAGTTAATAAAAAGCACTCTCCAGAAAACTGGTGTTCAGAAGATAAAATAATTAAAACTTTGTGAAACAACACACATTGAAAGTTACTTGTCAACTGAACGCTCGTGCGTTTTGCCGATAAGCATTTTTTAAAAAGTATTATTTACAGAGTTTTAATTGTTTTATCACTGTAATATACTCTGGCTTCTTTCACCGCAATTTTATGTTTATGGTGATTATAATTGTAATGTGATACTTTGACATGATTCATTTTATCTTTAAAGTTAAGGAATATTATTCCTTAGTAGGGGAAGGACAGGTACTAAAATGATCAAGTTCATGAACTAAACATATAAAATTTCGGAAACCCCATAAGAATTATATCCTTATTTTGAACCTAGAAATTAAATACAACATGATATAAAGTAATTTAAATCAAGTAAAAATAATATAATTTATTTATCATCTCAATTGAAGGCTTAAAATCAGTCATTGATTTCTGATGATTAATGTTTTGGGTCCCGGACGTAGATATTAAAGATGAACATGTTCTTACTAGGTCTTACACACATCTCAATTGTAGTAAGGCTGCGAAGGGAGTATTTAGACATTATTTATAGATAATTATCTGATCTACAATTTTTATCTGAAATAATTTTATGATAAAACTTACCGTTTTGCTGAAAATCGCGAAAAACCCGTTTTTGTGACCTTTGACCCCGAGTTAATTTTTTTTTCCAGGTATCGGATCGATGAGGTTTTTTTCGATTCCATTTATGATGGTGTTATGAACAATCCTACCAACTTTGAGCTGGGTGTGAAATTTTGTACACTCGGATGTTTAGTCCGGTCTAAATTGACCGGACTAATGTGCAGAAGCGTTCCAGAAATACACATAAAGTTTCTGAATACTTTTCCGCCATATGCGAAACGTTTGTGAATATTTTACCGCCGCATGCGATGACTTTCCTACAGATTCAAACCCCACTTGCTGCCCCATACTTGGGGGTAACTTTTACGATTTTTTTTTTTTTTTTAAGATTGCACTTTGGGTGATATTGATCGTGTACAGCTGAAAATATTACGGTAATCCAAAATGAAAGCTAATTTTAGAAAAAATTTGGTATTTATTAATTAACTTAATAACAAACTGGTAAAACTAACTTTCATGTTAATTATTTAATTTCTGTTTGCTATTAAGAAAACTAATGTCAAAATTATTTCCGCACTTTGGAGCTTGAATTATTGAAAAAATAAAGATAAAATATACTTCAAAGTAATATTTCTCTTTTGATGCTCAGTTTTTATACCTTATTTAGGAATTTCAATCATTTAGTAAACTTTAAACAATGCCTACATATCTGAAAATTTCTATATCGGAGCAGCTATAAATTTTATGGAACTCTTATTTCTCTTCCATCTAAACATTTTTTTTTGTTAAGTATTCTTGGCCACATGTGTTGTGTTAGCAAAAAATGATTTAGAGCTAAACTTTTCAGACTTTCAAAGTAGTTAAAAAGAAATCAACGATGCATGAGACATGATCTATAGTGTATTTTTGCGTTGTTTGGTATTTATACAGAAAATAAATAAGGTCTTGTAATATTTTCTATAGAATTATGAAATCTTTAAGGTGTAAAAAGTTATAAGAATATAAAATTTGAAGAGTGAATATAATTTGAAATATTGTGGATACCATTATATATATAAAGGGAGGTGGCCTAAAATGATCCCTTTAAGGGGAAAACTTGTATTAATAACATAAATGTTTAAATAAAACTTTGGCATTTTGCTACTATGTTTTACATTAAACATATTTAAATAATGTTTTCGATCCATATTGAGTAATGAAACCATAGCATTTTAAAAAAGTGTACAGAAGATCATTATACCCTCAACCAAAGGGCAAAATGATCCTTCTCTTAAAAATAATTGTATATTGTTTTTGTCGGCAAAATAAAAAAATGTACAAGTAATTATGACTATACATAGTGAAATAAAATAAAATTTACAATCAGATAGTACACAAAATTTATTTTATCAGAATTTTAAAATAAAAAGTGTCACAAGCAATAAAATACAAGATTTAAAAATTGTAATACAAAAATTATGGACTACAATAAAGGCAGAAATGAATTAAATAGTGTCTTTTTCCGCCACTTCGAAAACTTGGAATATTTGAGCATACATGACAAAAATACACATGATCACCATATTCATCGCATGCATAATTCACCCACTTAGGCACTTGGGACACTAGTTCTAACCTAAATAATATTCTAAAAAATATACTCAATTCAGTTAACCAAGCCATATATCTGCATACGAAACACTGTTTATCAGGGGGATGTTACTGCCCACCTTATGACAAATGTTATAAAATCCAATTTTTCAAATACTATTTAGACATCTAATACTCTGATCACTTTAATAGCGCCATTACTTCCTTTTTACCTGGCACATGTGAAGAAGGGATAACACTTTTCTTATGTGTTATCCGGTAGATAGCGCTACCTTTATGGATGAAAACGTATGTGATTCCTCGCCCTGTGGAAAGACTTGTGGATCGTTCTACTCGCTGGGATCATTTTAGGCCATCTATCCCCTATATACAGGTTTCTACTTATATTCATGATATATATAGGGGAAGGGGGGGCAAGACGGGGTCCTTAACGCTTGGAGCGTAATAAAACCCACATCTTTAAGTATTTTGAATATTTATTTATAATTACTCTTACATAATCCATCTTTGGAAATAAGGAACTTAAGAAATTTTCCACTGATAGAAAATGAAAAAAAATGACCAATTTTGTCAAAAATGCCCAACGCCCCATCTTGCCCCCTAGACGGGTAAGACGGGGTACCCTACTGGGCAAGATGGGGTATGGGAGACATATTCTATTTTGGGTTGCAAAACTCGCAACAAATACTGCATCGTCGTCCTCATCATTTATCCCAGCACAGCTACAGTGCCCAATTCCCACAGATAGAACATGCGACCCATCCTTCATTAGAATCCAAATATTTTCCATAGCACTAAAAGCAAGGCATATCATCTTCTTCGTTGTCACATTCTGGTGAGGAATTAGGATTATTGTTGGCTTTCTTCTTATTCTTTTTCTTAGCCAATTCGGTTTTCTTATTCGTTTTTGGTTCTTTTACCTCTTTTTTTCTCTTTTTGTTATCTTCTGCCAGTTTATTTTATTGTTTCTTCTAACTCATTTTTACACGGGAAAGAAGTTATGATAGCCATTTTTCCTCGTTTCCTTGTCACACGTGAAATTTTGCGAGCTGCAGGATAAGGCATCACTTGCTGAGGGCTAACTACAGAAAATACTGATGGTGGAGTAGTTGGCCTGCCTTTGATCTATTTCGATATTGGACATCCAAGTGGAGAATCCTGGCTCAGGCTCTGCTTCAACCTCAGATCGTGTCATGACCACAGGCATGTGGCATATCAGCGGTTCGTCAATACTTATTTTGTCAGAATCGTCAACTGTCGAAACTGAAGTTATCTTTGCAGGTATTGTCTCAGCCGTTATCGTCTTTACAATACCTGCTGGGTCAACTGAAGCTTCAGCGAAATGGTTATGCGAATGGCCTATTTGGAGCTGTTGCTCCGTTGTTCGACGTAGTGGGTTGTGGCAATGCTTCAATGATGGATAATCTCTCTGTTTGTGGAATATTTGTCGTCAATGAGGAGCAAAATCACTCTCGGAAAAAACTATTGGATCGTATAGCCAAATCCCACATTTTTTGAAGCCATTTACAGCCGTATCGACAATTCTGGATGCCTGCTTAAAAATCCCTGAACCCAATCTTTGCCAGCTTCTTTTTTTTTTCTCACAAAGAGATTTTGTTTCCCATTTTTTACTGCAAGAGTGTATGCATAAGCCCTTAAATATTTTGTTGTAAGTCCATAAAGACAACCCTCCTTATCCATTATGTAATTGCAAAGTCCTTTCTCTTCGTCATCAGAAAATGTTCGCTTTTTTGGGGCCTAAAGGAATTTTCACCCAAGGTAAGTTGTAGGAGCACCTGGATCTTCTAGGGCTACACGAGCTTCTTTAACTTTTCTTTCAAGGGTCGTTTGTGGCACAGAATATGTTTTCGACACTAATTTATACGCCATTCTTCCTTTAATTACAACATCTACCGCATTTTTCATACTCTTTTCACTCCAATTCCCCCTCTCTGTCTTGTTTTATAATTTATCACCATCCTAAAACAACTATATTAAGAAAACTCTATTAAGTTTAAAGGATCATAAAGTGTCTTAGAGAAATCATAGTTTTCTTCAAAGGAAAAGATGGGGTACCCCATACCCCCGTACCCCATCTTGCCCTCCCACGCTTATTTCAATAAAATAACTTACCTTAAAAAACTAAATCGAAATATCGAAACAAACATGCTTTTTCCTGCTGGTGTAATCATTGATAAACAAGAAAAACTTTCAGGCAGTTCTAGAAAACTAATATTGAGGTACAGAACACATGCGATGTATAACACGAAAATCACAACGATCTTGACAAAAACCGAGTTTTTGGCGGTTGGGCAAAAAAGCATGGACTTAGAAGCCGGTCACAACGCTGACTGATAAACAATACAATATCTCGTCATTACGAGCCAGAGCGGTTGTGATAGGTCCTTCGTAGGACCGACGAGACCCGGTACCCCGTCTTGTATGCTTCCCCATCTTGCCCCCCCTTCCCCTATACATACATACATACATATATATATATATATATATATATATATATATATATATATATATATATATACAGGGTGAGTCTGAAAAACGGCAAAATTTTATGGGTGAAGAACACATCTACAGGAGCAAATGGTATCGGCGGAACGCAAATTGGCGAGTCGCTAAGTGGCGTTGAACACGGAAACTTGAACGCCGAAAGGTAGAAATATAAATGGTATCAAAGGGTCGGTCCTCGCATCCAAAGGCATTTTCGAGAGGATGGCTGGAGCATGTCGCTGAGAGGATGGCTGGTTAAACGAACCACGAAATGATGAATATGCATTTCGTGTAAGGTGTGGCGGACGGGAATCTCAGTGAGGCACAAGGACTTTACCTGGACCGGTTTCCGATGAGACGCACTCTAGATCGTCCGATTACTATTAGTAAAATGTTTTCTTAAGTACCTCATCTCCTTCTTGTGTTAATTCTTTAAATGTGTCAGTGGTAAACTACCTTTCAAAATCTCACCGCTTGTGTTCCGACTAACTTTTTACACCATTTACAACGACAGCTAGCGGCTCACCGTTTGCGTTCCGCCCAAAATTTCTATGACGAAATTTCGTAAGTGTAGATGCGTTCTTTCACCCCATAAAGTTTTGGCAACTTTTTTAGACTCGCCATGTATATATATACATACATAAATATATAATGAGTGTCAGTAAAATACTCGAAACCAAAACTGTTTAACTTGTTGTGGACAGCTACGACATGTATACGACCACACTCATACACACAGAAGATAGAAAAACATATTTTTTACCTCTTAGGAGAGATTTAAATCTAAATCTCTATCCCTAAAATACGTAAACAGGTTGATTAAAGTTCCACTTTAAAAAAATTAAATTCACTGCGCAATATATAGGAATGAGCGAGCAGCTGTATTTGCCTAGAATGGATTCCAAATGGAACAACTTTTATACTCCTTTACCTTTGCGAAATGTAAAGCGATAGATTTCATTCTCTACTGAATCCAACCGTTTCAGTTTGCATAGTGAGAAAGCTTCTGGGAAAAACTAAGGCACTCACTATTGAATAAATCAACTAGAATTTCTAGCTCCGTGCCAAGAGCGGTCGACGTGGCCTGCTTTAGACTTGCTACGGAACATGACTGTTTACAGAGTCATCTGTATAGACTGGGGCTGACATATACAGATATATTTGCCCCTTTGCGAAAATGGCGTGCCTATGACTGTTGAGTACCTCAAGAATTGTCCTGCTCTTCTTAGTTTTTTACCTTTTTATGATTGGCAAAGCTTCTGGTGATTGTTCTGGTGATATCATTCTTCTTTTGCACTGAGCTGCTCGTCAACTTATGACCGAGAGGTCGGAGACGGGCATGGGATAAAAAAATACTTTTAAAAGGTTATAAAAAAGAGTCACTGGTCAGAACGAAGTGTAATTTGACCTGAACGTATGTACAGCAATGATAATTCCTCTGATGAAAAAAAAAGTTCAATTTTTTTTCTTCAGTAAATGACGATACTCATCATTTTTGCATTGGTAGATTCTTGAGATGGAAATGAAAATCGTTTGTCCCTGGAATGCTCATTAGCTATGAATTGAACACTTCCATCAGAGCAAGAAGTTGTAGGTTTGGAGTCTGTGTATCACGATAGTCCGTAATTTTGCATGCGTGTCGTACAGCTTTACAAAGTGTGCTTACATTAATGCAAAATATCGGAAGAATCCGGCTAGTTATTTTTTCCCCCTTTTTTTCTTTGAAATGATGTAACGACCTCTTCTGTTGACGTTGGAACAGTTGCTTTCCTCATTCTGCTGGAATTTCATGTCCAATGAACTGAACTTTTGGATTTTATGAATTGTCTTCAGCAAAACTTCGAAGGACTGTGAGGCCAAAGTCTTTCCTTATATCGACTATTGCCTGAAACTTTTCTCAGCCATTGACACATATTTGTCATCTTTGTAGAATAGTAGGGAGTTTGTGCAGAGTAGTTGTGCTTACGGAAACTTTAACGCTAATTGCTAAACGAACTTCCACGCAAACTGCGCATGCGTACGAATAATCGGAAGGTAAGGCCAAATGTTCGGCTAGCGATTTTAGCGTGCTTGATTACGGTAAACCTTGTTCATAAACAAGATGGCAGATAACCCAGTGCGATTTAACATTCATAATATAATGTGAATAAATATAGCCGACAAAGGAAAGAGATTTACTATAAAAGTTAACTTCCTTATACTTTGTACAAGGAAGTAAAAAAAATATTCTACAAATTCCAATATTTTTAATCCCATATACTTCAGAATATTGCAAATATTATATATTATGGGATATTAATTTTTTAAGTATTGAAATACATCTTCTCTTTTTTTTCTGTAAGAAAGGCATAAACTGACAAGCTACGAATGAAACAAATTTAATTACTATTAATGCTATGAGCCTGCTCCAAAATTTATCACTTATGAAAGCTCTGATAAGTATAACGAAACTGATATGTATTATGAAACACTCATAAATAAGTGACGTGTTTGCCGGAAATTTTAATATCGTTATGAATGAATTATTCCAAATTTCTGGCTGTGTGTTGATTAAATCTAATAACGAAGCTTGTATAATTAAATGCCACATCAGTACTTCTAAAAGCTATGCTATAACAACTAACCTCATTATTCAAATAAAGGGACTTACCTTGAGGGAATTCAACCTTGTTTCACACATACATACCCAGGAATGCTTAGTATACTGTCAACTGTAAAATCCTTCATCTTAATATTAACACAATCGCCAAGATGCTTGAAAGCCATATGCTCTGATTAATGGGGTAGGTACTACGGCAGACTGATTGCTAAGTAATATTTTATATACAATAGATAGCAATGGAACCATGGCAGATACTTTGGACAACTACAGGCATTATTATAGAAATTTAAAGCAAGTTTTCTCAAACAAAACAAATATTACGAATGTAGGTATTATGATAGGAATTGGGTTATTCAATCTTACAGTATAGTGTTGTGAGCAGTAAAGGACTTTCCGAATGATTCATGGAGTCAGACGTGCGAAGTTTCCAGTCTTAAAAAGCCTGCTGTTCAGTTAATTGAGCTTTTGTACTGCAACTAGATGCTGCCAAGTGTCAGATATCAGCAACAAGTGGAAATCTGTACGAAAGTACGTAGTTTAATCAGTGGGCGTCTTCTCGCTGGTCGAGCAAGCTCGTGTTTTGTAAAGCTCCAAATTTTAAAACGAGTTTGAATTTATGTATCCATTTTTTATCAAGAGTATTTAAGCTTTAATTCAATCCTCTGCTTTAGTGAAGAGCTTTTATTCAAGTTTTGTGATTACGAAGGTTTAATTAAATAAGTTTCAAGTGGATAACTTTTATGCTGAGTTCTGCAGCATCAGTATACAGTCCGCTGGCTTATATACATGAGCCAAGTCTACGTGTACATCTACATACTTTTTTAAGTCGAAAAAACTGAGATTTCTTATGCATATCCTTTCAGCATAAAATGCACACATAATATCATAATATGTGATTTCCTTAATTGCCATGTATGTCCATACAAATTTAATATATTACTCAGTGGTGGATCTAGAATGAAAATATGGAGGGGACATGTACTTTTTTTGTCTTCTATTTCTTGTAAATTCTTTTGAATTCCCAAAATATGCCAATCTTCTTTAGAGTAAACTTAGTTCGTCTGGGAGGACTATGTGCGCATTCGGTGTGTTAAGCAACTAAGACAACAGTATAACAAGGAAGTACAAATAAGTTTTAATTCCAGGGTAGCTAAACTTTTCTGGGGACGACGACAGGAATTCAGCAGAAGGCGTTAGTCCATGGTAGCCAGAACTAGTTCATTTAGCTGACATAGGGAAAAGAAAGCTCAACCTATTCTAGGAACTAATAAAATTAAGAAAATTTTGTTCTTCAAATGAGCCAAACATGAGGTGTCGCCTTTTCTAAAGAACCCGAAGTTTTTTCAGTGATATCTTGTGGCGCAGTCATTTCAGAAAATATTTAGTTTAATCAAATTCGTTACGAAATGGGTGGGGTTTGATTTGTTAAGTATAGACTGTAATTTTCCTTTTCGAGGTTTTATTAGCTTTCTTAAGCAAATTTTCAGCGAATACAATAGTGGAATGCCTTTAAGTTTTAGAAGTATTATTTTTTTTTATCTAGCTACTATGCCCGTAATCTGAAATTAAATTTTGGCCGGAACATTGTGGTAACGAAGTTCCCAGTTTTATAAATCAAAGAAAGTTCGGTGAAAAATATTTTGAAATTTAATTTCTTTAAAATGCCTTCAAATTACTTAAAACTGAAAATATATCTGCAATCAATCATCTGAAACATTTAACTATTTTTTTTTTCTAACTGAAAACGATGATAACAAGTAAAATTTAGTTGTTACCACGAAAAGCTGGATGTAAAAAAGTGACTGTTACTCCATTACAACCTTCGAACAACTTCTCTGACCAGAAGAAAAAAGAACCCGCTTCTATAAAGGAGTGCTAATTTTTTATGTACTTTTTTTCATGTACAAGAGAATTTAGATCATAAAAGGAAAGTTAACGGTACAAAAAATTTTCACATTTCCTAGTTTTGCAGTTTAATAAAGTATCTGTGTGTCACATAGATTTTATTATTCTAAAAATAAAGCCTTGAAAATTATGAAAAGAAATAACTCAGGAGAAAAAAAATTCTTTGATTCAATTAAACAAATCCCTTTTATAACTTTTTCTGAAGTACACCGAGGTTGAATACATGTTTTATCTTAATTTACCAGACACTTTTTCTGCCATTTTTTACCATTCTTACAAAATTAATTAGTTCCTATCTTTATTTCTTGCTTTTTTTTATGTACTAGAAGGTTTTTTAACTACTGTTCACTTTTTATAACAGAATTTGTCCGCTTTTTTCTCACTTCATCCCAATTACACAAATTGATTAAATGAATATGAAATTTTATTGATTAAGCGCTCTTCTATTTGTGCAAAAACCTTAAATTACAGCTAGAGATTCAGTTTAAATGTTACACACTTAGCTTGCAGAAATTATTCGGAATGTGTTCGTGGATTTTATTAAATAAAGCGTTTGTCTGTAGAGCACGATGCAGTCACAGATATTTTAACGAAAAATGTAGAGTACGAAAGCTTTTACAATAAATGACCATGTGTTTTACTAGATTATAAAGTAACTAAGTAATACCAAAAATTTTAATGTATGAACTCATTCTTCCTATTTTCATGATGTCCAGTGTTTGCAATGAAGATAACTCTAGCAATGACTTCAAAATCCTGTAATTATATATCTATCTATCTATATATCTATCTATCTATCTATCTATATATATATATATATATGTGTGTGTGTGTGTGTGTGTGTGTGTGTGTGTGTGTGTGTGTGTGTGTGTGCGTGCGTGTGTGTGTATGTGTGCGTATATGTATATGCGTGTGTGTGTGTGTATATATATATATATATATATATATGAACCAAATTTTTTAGTTTTTAATCGCGCATTTAATTTAAAGATCATTAACTTTGCCGTACAACATGCAAATGCATACACCCCCTCAAAACGTATTTTAGCGCAAGTCAAATTTCCTATGTCAGTTTTATATTTAAAATACTGTTGAACGTAAAAGTGAATAACGTCATATTTAATAAGCCCGACCAGAAGGCAGACGCATTTTGTTCTGAACTGGGAGACGGTAGGTGCTTGGTTCAAAACCAGGTCGCGTCCGCAGATCTAACTGTTCGGAGTTTTCCGGGTTTCCTCCGAAACTTAGAGTAGTAAATACGGATTAGGACCCCTTAAAAGACCCCAAGAAGCGCACCCCACTCATTGGCCTAGATACGACGTGTAGATAATCGGCTATAAATCCACAACAACTACATATTTAAAAACGCCCCCTATTTCTTTCCAATTTTGTGGTTTATCGAAAACTAATTAGTTATGTAGAAAACTAAAATAGTAAATTTGGCTTATAATTGAATGCTGTTTTGAGTGGATTACATTCATTTTTGAAGTTATGGGACATAAATGTCACATGGTCCTTAAAGTGTTAAATTGTGGGATGAATAGACTTCCACGTATACTGGGTATTTGATGATGATGCTGTGTTTATCCACTGCCTCCTAAATATAGAAAGCCTAACCACTGCTACGTCACCAAGCCTCTACGTCATCAGTTGGCCTTCTAAAGTTGACGCCATCACAGATTAAATTTCATAAAGTAAAACTATTCGAAATTTCTGGTGAATTTTCTCTCTCATAACAACATTTTAATGAATTGAGACAGAAAAATTAATTTTACAAAAAGAGCAGTTTTTAACTGTAACTAATTATACAATGTAATAAGGGATTAAATCACAATGAATTGTTTTGTGTCACGAACGTATTTTAATTTTTATCTTTCACTTAAGATACTTTTTAATATTTGTA
This sequence comes from Cheiracanthium punctorium, assembly GCA_038373885.1. Lineage (NCBI taxonomy): Eukaryota > Metazoa > Arthropoda > Arachnida > Araneae > Cheiracanthiidae > Cheiracanthium > Cheiracanthium punctorium. The sequence goes on along the minus strand of JAWZYV010006338.1, from coordinate 223,116 downwards.
GCACTCACCAGAAATCTGAAATAGTTTTACTTTATGAGTTTGAAAGTGTGCTGACGTCATTACTTGAAGTCCTAATGATGGCGTCAAACCTTCAGCGCTCAGGCTTTCTGTATCTAGGAGGCAGTGGTTTATCTAGGTACAACCTTATTTGTGATATGTTTGGTAACAGAAGTACAGAGCCAGGCTGAATAGTTTTACCGAAAGTATAAAGCTAAACGTATGGTTTTACGTTTTATATTATCATTTGCAGATAATTATCGTTTAAAATGTGAATTTATTTTTATATCAATGTCTCATAAAAGAAGCACAAGATTTTTTAAATTCCTTGACTTTACTTTTAAACAATGCATGCAGGCTCTAAAACTATGAGCTTTATAGCCAAAAAATATCCTATAAGTTTTTGTCGAAATGATAACTCAAATATTTTATAAATAAAAGAAATTCGTATAAATTTCAAAGTTACGTCTAAGCAATGTACTCGATCTAAAAAAGAATAGATGAAAGCTTTGTGCCAGAATGTGTTCAGATTATATGAAACACACATTAAAAATTGTATGGCTATTTGTTTTTCATTTGAGATGTGAAGAAGGATGTAAAAAGATGTAAATGTGAAGAAGAATGTAAACGCCCTCAGCGTTTTCTTGAAAATTTTTAAAAATCGGTTCTGAAATGATTCCTTTTACACAAAAGAAATAAATTCCTAAAATCTCATATCTCTATTTAAAATTCCTTTGGCTGAGCAGTGATAAGTCAGTAAGTTTGAACAAGCATCCTTGTACATGTAGAGATAAACTAATAAACTGTCAAATCAATATAAGAATATAAATATTGTACTACTCTTGATTTATATTATCTCATTTAATATTATGAAGCAAGCTAAAAGGAATTCTGAATATTATTCTAATGCCTGTCATTCTTCAAATGCAATTATAGCTAACATCTGTTAGAAAACAAGGAATTTTCCTACAAAGATATAAAATTAGAAATTATGCAGATCTGCAGATAAATTTCCGATCAAGTATAAACTAAATATACTAAAATTCGATATTCAAACACATGTTCTTATCAATCTTCAATGTATAAAGTATTAAGAAAATTGACGGAAAATGATTAGGAGAGGAGCCATCTATCACTCTTAAACGTTCGAGATGACAAATCAAAGCACTTTCTTATCTTTTATATAAAAGGTAATTTACTAACGTGATAAATGATAAACTGCATAAAATATCAATAATATGAATTAGCCAGAGTAACTTTATAGAAGAAGATGCTATAGGTAGGTTCATATTTGGTTAATGTAATGAAACTTTCACTGCGTGTTATAATTTTTCATCTAAAATACGTAATAAAAAAATCACGTTCCAGTTCAATTTCTCTTTAATAATAATACTTACAAATATGTGATCTAATGGCCATCTTTTATGCTATAATTACTATAAAATATACTTCTATTCTTTTGGAAATGAATGTGACATCATGTCAATGAAGAGAGACAGGTTATAGTGATCAGCCAATTCTAGATTAAATCTGTTGAGCTAACGTTTACATCCTGGATATAATTGCATGCAAATATACATAATTTTAAAATATAAAGACATGCGACCTTTGAGGCCAACTAAAATGAGCAGTTTATTAAGTATATATGAAATTTCGGCAGTTCACGAGGCGATGAACCCTTTCTGGTATTTCGCCACGTACATAAATTAGTTCTGATCTTCAGGAGTGTCTGAAAAAAAGGAATCATAATCTAACAGTGTGCTAAAATGTGTAAGGGAACATTTAGTGAGTATAAATGTTGTCTACAAAAGTCTGAAAATATAGACTAAAAATGTTTATTTGAAAACAAACTATTTATAATTTTGATTAAAAGAACATACTTACTCATTTTACCTCAACCTTACTCTGCCACAATGAGATGTCGGAAGGCAGTGTTTGTCCAACAGCCCTGGTTAGATATTTTTTACTTCATGATAGGAAATAAATGTGATTTTATAAAGTACTTTAATTCTTTTTGGCTTTTTATAGACTGTTATCCATTTTACCCCACGTATACGTGAAAAACAAATTTTAATAAAGTTTATAATATTTTTGCATTTAAACCTCATATAAATGTATATAGATATATTTATTCAGATGTGAAGATGATGAATGCATTGCATAAAGTAAGACTAAAAGTTGAATGTTTAACATTATAAGTAACCGAAAACAGCCTATGAATACAAATTATCTGATGTTGAGGTACTGCGAAACTTTCTGAGCATGTCGTGATATCCTAGGGCCGTTACAGAGCATGTTACAGACTAATTAATGTCACTTTCTTTGGAGAAAAATGGCTTAGGGATAAACTGGAAACTGAATCCACGCTATTCGGTATTCAGTTTCTTATTTAGGCCAGTGTAGTTGAATTTTTTTGAAAGTGCATAGATTTTCTGTGGTCGAAATTTGACTATTCGGGATGTTCACGCTTTCTGTTGAGACAAAAATATGTTTCGTTATTACAGAGGATGTTTCAGGGCCAGAAATCATCAACTTCCATTTTGGCAAGAAAAATCAGTGCAAAAGATGAGCGACGGTTACAGTCGGTATCAAGCAGCTGCTGATTGTGGCTGATCTTATACAAAAAAAAGTCAACAGTTTTTTCAGTATCTTCCAGAGGTTGTCATGCGATATGTCTAACTGTCGTTACCCTGGATATGCACGACTGAAGTATGATCATTAGCCGTAACTGTGCGACAACGATCGTTTCAAATACATATGTTCATATCTTTACAGGATTTCGCCCTCTGCCATGTCGAAAAAATAACGACCCAGATTCCTTGGATTTCATGCCTCTCACACTTTGAAGGGACATTGGTCCTCGGCGCAACTCCTTTCACACCGAAATTTTCGAAGAGCTGATAGAACATTTCCCTGGTCTTCGTAAATTTGTTTTACGATTAAAACCGCGTTCTGATAAACTAATATTAAAGGAAATATTGCTAGTCAATCAGTATTCTTCTCTATACCCAAAACTAGTGCTCAATACATCGGCTTATGCTTTCTTCATCACTTGTGGGACCACAATTACCATTCTTAATAATCCTTCAAACTGTAAAAAAAAAATAATAATTCCAATGGTTTGAAATGTTAAAAGATTTCGAGGTTTGTTGACCACAGTTTTTTTATTGTATGCCTTTTCAAGCACATTGGTTGTAATTCTTTTCTTTTTTTGCAGAACCTATTATTTGAATAGTCTTACCAAGAAATATTCGGCTCAGTCAGCATGTTGATTAAGTTATACAGCGCTTTGAGTAGGCCAAGCTTAATTATGATCACCTGTACATATATATATACACTGGTGAAATAAATTAAGAGATTTGGATATTTTATCGAATTTCATAAAAAGAACTGAACTGAATGTAAAAGCACTGCTTCTAGACAAAAATGCAAGTCTTTTACGCCAAATACGTAAGCGTACACGCGTGCGTAGGCGGAGCCGGTAGAAAAACAGGCTTTATAAGCGCTCTTAAGTTAAGACGCATTTTGTTCTCTAGCACACCTCGGCTAATTTCTTGGTGTTATTTTGCAGCAAATCGGTTAATTTCAAACTGTAACAGTAAAAATGAGTAACCACCAACGTTTAGAGGATGGAATGAGGGGGCGAGTTGTGGGGAGGCTAGAAGCTGGCCAATCTTCTATGCAACTTATGGAACTTATGGAAACAGTTCCAGGATAATCGGATCCACCTAGAGAAAGCCTGGGCAAGGTCGTCCAAGTGCAACGACGGCCAGAGAAGATCGCTATTTGTCCATTATACCGAGGTTTAACAGGAGTGCTATAGCTTCTCGGCTCTATTTTGACTTGTATGCAGCCACAGGAACCCGTGTACCAAGGGTGACTGCTCCCAAAAGACTTCATGAGAGAGGCTTCTTTGCAAGAAGACCTGCTGTTTGCGTCCTGCTCACTTCTACGAACAGAAGAATCCGTTTAGCATGGTGCAGAGAGCATAGAGATTGGAGTAAGGATCAATGGGCGACTGCTCTCTTCTCTGATGAGTTCCGGTTCAGCCTAAACACCGATTCTCGCCGTTCGTTCATATGGAGAGAACGAGGGACCCGTTACCTATCCTCCAATCTCCGCGAAATCGACCATTATGGCAGAAGAGGTTTAATGGTCTGGGCAGGCATCATGTTGGATGGCCGCATACCTCTCCAAGTATTTGAAAAGGGAACTGTGACTGGTGTAAGGTATAGGAATGAGGTCATGGAGACCTATCTTGGACTTTTCACGTGTGCTTCTGGCCCTGAGTTCATTTTCATAACGCGAGGCCACATAGAGATCTTCTGGTCGACGAATTTCTAGAGAGTGAGAATATTCGTTGGATGGATTGGCCAGTCAGATCACCAGACCTTAACCCTATAGAGCATGTCTGGGACCCTCTGGGGAGGGCAATTGCAACTCGCAACCCCCCCTCCGAGAACCATCCAGGGAATGAAAACAGCGTTGCTGAACGAGTGGGACCAATTGCAACACGAAATGATACACTGCGTTATTTTAAGTATGAAATCACGTTGCAAGACCTGAATATCTGTAAGAGGGGACAATACCCCCTATTAACTCATCCATTAGTTATTTTTCTTATCATAGTTATCTTTTCTTTCCATTAGCTATTTTTCTGTTTATTCTGCAACCGCCGTTTCATACCTTCCGACTCCAATGTGTGTTACGCACGATCATGCGTGAGTATTACAATTGCTAAATGGTTATTTGTTTTGTATTGTATCAATGTATGTACAAATCAAATTCATTAAAACCGGTCTAGTAGTTTTAGAGATAATCGACCAAGTCTGTAAATTCTCTTAATTTCTTACACACACACACATATATATATATATATACTTGCTGAAGTACCCTAGCGCCTGTTATTTAGGTTGCGTGACCACCTACAATGTCACAAAATCTCAGTTCATTTGCTTCAGTCATTTTTACATGATGCACGAACAAAAACGTGTTACGGACAGAATGACAGACAGACGTATTTCTTTTTAACTTTTGTGCTGGATTTCTAGCTACTTAAAGATGACAGACATCGCGAAATTCTTTTGCACCAAGTAATATACAGACAAATAACCAATTTTATTTATAAAAATGCTTTATTATTTGAGTGTTATACAAGCTGATGGGCATCTGCGTAGGGGGTTGCCTTAAGCAGAGGAGTTTTTAAGGGCTTCTAACACGTATTTACGTTATATCTGGAGAAAACCGCCCCAAAATCCATGTCGTTAGATCGACACCCTCACGAAAGGCCCGATTCCGGGAGCCATCAGACTTCAGTCATCTACTATATTAAGTGTCCTATCCACTCGGCCATGGTGGGGTCTACTTCTATATAAACATCAAAGTAGGCCATAATATTTGCATATACCAAAGAGCCATTAATTTATTATCAATCTTGTTAATAACACATATGGTCATCTCCAGCCCTCAAAACTGCCAGCACCCGGCGTGGCATTGACTCCACAAGGTTCTGATAGGTGGTCTGTGGTATGTGGTTACCAAGCGGTCACTAGCTGGTCCTGCGATTCCCGCACACTGCGAGAGGCTAGCGTGGCAGCAAGAATTTCGTTTGATAAGTGGGACCACAAATGCTCTATTCGATTAAAGTCATATGAATTTGGAGGCCAAGACATGACTTGAATCACTGAAATGTTAATCGAAACACTCTCTGACGACTCGACCCTTATGACATGGTGCATTATCCTGTTGGTTAACACTATCCCCGGACGGATATAATAAATGGGGGAACCTGGTCTGCAACGATGTTCACGTAGCGCACAGACGTCAGAGATTGTTCTATGGGGATTGTGGGTCCTAATGTTCTCCGTGAAAACATTGTTCACACCATAATACACTAGCTTATCACCGTCCAACAGTGAATCCGGAAGCCTAGGTTACCTTTGGAAATCGCGTAATCGCACACGTCCGTCCACGTGATGGACCAGAAAACGTTGTTTGACCATGCAACTTTCTTTCCTTTTTCTATTGTCCAATCCCGATGTTTCTGGGCCCATTGCAGACGCAGCTGGAGATGAAGTGCCGTCAGTGCAGGGACATGCTTCGGCTTCCGCCTGCCTAGGCCCATTTACAGCAATGTACGCTGCACAGTATCTTGAGAAACATTGTCAGGATCGCCACTGTTGTAGCTGGTGGTGATTTCGGCTGTTGTAGCTCTTTAGTCACAGCAAACAATGCGTAGGAATCACCGCTCTCCTCTGGAGTCAATGCGTTGTGGGCTACTCACTGCTGGCCAGCGATTTGTTGTTTCACCTTCCATACACCACTTTCGATATGTGCTCACTACAACTACACGTGAGCAGCCCACTAAACGTACCGTTTCTGATATTAATGTTCCCAATCTCTGAGCCAAAACGATTTGACCTTTATCGAAGTCCGATAAATCAGCTGATTTTCCCATTATGCCGAAAACCGAGCGATGTTCGGAAAGACAATGCGTACCCGCTTTATATATTCCAACATCAGCCGCGCACGCGCAGTGGGTTTGTTCCTGGGCGAACGCTTTGTTATAGATGGAGGGTGGTCATAATGTAACGGCTCTTTGGTGTGTACATGCAATATGCTACAGAGATTCTGTTATTTTTAATTAACAACATTAAAAAAAGATTTATAAGAACTGATTCGGAATAATAAATGATGTACAGATTCGCATGTGCTACGTTACAAGAAGCGAGGATACTCTTGAAATGCTTCTCGTTTTAATGATATTTGAAAATTACTTTTAGAAGCAGAACAACAACAAAAAAGTAATGCTTAAAGATAAACAGAACTTCAAAAGAAGTTTCCTTTCATCTGTTTCTGTTTAATTCTTTTAATAAAATATTCACCGTCCTCACATGGAAATGGAGAACATAAAAAGAGGATGCACTCAGCGTACTCTATTTTTTCCCCGGACAAATATTTGTCTGTCAGCTTGTATATAGTCAATAACTTTATTATGAAATGGAAAATGTTCGCTCGAACACACAAAAATTAATTTTCGAGAATGCCATAGTTTTGAAAGTACATGTTATCTTATTAGCGAAGTTTCCACTGAGAACGCAAAGTGATAACTTAGTTAAAATATTATTATTAGTACTATTATTATTATTATTGTCTTCTTTATTCTAGTTCTGTTTTTTTGGAAACAGCTGCTATTCCAGAGTTGAAACTTAATTAAAAAAGAAAATGAAATTTTATTACGAGTGCAGAGCATTCCTTCTGCAAAAATTAAAATTGAATTATTATTCTTTCGTGTTGATTTGTATCTTGTGTTTCCGAAAATTGTAAAATATTTCTATTTGAAGAAAATACACAAAAGACATGCAATGATTCACTCAATGCATACTTAATGAAAAAGATAATATATATCATAATCCCTCAGCTTGAACAGTGTAAAAGTTCGTATTGTTTTATACATAGATGCATTGAAAATAACTGTGGCATCTTAATAATACCGAGAGTAGAATACTTATTAAAGATACACTTTAAAAGACCTCAACCAACACCTCCTAGATATAGAAGGCCTGAGATCGGAAGCTTTTACGTCATCACTAGGTCTTCTAAGATGATGTTATCACAGTTACACTTTCAGAAAGTAAAACTATATAAAATTTCTGGTGAATGATACCAGTTTCAGAAAATACCTTAAGTTGAAGATAAAAATTAAATACCTTTCTGATAAAAAATAATTTTTTATGATCTATTTCTATATCATATTATATAATTAGTCATAGTTAAAATTTTCTATTTGTCGTAAAATCAAATTTTCTATCTTAAATCATTAAAATGTTTTATGCGGGAGTAAATTCATTACAAACTTTGAACAGTTTTACTTTGTGAAAATAAACGGGTGATGACGCAAAAGTTTCTGTTCCCAGGCATTCTATATCTAGGAGGTGTTGCCTCAACTCAGAAAATGTCATCCGCTTAGCCAGTTACAGTACATTTCTCTGCAATGAAATAAAGGAGAATTTCTGATCATGTACTGTATGAAAGTATTTTGATCAGGTAAAAGAAATGGGATGGCGTATCGTATTCTCTATCTCTCTTCTCTAGTGCTGCGTGAGACGGCGTGATGTCTCAACAACGGGTTCGACCTCAAACAAATTTTCTCCAGCAGCCAGACAAACTGCGAAGAATGGTAATGGAACTATAGGAAGCAGTGCCAACTGATGTTAAGTGAAACCACGACCCTTAGTTTGTGTTGTGATTAAGGTAACCTACACAAGGGGTAACAAACTAGGGCGGCAACCTTCGGCAGAGGACTTTTTAAGGGATTCTAATGCGTATTCGTGTTACAGTTGTTACAGTTGCAGAAAACACCCGCAAACTCCTGACCTTTAGATCGACAGCCACGCTATGGGCCAGAACCCGATATCTCCAGCCATCTACAAATATTCAGAGTTTTATCTATTCGGTCATGGTGGGGTCTCATGATGACCCTTAGATATAAATTTACATCACTTGTAATTATTCATTAATAGAACAAAAACTGTATTAAATGTATTACTTAAACGAATTACTTTAAAAAAAACCCACACATAATTATTGAAATTTTCTTGGTTAAGGGGACAGCTTACCCCAAATTTGGTCAAAAAATCGATTTTATTTTTTAAATTATTAAATGAGTCTGTTAAATTGTGAATATTTTGACACCTCATTTTTAATCATACGCCCTTAATATCACGAGATATTGTGTATTTTAGAGATATGTAAGGTTTTGCTAATACATCCAGTGCAATTTCATTGGCAAACAAACTCTTTAAATGGCTTTTTCTCCATGTTCATATTTCTTAACTTACATGTTTTTAAAATGTTAAGTCTTTTTTTGTATTTAAGATAATGATTTAAAATCTTACTTACTTAATCTTGTATACTGTGATGAAGATCACATATCTAATTTAATAATCATTTACTTTGGCTTTCTTTAATGTAATCTATCCAAAATTCAAGAATTCTAAATCACTTCTGTTTTCTTTTTTTTCTGCCATTTCGGGTTTTAAATCTGTATATCTACTTTTCCCTGTATGCACTATTCTTTTTGTTCTTCGTCTCTTCAGACCGGTGTGCTAAAAATAGATTACAATTACGTCCGTTTGCAAAATAAACGTATTTTTGATTTCGCTTCCTCTGGCTTGGAGTTGGCGTTTTTAATTTCTTGCTGCCATGCCTTGTCTTTAAAATTATTTGCTCCCGATTACGTCATTTTTATTTTATTGGATTAACTTTTAGGGTTACTCTGGAATTGGCGTTATTGATATCAGCCAAGTGTTTGTTCTCGCCAATGTGTAATACTGTGCTGGCGTAATTTTTAAATCATTCCACCTTAATTTCATTGTCCATATAGGACGTCATTTTATTTTCGTTGAGCCACCACCTCCCGTTATAATAATGTTTCAATAGTATATGTTTAATAAAATAGTTTCAAGTATTTAACGTCTTTTTTTTATTGCAACTATAAGTGTATTCGAACCTGGATTATCATGTATCACAACGCAGTCTTTAAATTTAAATCAGCCCAACCAAATAACTTCTTTACATAAATATTCTTTATAGTGTATCTGATTATCTATGCATGGAATTAGCCTCCAGTTTTATCTTTCTTTTTTCTTTCAGAAATTGTATGAAGATGTTGTATTTCATTGATTTACTCTATATATATATTAGTAGAAAAATTATATTAAACGTTATATTAGATGTATCTAAAATCCATGTACAGTTCTTTGTAATATGTATTTGAGAACTTTTAAAAATTTGAACAAAAATCTTTAATTAAAAAAAAAGTAGTAGGGATTTAAAAAACAGTTTTTCAACTTTTTTTTTACAGTTTTACTTAAATGATCAGTTTAAAAAGATTTATTTTTCAAAATTTATTTTAAATTGAACAATAAAATGCATCCAGTTTATCATTTGTACTATAATTTTTAAAATAAATAAAAAATTGCTGAAGGGTTAAACTGCCCCCTTAACTTGGCACAATACCGTTTATATCATCGTGACTTGATCAACATGTAAAAAAAAGTATCAACTTAATTCATACAGCGATATTACATTAATCCCCAAACTACAGGAAAACAGCTAATTTAAAAAATTTTAACTAACAACATTTCTGCATTCTTTTCAACGAACACTGTGATATCGTTTTTATGTTATACAGTAACTTAAAAAAAGCCGCACAGTTGGTGTAGTGGCTAACGAATCATTCTATTTTACTTCGGTTCCGTGCTCAATTCCCGGCTTAGAGACTTGGGTTTTAACTAGTCAATTTCTTCAGAGGAAGTAACGTTGGCTGTCTACTGGGTGCAACTATAGTAAAATGGCCAGTACTGAGGGTAAATAATGGCGAATACCTGATGAGCAAGTTCCTGTCCTTAAAAAAACAAGCAAAGAACTTAAAAAACGCTACAAAAATTATTTTTTTTACAAAAGAGGTCTTTTATCAGTAATCCAGAAATGGCGAATACACTGTGTAACTGATTTAAAAGTTAAATTATTTACCTTACACTATTTTCTCAGAAAGAGATATTGCTCTAACAGCGTTACCCTACATCAATTAGACTCAGTTAGTCCTATGCTTTAAAGGTTTAGAGAAAAATTCATATTATGAATAAAACATTTTATAACATTTGTTTTGCGTATTAAAATTAGTTTACGCGGACAATTACTGTTTAAAACACGATCATTGTTGTATAAAGGATTTGAACGTCCAATAAAATACCGCATTTATTCTACCTGACAAAGGCAAAAACGATGCTGAAAAGATCATTGAACTCGTTTGAACTTCAATATAAAAAGATCAAACGCAACTAAAGTATCCTCAAAGCTGAAGTAATTCGTCCATTAACATAATTGTTTAACTAATTGAAGGGAACTTTTAAGACATTAAAACTCCCATATTTGTTTTCAATGAATATTAACGACATCTTAATTATACCGTAATGAATTGAATTGTAATTTTTTGAGAATTAAAAAATTACATTTAAATATCATTAACATGACATTAATAATATGGAGGGAAATAAATTACAACATCGCGCGAAAAATAAATATTAACAATGAAATTAGTAGCTCAAAAATGTTTACGATGTTGATTTAATAGTTCCCTTTTGATTTCCATCTGCATATATAAAAGCAATGCATTCAAAATGCATGTAAATGGATATTTATAAAGAAGCAGCAGTATAAATGTATTTTATTCAGGAATTATGCAGTCAAGAGTTTTAAAGTACCAATGAGATCCTGCAGAGTACTATGCAAATTTTGTTACAGTCAATTTAAATACCTTTTATAATAAAATAAAATCACACACTGCAATTGTCCTCGAACTAATATATATTTACTGATTCAATAAGCACGTAATTTAAAATTCCAATTGAAACACTAAGAATAAAGGCATTGTCAGCATATATTTAGGAAAAAATATATAAGGAAAATCAGATACTTATTAATTTTAATATTTGAATTCGAAAATAAATCCTGGATAAATAAGTACTTTCGAGATTTATTTGCGGAGAAGGAGTCCTTTTAAGGGAAATGAAAAAAGCACATTAAATATTCTTTTAACTACATACATTTATTTTTTCCGAGGGCTCTTAAAACTGAAATGTAAAGTACAAATGTCCTTAAAAATCTTAAAACAATAGTGCAAATTTTTTAATTCTAAATGAAGAAATGTTTATTAAAATAACTACTGGCATTTTTTCTCCGTTTTTAAAATAAAATTTAAATAAATAATTCAGTAAGGTACATAAGACTTTAGCAAGAAATGCAGGATGTTCTAATTACAGAATCCCTCTCTTGAGTAATATGGTAAGTGAAGCAGTGGACGTAACATCTTCATAAAGGGGTATACATAGCAGGTTATAGGAAATTCGTGGGAGAGAAAAAGAGTTTTAACCCATTTATGCCTAGTGTCCCTTTTTTGGGACGGCATTTTCACTATTAGTCGAAAACGTTATTTATTTTTCCTACCCTTTATTCATGAGTATTAAGCCTCAACCCTACAAAATATTTTAACATGACCAAGTAGGATGTTGATATTTCGATTTTTATGCATAATGATTTTAAAAGAAATCATCCCTTGCTCAAGAAGTTGACATCAGAAATTTATCTATTATTTCAGTTATCAGTAAAAATCGAAGAAAGTCGCAAAAATATCCAGGCACAAATGGGTTAACAAAGGCCTTCCTCTAGGTGTAAATAAGAATCTTTGATTGGTTTAAGTTAATGGACATTTGCATTCAGTCTTTGACATAAAAGCTCGGAAGTACTAGCAACTAAAGAATATTCCGCATTCAATTCAAATGGTTGAGAACTAGAACAGATTTGTTTTTTATATTTTCTTTACCCACATTTCCTGTGAAAACAAGGTGTTTAATAAAATGAATATTTTTAAAAAATTCAGTATCATTAAATTAATACAGGCTCATCAAGCGTTTATTTAACTCTTAAAAACCTGAATTTTACACAAATTCACTGCCGATCCATGAGTGTAAGCTCAATTTACGTAAACATTTTTGTGAATAACTACTTAATTTTTTGAAAATCATGCAGTTTGAAAGAAATATGGGAAATTTTTATTATTCATTACAGGAATCATAAAAAATATAGGTCACATGTGAAATTGACATTTACCTAAGAAGAAAAAAAAAAGAAATTTACCAAAAGAAATTTACCTTGGGCTCTAATCCGGTATCAAATTTAAAACTCAGATCATTTAAGGTTAGTGGATTTCTAAGAAATTGAAAGGTTGTGCTAATCTTATACTTGTGTTAATTAATCCATTACAATTGACTGATTGTCTTGTACACGCTCTGGAGTTGACGACCTGAGGCATTATGTGTACGAAATCATAAGAAAATTGTTCAGACCAAATTAAAACGTTTACGAATTCACAAAAAAATCCTTTTGTTATATTACAAATGGGACTTCAATAAGCATATTTTACTTCTACTTCTCCATTAATTTTAATGTTATTGATAATTGCAATGCTGTCGATAAAGTAAACGAAAGAATACAGAAATTCCAAAATGTCTTTTCATAAACTGTTTTGTATATTTCTGAACGCCATTTATAGTTTTGGGAAATATGAAATGCATAAAAAATAATGATGGATTTTTCAAAAGTAACTATGCATTACATACGATCTCTTTATGGATTTTTAATATATTTTTTGACGCAAAAATAATATCAACCCAAAAATAAAAAATCCAAGTTTGTACTTTTCTCCTACCACCGCTTCACTTTCCCTCTATCACGTTCGAAAAACGGCCATTTTTTGTTGTATAGTTTTTCATCTAAAACTTCAATACTATAAGGTCAACCGAGAACTTGCAGAACAAAATTTCCTTCGAATTTCCTATTTAAAGATTTATTTTGTACGATCTACAGTAACGGAGCTATGAAGTTCCCCAAAAAGGTAAAATTTCCTGCTTAACAAAATTTTAAGTTTCTTTCTACTTTACATTGCAGTAACTCCTTAATATTTCATTGTACAGTGAATGACCTCCGAGAAATCGTGTAGAGAATTTAATTAGCTACAAATTCTTTGTATATATTTTTTCTTCCTACCCAAGAAACGTCGTGGATCTAAAATTTAAAGACAACAAAGGAAAAGAGGCGTTTTTTTAAGTTCAGTTGACATTCTTTCAGTTTTTCGATATTTACTTTAAAAATGTAATTTCTAGAGAAAACTTCACGCTTAAATAATTAAAGAGAATAAAATTCTCCGTCTAATGAGTACTTAAAGTTTGATTTTGATCCAGTAACATGCTCGAAATCAACAGTTGTAAAATGAAACATTTTTCCTGTTTTTCAGGATAATCCAACACGCACGGTCTTTCAAAAGCTAAAAATTTTAAAGCTCTGACCTGAAAGAGAAATCTCATGTAGTCAAATTTGAAGAGCAACAAATATCACATTCAGTGTGTATTTTTGGTCGCAAAAGCGAGTTGACATATGAAGTTTTCAATATTCTGTCAAACGGTCAGCATACTTAGTTTTTTTCTCTTATCAAAATTTATCTAAAAAATTATTATGCTCATGAATTGTAAGTATTGTTTTTACATCGTTTTGTTAGGTTGTTGAATATTTCTACATGCATGATGTATTTAGCAAATATAGACATAGCATAACAGGAAATGACCCAGTGGAGACTTAGAGAACGACAGGGAGTGTTTTTTAGCCCAAAACTATATCAATTGAAATGTTGACTTCAGAATGGCGAACATTTTCGGAATTTTAATGTTCAAAATAAGGTAGGAAAAAAACTATGTTAAGGGACTAGTTCCTCTCGTAATACTAGTTCCTCTCGATAATTTTTAAAAGTTAATTTTTTTAAATTTGCATACAACGCTCGTACAAAAGATCCCAATTAGTAAAACGTGTACCATACACTAATAAGGTGATATGCAAAACTGTAGTCTTGCATAATAGAATGTCTCAGAGATATGGTTAAACAAAGAGGATCAGGAGCGCTGTGCATGAATTTGAATGTGAACATTTATTCCTAAGAGTTAAAAAAAATATTTTTTTTTCGTAGTTTCTGCATGAACCCATTTTAATGTTTACTTCTGTCCAATAATCGGAATTTTAATTAAGTCTTGACTAGGTGATTTCCTGTTTTACCTGGATGTATATCAATATGTGTCTTACCCATAAACATATGAAAACTTAACACGCTGGTGTAAAATAATAGTTATGTTCACTCACGAACATAATAGGTGCTATCTCTCAGTTAGAAGATAAATTTGTTTGATAAGAAGAAAAAAATGTCTATCCTGAGTGTAAAGCAGAATATGAAAAAATTACAGATCTGTTTACCCTGGTGATCGAAATACAAACAGAAAACGATATTTGACGCTGTAGATTTTTGACTTTATGAGATTTCTCGTTCACATCGGCCGTTTTAAAGTTACAGGCATTCAAAGGCTCCTGTGTTAGATTTTCCTGGAAAACAGGAAAAACGCTCTATTTTCAAATCGACAAATTTGATCGTCGTCCTAGATCAAAATAAAATTTTGGGTACTCATTCAGCTCAAAATATTATGCTATTTAGTTATTTAAGTGTGAAGTTTTTCTTAAGAAAACACGTATTTAAATTTGCGGAAAACTGAAAAAACTTCAACTAAATTTGAAAAAAGGCTACTTTTCCGTTTTTTTGGTAGATTTTCATTTCTGACGTTGTATTGGTCATTAAAAAATAGGTGTACGTGGATTTTGTAGTTAGTTAAATTTTCTGCGAGATTTCTTTCAGTACTTTCACTGTACAATCAAGTGTTACGGAGTAACTGCGATCTAAAGTGAAAAAAAAATTAAGTACTGAATTTTGCTCTTTTTGGGGAACTTTATATATCCGTTACTGTGGATAGTACAAAATAAATAAATAAATAAGTAAATGCCAAATTTGTAGGAAAGTTTGCCTTCTAAAAGTCCGTCATTGATATTCTTGAGCTAAAGTGCTCGTAAAATGTTACAAGCCAAAAACTGAAAAACTGATAAATTTTCGAACAATTTTGCGAAATAGGAAACGAATACTAAATAAACTAATACTAAACGAATAAACGAATACTGAAAGAGTTAGCTATACGGAAAAATCAAAAACTGACTGGCCGTAACTTTTGTGCTAACATTTTTTACAGTCCTGGACATAATGTTATATGAATGTTATTGGAAATTTCAGAAGTTGAACTTGTTAATTTTTTACGAAATTCATATAGATGAGAAGAACTTGTAGAATACCATTTCCCTTTAAAAGTGTCTTGACAGTCTTTGTTTATGAGTGATAACAACATGCTACTACTGAAACAGATATTGAGATTCCGGTTTTATTCAAAACTATTTTAAAATACGTTTTCTACTTGTCGTTTCTAAGTGAAATAGGCTTTTTAAAAATAATTTTGGGATCGCTCTTTAATTTGAGATGTGAGATTTTTGTCAGGTGTGAAGAGATTAAAAATGATATACGCTGCATTTACACTGTTTAAAGGATATCGCAAAGTGCATAATTCCACTGAATAAAACTGAATACTTTTTCATTGTCTTGAAGTGTATTTTCACACCCTTTCGTGAAAGATATATTTAAATGTTTTCTGAAACAATTTTGATAAATCAAACTCTTATCTAGAGTTTTTGTATGCAATTTGCAAATCGTTTGATGATAGCACGATATAATACTATTTATTCAAAGTTGTACGAATAGCAATTATACTTTTATCAGAATGACACATAGAGTAATTGAAATAAATATTGTGTATGCTTTTGTATAAAAAGCATTTACACTGAAGAGTATGTTAAAGAATATTAACATTTTTTTCGCTAATATTTCCTATTTCCCTATTATTTAATAGGGTCATGCGAAATATTTGGGTA
This sequence comes from Cheiracanthium punctorium, assembly GCA_038373885.1. Lineage (NCBI taxonomy): Eukaryota > Metazoa > Arthropoda > Arachnida > Araneae > Cheiracanthiidae > Cheiracanthium > Cheiracanthium punctorium. Next base: position 206,712 of record JAWZYV010006338.1, on the reverse strand, counting down.
GTTTAATATTTATAATATCTGTTGAAGTGTGACAAAACATTAGCTAATTTATAACAGCACTTTTTATTGCATAAGAATGAGCTCTGTGACCTTGCAAAACAAAATTTTTAAAGCGGTTTTCAATTTAAAATTTAGAAAATGTTATTGGCTTCCACAAACATCTCAAAGTTTTATATTGTTTTTGTTTAATAGACTTCAAAAAGTGAGGAAAAGATTTTGCCATTAACGGTTTTTTTAATGCTTGTCCACAAATTTCTCAGGAACAAATTAACCGAATTAGATACTTTTAAATTGCTTTCTATTCAGGTAAAGTTCAAGGTGGTTTCAAATATTTTTCTATGATGCGAAACATACCTTCTTTTGGGTAGTCTGAACAAATCATGATTTTAAGATTGTCATCAATCTATGATTTTCACAGATTTTGTGTTTAAAGCCTTTATTTGTTTATTTTTAAAATTTGGTTGATTTTTAAAAATAAATTGTTCATACTTGTCTTTTAGAGTATTTATAATGGTGTTCTTAACATTTACAGGTGTTGTGCAGATTCACACAAAACCAGTTTATTTTGCCTAATATTCTAAAATAACTAAAACTAATTTTTACCATTAAATAACAGCATTACGTAATATGTCAATTTAATGATAAAATATAGAACAATTAAAATTATTTTCTATTATTTAATTGACGGCAATTTGACAACTAAGCTTCACAGAAATTAAAATTTGTTGAATTGCGATTTAAGTATTTTTATGCACTGAATAGAAAAACTGAAACTATAGGTAAAATTGCAGAAATCCTGAGAAAAGATCCAAGCAAACAAAGATGCTGAAAACAGTGATTTTTGCCGGAGATATTGATGCTGATGGAAAAGCTGTGTTCGAAGAATAGTAAAATTGTAAGGCACTTTTATTTTAAAATGCATTTGCTTATTCCTAAACATGCACAAAGCATTTACAGACATAAATAACCTACAACGTTGTTGTCGGTAAATATATATGCTATAAATCTGAGATAATAAAATTAAAAAACAATCATTTTTAAAGTTAATATAATCTTGTTGTTAATATACATGCTGTTAATATATTTTATTATGTCACTGCACTTTTTTTATTGTTAAAAAAATCAGTCATTTATAGGTTCAATGAAAAATCAACCAATATCGATTTGCAGTTATTGGTATCGTTTTCGTAATATCAATTCATTTTTAAGCCCTAATTGTTTATTAAGACAATCAAGTGAATAAAGAATTTGCATATCGATAACTGGAAGCTTGGAGTGATTCGGTCGATAACCATTACAAATGATGAAAAAGTATTAGTCATTTTTTATTAATGATACCACAACAGTGATTTAAATATATATTCTTCATAAAATCCAGAATTAAAAGATAAATGGTGTTACCACTGCATTTTATTTTTACAGAGAGTAAGTACATCATACTGTATTAATTCTAAGACTAAATCTAAGTTTTTTCACCCATAAAGACGACTTTAATTTTTATGGAACAGGAATTTAAATCCACTCTAGGCTTGACAAATTAAAATCTCATTTTTTAATTTTCTTTTCAATGTGACAAAATTTTTCTCTTACTCATTAATTTTTGTCGCCATTAGAGTTTGAAACTAAAAACCAAAGAAATATGACCTGTCAATTATTTTAATGAAAATCTTCCCATTGATGAAGTTTCATTAACGAACGAAGGAAACGCCGAATAACTATTGTAATTTAAGTTAAGGGTTTTTATTTTAATAAGATATTATTAATCTCAGGTTTTTGAAAGTCAGTATGCGTTTAATTAATAAGTTTTCAATTATATTGAAGATCACATTAAAGAAACTTCTTGTGACACGTCAGAAATTTTAGCAAGTCTTGAACATGAAGAACTGCATTGACATACATCTCTCTTAATTTTAATCTAAAGTATTAAAAACATTTTCTACGAGATGTGTCGTTGCAATTGAAATACCTGAAAGATGAAATGTGGCTGTAAGAAAGAAGTGACTTTTAAAAAGTCACAAAATTAGTTTAAAAGATGCATTTCAGAAAATTTTGAAAAAGAATTCGAATTTGGTTATATATTAAAAGAAATTTCTTAATATTTTATATATTTAACACATTAATCTAAAATATTAAAAAAATTTCCTCAGAGATGCTTTGTTGCAACTAAAATACCTGGAAAATTAAATTTGGCTGAAATAAAGAAGTAATAGTAAAAAAATAATGTAAAATCAGATTATTTAAGGAGGCATTTCAAACATATTCAAAAGTATTTTACGTTAGATAGGGAGTTTTAAGAAATACCTATTGCTCATAGATTAAAGTTGTTAATATAAAATATAAAAACATTTCCTCGGAGATGTTTTCTTGCTATTAATACAAATAAAAATTTAAATGTGTCTGAAAGAAATAAGGAATCAAAGTTATTGTAAAATAAATTTATTTATACATGGATTACAGAAACCTTTGGAAAATACTTCTTGATAAGTTTATATTGCTAAAGGAATTCACACTGAAGATTTTAAATGCAATGCAAGTAACTGCAAGAAATGTAGTAAGTTTGCTAAGAAACTGTTTTGTATGAGAGATTTCCTATAAACACTCAAATATTGAAAAAGATAAAAAGAAAATTAGTGTTCAGTACAAAGCAGTTGTATTTTAAATTATATCTTTGAATTCTCATATTATAATATACCTATTTTTTCGGATTAGTTGAGCCTATATGTTATTAAAACAATGCATAATTTATATGCAAAATTAGCAAGAAATTCTATTTAAGGTATTGAAAATCTCAAGAAAGCCTTGCTTTCTGAGAAATTTTTAAACATTTTTAGCTTCCTTATTTTATAGGTCACACGATTAGGATTCTAAAACCGTTTTGTTTTTACTTTTAGGATAATTATAAATTATGTTATACAAGAAATAATAATTGGAAGGATAGTATTTTTCATAGATTTATTTAAAATCTTTAAATGCGTTTCATTAAAATGTTTTTTCGTGATTTTTCTTTACGATAAATGTCATATCTCCTAACGTAATTTGAGATATTGATTTGAAATTTTGCCAGGATATTTTGCTCATTAGCACCCATGTTATGAAGCAGAATATAATATTTCTGCGCTTATTAATTTATTTTATGATAATTTTCTACTTTAAAATTGCTTTCTTAAGAAAAACCTTTTTATGTAAAAATAGAAATATTTAGATAATTTTTTAAACTTTTGCAAAGCTTTTGATTCATAACACAGGTAAGTATGCTAGTTATAAGTATTGTTAAAAATTTTTTATTAGAATCGGTTACAGGAGGTCTGGCGTAAATGCATTTTTTTTCCAAAAATTTCTCGTGAATTTGTCAATATTTTACGCTTAAATTGGATTTCATTAAAACACCATTAAAATTTTTACTTCCACACCCTATTTAAATTAAAAACATACATATTTAATTGGAATTTTACTTTTTTAAAGTGTCCTGAAAGTAGGCTTATACTTTAAAAAGAAATTTATACATATTAAAGAAAATAAAACTATTAACTAATGTTAGATTAGCAGAATTTTCTGGGGAAAATGATACTTACTTCACAACGCTTTTTAATTTCTAGACGTTTCGTTTTCTATAAAAAATCTTCTTTCATTTTGTTTTAGAACAGGAATAAAGAATAAAAAACAAAAACAAGAATTTGAAAGTACTCGGCTTTACAGATCTTCGGTTAGGTTCTATATATTCATAGAATCTCAGAAAACTCCTCTGGAAGCGTCGTAAAATGTAAACTCATGCCTCATATGAAAAGGGATCAGTATTTCGTGCGCATTTATTACCCCACAAATTTCTTTTCATAAAATGTGTTTTATTTGCTGAGAGTGGATGCCTGAATTTTGATAGCTATCAGGTAAAAAGTTGCAGAGAAGTGACTTTTATACTAAGTTGATTTATGTATTTCCGATTTCTTTGAAAGAGGAAAAACTTTTTAAGGGCTGGAATTTTTCAGAGATGTTTACCATTTTTTTTCTCCAGAAAAAGCTTAAGCATTTCAATGTAGGTTATGCTTCTGGCAAAAATAAATGTAGATACAATAGCAAAAAAATGAATGAGAGATGAGTTATTTAAGTAAAATGCTAATTTTGAGTAATGTATGTTAAGTAAAATTTGCAATGAACAAAGTTTTCGGATGCTGGCGAGATAAAATGTCTCAAGATTTGTGCGTTGGAACAATGTATGTATAACGGTGAAGTGGGCTAGCTATCTAACCATGTTTTAAAAAATACTTAACCATGTTTTAAAAAATACTAAAATATATTGTCTATCTCGCACTGTCTGTCCCAGACAGCACAGCAATCTTGCATCAAACTTGCATCAAGCTTGAAAATTTCAAGCGTGTAAGCTTAATGCAAGCTTGAATCAAGTGTTTAAGCTTACACTTGCCCAGCTTGCATTAGGCTTGACATAGCAAGCTTAATTTCAAGCTTAAAAATTTTTCTAAAAAAAAAAAAATTTTCTAAAATACACTGGGTGCCCGTCGGCAAACTCGCCCCACATATTTTATTTTTCCACGCATTTTCCCCTCTATGCTGAAATTTCAAGTTAATTTAATCTGTTTCCACCAAAAGTCCGCGGCTGGGATAGAACCCGTGACCTAAGGGTTGAGAGGCCAGCGTCCTAACCGTTCCGCCAATCTGCCTCGCGCTTGCAGGACTAAAGTTTGAAGTAACTGTCATGGTTACGTTGTCACGCTGTCTTCAGGCGAGCTCGATCAGTGACCGATGCCGATTTCTTTCTTTTATTTTTCCATGGGATGAATCAATATTAAAATAATGTTATGTGTGATTTATAGACTCTGCTAATAGGGAAATAAGCATAATATAAACTTAAAAGCAGCTTGAATAGAGTGTTTAAGTTTACACTTGCGTTTTAAAACTTTCAATATCGCGACACTTATGTTGGGCAGTACTGGCCAAAATCGAGACAAACGACTGATTTTGAAATCAATTTCGTAGTATAATTGTATTTTATTTTGAAGAATTTCCATATTTGAAAATACAGAATCTTTTTTTTTAATTCTATGGACAAGTACATTTATGACTGATGATAAATTATTTGTTATGTGGATGTGGCTTTCCAAATCAAGCAGTAATCAAGTTGTATTCAAGCTTGACAGTTCAAATGACTTCTCCAAGATTGCTGCAAGCTTAAAATGAATTGAACTGTCAAGCTTGTATTAATACGTCAAATTCAAAGAAATGTCAAACTTGATTTAAGCTTATGTGCTGTCTGGGGTATATATGTGATTTATTCTCGTATATATATATTCTCGTATATATATATATATATATTTCCCATTATTTTTTAGATATTTAGATATATAATGGTAATCGTAAGAATGATTTTATTATTCAAAGCCCATTACTGATTTTTTAAAATAGTTTTAAATCTTTCTAATCTTATCTATAGCTGAAGTCGATGGTTATTACTATGCAAGTGCTTTAAGCTACTCTTTCGTACCTAATGCAAATGTTTGGTCCCTATTTCTTCTCTAGAAATTCGAAGCAAAAACTAATAATTATAAATTGTATATCATTTTGAGTAGTGCAATTTTCGAATAGAAAAAAAACTTTTGTAATAAACCTTAATAAGAAAATTTAGCAATTGCTACTTGAACTTTTGGGACGCAAATATTAGGTATATAAAGATGCTGTTTTGGCCCCTCTTGCTGTGTAACTCTGAATTATCTTGATTTTCACTATCAACCTTCAAACTTTGCCTCACTACTTTATTTCACACAATGTGGTATGTTTTCGATACAAATAATTTAATGGTAGACATCTTTTCTATGTTAAAATTTTGAGATTTATTGAAAAATTAAAAATACATATTTTTGTTCCGTAATGAAGAATATTTTTAGTATAAGCAATTAAATGGTAGACATGGTAGACATCTAATTTACTTCGAAAACTTTTAGATTTGTTGAACATATGTTTTTGTATAAAATATAAAAACAATCATAATGTACTATCATGGTTAAATTAAACTGTCATTTCAAGTCATATAACTTCACAGTCGAAGTTTCTAGTAGAGTTACCTTCTAAGCATATAGCTTTCTAGAATTTCACTTTGAAACACGAACTTTACAAATGCCAAAAACTAATTCACTTTTCTCGTAAACCGAAAGTTTTGTAAAAGTTTAGAGAGCAAATCTTTTAAAAGCTCTTAAAGTCTGATAATCGGATGAGATCTCTAAATAGCTTTAAGGATTACAGTTACATGCTCTAGAATTAATTTCTTTGTACAACCAATGGTGTGGAATCTAATAAGCATTGTCTATACATCAAGAGAACATACCGTTAGGATATATTAGAATGTTCTTTAGTAGAAAGATTTTGGCATTAAATATCAAGAAAGATCAACCATAAAATGGAATTATTTTACAGGCGTTGGAGGTTTATCTGTATTTAGACTTCTAACGCGCTGAGATGTTTAAGGGGAAAACAATAACAACTCCTTTGTGCAACCCAGGAAATTTATTTAATTCATCCATCGCTGTAAGAAACACTAATGCTAAGGTGCAATTAATGTCAAAATTGTAGCCATACACCATTATTGTAAAATGTATAGTAACACATAAGCTTTGTGGTGTCTGTCAAGTTGGAAGCATTAATAAGTGGTGGTTAAGAAAGTAAGATGGGCTCTCATTGGTGCTCATAGTCCCAGAGTGAATGAAAGTCCATATCCAGGTACAGAAGATGATCACAGCAGTCAAATGTCACCATATAGCTACTAGATGCCATGAGGTTGGCTACAGCACTTTCGATGGAACGTATTATAACATCCTCTATACAGGCCGGATCTCGCACCCAGTGATTTTCATTACTTTAGACCATTGAAGAAGCATTTGGCAGGACGCCATTTTTAAACAGATGCAGCAGTTGATGGCGCTGCCATTACGTGGCTCAATGACCAGGGGTCTGTTTTTTTTTACCGCTTGTTCCCTATTAGATTGGTATGAAGATGGAGCAAGTGCTTTGATGTCTATGGAGGCTATGTTGAAAAATAGTCTGTACAAAATGCTTTGCTATGTTTGTGTATCTCTTGGATTTCACTGATAAACTTTTTGGTTACAGGATTTGTTACATTAATTGTTAAAGCATCCTCGTATGTATTAACTGTTAAGTAAAACCACGTTAGATGCCGTACTGAGGGTATAATCGCATTACTGTTTGTGTTGCTTAATTTATGAATGGGAGTTTCATGTTGCCAATAATCATGTCAAGTTCATTAATCTCAACATTCGCTAAATGCTTAATGATATCTTGTTGATTAATGTGCATAGCTTGTGTAACTGAAGTACATAGAAACTTTTCTAAAGAATTACAACTTAACAGTACGGCCCTTGATTTAAGTAATACCGCTTGGAGGTCAGAAAATTTTACATGACTTTCCGTCTAGAAATTATTTCTTTCTTGCTTCCAAGGCAGTCAGCTTCACCGCCCCATACCTTACTGTTCCTTATACTCTGCAGTGCTGTCTAAATTTCTGGACTCATTTCAATGAAAATCATGTTTCTTTGTTTTAACAGTATTTGCCATTAAATTTATTTAGGTTAGGGTTGCTGCACATTCTGGGTGTCATCCTGAAAGACGATGTTGAAACAGCATTTTCCTAAAATGAGCTTTAGCCAATGCATAATGACATTTTTTTAGATGGGCGATTAATGCCCCAAGTATTGTAAATTCGATATTTTATAGCTGTGAAAGAGTTCGACAGATCTTGCATTTTTATGTATCCATTATTATTTTGTAATCTAGCTACTGCGTGACATATACTTGCTCCATTTGACACCACTGAACTGTTAATTCGGATTTGCGTGCATGCGTTATTGTTATTGCACTAATGTTTCCATCTAGCTGTTGTATTTCGCAACGTGGAAATACCGTCGATTTTGGTACCGCATACGTTAGCGTATTATATAAGTAGATATGACATTTTTTTTTTCCTCTGTGACATATTTTGTGTAAAGCTGTGATATCTAGCTGTTACTCCAATGCCTTTTAATAGTAAATATTCATGAATGAAGTGCTCGTAAGGTTTTAATTGGATACAAATGACATAATTATGGAACATTTATAAATTTGTGTTTTTTCTTATGTTATTTATCTAATAGAAGATAAGAATATGACACAACATTAATAAGTCCCATTAAAAATACTTTGCTTTGTAAAATTAAGTAAGTTCATCCCAATAAAGATTTATTAACGAAGTGTGAAATCATGAAATCTTCAAATTTATTTAAATACATGAAAAATTATTTTAACTAAGGAAGTAAAATTAAAGTATTTTTAGAAATAAAACATATTAATTTCGAATTAGTGAAATATTGAATAAATATAAGTTTTGAAATCATTCATAATTTGTACCGTCATGTGTGTAAATTTTGTGAGTATAAAATTACCTCGATATGATAAATCAAACCAAGCTGTTTCAAATTTACTCAACGAAAGCATATTTACTTGTTCTGATTAATTACGCTTGCAAATTAAATAAATATTTATGTTTCCTATTAAGAAAGATAAATAACATTCGTGCATCCTAATGATAAAGTTAAACAACATCCATGAAACCCAAAAATAAAGTTTTGTATGATTATATTGTACTCTGGTTTGTAGGGAGCCGGTGACTGAGAGGTTAAGGAACCTGTCTACTAATCGCTTAAGTGTACGGTCTTGGGCTCTATTCTTCGCTGTTTATGTATGCTTGTCCTATGAACTGTGAATTTGTTTGTTTTGTTTGAATTGATAATTTTTTCTTGGGGTTTCTGATTGCATTCTCGAAAATGGTCTTCTAGCCCTGAATACCCGTTTGACATTTATTAATCCCAAATAACACTAAATAACAATCATAGAAGAACACAGCAGCAGTAGAAACACAGAAGAAGGCGGAGGGGGGAGAGGGAAGCTGACAACCATGGGTTAACGGGATTCGAACCCGAGACCTCATTGCTCGCTGGCAGTGAATGGTTCGCAAACCCTCATAGCCATGAGGTCCCTGAACTGTAAATTTTCTTTTTTTGTGCCAGTAAAAAACTTATATAAACAAGAATTTATAATGAGATTCTTAAAAACAAGCAAATAAGCCCGACAATAAATGCGCCAAATCCAGCACCGGTTTGTTAAAGTCAAACTGCAGATGGAAAACGAATGATGAATGAAAAGATATTAAAGACAAAATAGACTAGTCTTTTACGTAATATTTTTTGCCCCACTTGTAATTAATAAAAAAAATGTTATAGACGCGATAAAGGATGATTTTTTAATAGAACAAAACTTGTTTGCTTAACATTTTATTATCTTCGTTTTGTTGATTGAAGAAAAGTTTGATTCGACATAAAATTTGACAAAATGCCTTTTTAACTAATCAAAACGTTTTGTTAAAATTCAGAACCTATGAAATTTGAAATTGGTCAATGGCCAATGGCTGCATTCGTAAACGACTAACTCGTTGCACGAGTTTTCGTAAGAAAACTGGAATGCGTGTGTTTAGTGCTATCAGTGGTTATCTGTTTCCTTTGACTTTACGAACAACTCCAGTTTATTTAGTTCCGTCGCCTAGGAGGCGTGCTTGTTTACAGTTCGCGAATGCGTTAATTTTGCTGAGGAGAGTTTTTAGTACATACTCAATATAAAATCAACAGGATTTTTGAAAGAAAGAGTGGCCATAATTGAAGTGCAGAAATCCAAATTTAGAAATTTCAACTTAAACTTCATTTTTTCAAATGTATGTAGCAAGAGAAGTTCGCTAATAACGGATTAAATTACCTTCAATCTCAACACTAAAAGATGCATTTTTGAATTTACTAAATGAAAAATACAAAAAAATGATTACCTTTGAAAAATTATGTACCTTCGTAGCATTCTCTAACGTACGCAAGAATTTCCTCCTCGAGAAAATAATATTTGCAGCGTTAGAAAACGTAAAATACGTTTCACAACAACATACTTTTCCATAACAACGGACGCCACTTGAAAACAACAACAACATGCAGCAAGTACTAAAAAACTGACGAAACCTTAGCAAGGATGAGTTTATTTCGTTTGAAACTAATCGCACTCAGTTTTGTATACGAACGCTCTAGTTTAAAAACTGTATGCACTCAGTTTCCTTTACGAACGCCTTAGATGAAAACTCATTGCACGGGTGCAACTCGTTTGGCGTTAACGAATGCAGCCAATATGCTCTTATGTCTTCCTATTCGTTTAAGTATAAGTGGTATCTCACAGTTGCCGGAAGATACAGGTGAAGAGACCCGGAGCCACAGACATCCTTCTTTCCATGCTTAATGCATAATGATCCTTTTTCCTGCTGAAGAAATAAAAGCAGAGTCAAGCTGTTATAGCTTCTCCTGTCGTGATGTGCACTAAAAAGCAAATGCCAGTCTGAATTTGAAACGTAACCTTTGGTCTTCAAAAATTTGAGGAGGTAAAAATTTGTCCCGCAACTAAAATATCACAGAACGGTCCACTTATACAACCATCTTGCAATATCGGAATACCATTGTTTTCTTTCCAATTGGCACATGGCCTCACCATGGCACAGTGGTTAAGCCACTGAAAATGGTAGATGGCCGAAGTGTGAAGGTCCCGGGTTCGGGTCCCATCGTGCGGCTGTCGATCTAACGATCTGGAGTTTTGGTAGGTTTTCTCCAGGTGTAAGGTGAATACGCATTAGAACCCCTTAGCGTTAGAACGCGTTAGAACCCCTCCTACCAAGGAACCCCCCCCCCCAATGGCAGATAGCCCTAGTGTAGCTTTGCCATAATGAGCCTATGGCTGCTTAATGCAATTACTGCGGGCAACTGTTGCCTATATCTCATTTTTACATTTTTGCCTACCTCAAAATAGTTTAGTATACCGCCGTTTATTTATTAGAGATTACCTCCTAAAAAGTAGGTGTAGCGTTTTTGCTGACATAGGCTTGACATAGTCATAGGAAGTGTGGAATACTTTTAACTGACACTTATTTATTGCGATTTTTCAGTTCTTTGCTTAACTTTTAGAAACCAGTGACTTTTATTGAGTATCTTCAAATTAAATGAATTAGGAAATTACTACATTTCCTTGCAAATCTCACTTGAAACGTTTTAAAACATCGCAGGATTCTCTTCTTAAATATATTCAAATTAATCTAGTAGATCCTTTTCACTCGATACTTTGTAACTTCCAAGAAAGGAAGAAAGTTTTGAACAACAACAATTTATTTGTGTTTTGAAACCCTGGGTTAGTGAAAAGTTCGAGAAGAAATCATCTGAGAGTTCTTAAAATATTTTGGATTGGTGCAATTCCACAAAAGTGTAGTTTTAAAGTGTAGTTTACACTCCTTGATTACAGAAACTTATTTTAAAGATTGCCAGTACGGGCTTACAAAGAAAATGGAAATGCACTGTAACAATTTACGTGCAATTCTTTTCTGTGTTTATAAAGATGAACTGCAATGTTTGTGCTTCTGATGAACAGAAAAGATGTAGTGAAATTTCGTATTCAACATTAAAATTTATTACCTCATTTTGAAAAAGAGATAAAAAGTTAAATAAATAAATAAAATAAATATGGTTTAATGAAGCCCAGTGTAGTAGTGGTTAGCACCTCGTGCTGTTGTTCCGGGGTTCGATTTCCAGCTGCACAAAGTGATTCAGTCCTTCATCACTTGAGTGGGTCGATAAAATGAGGACCAAGCTGATTGGGTACAAAAAAATGGGAGCTTTGCGCCAGGCTAACCTGCTATTATGTAGATTTAATTCATTATTTTTATTGCGAAGGGGAAGAGGAGTTTTTACAAATACAATTCTTCAAAATTTTATGTTACGTTTTTCATTACAGTAAATTCATTTTCTAAGAAAATTAACTACATTTTTTTTCTTCCAAATATTTACGAAAGAAGCAAGCATATAATCGTACACAAAATTCATTTAGCTGAAAAAGTATTTCCCAATTACGCTTTCCAGGACTGGATTTAATGCCAGTGAAATATCACACACACACAATGAAGTAATACTGTATTATTATTATTTTCTTTTTCAATAAAAACCGTCATGTTAAAAACACCCCACAAATGCTTCTCATCTCCCCACAAAATTTCTCATCTAAAAAAGTGCTATATGTTTCCTATGTACAACTGCAACCAACATCTTTTATAGCTTTCAAAAGGCAATCCTAAAATTTCTATGCGAAAGTATATAATAAAAACATTGGAGAAAAAAAATATAACCTATATCAAAAATCAGAGGACAAAATGGAATCTGAAAAGGTGGCTGGCTCACCAAGAAAATGGAAATTGGAATAGCTATGTGTGCATCGAAAATCAATTTGTGTGCTATCAGTAGGGATTTTCATTGCCAAGAGCCTAATGTACAGTTCCAAGGAAAGAACTCTTTAAATAGGTATACATTTCAAATTCAAATCGAAATATGCATTTTTTCTTCGTATTTGATTGCAAAATATCAGTTAAGAAACAAAATATTTTCAAAGAATGAGAATGTTACCGTTTTTACAAATATTTTCGAATCTGTGCCTATATTTGAAAATAGAAAGAGTTTAAATTCTGCATGCACCTCTTTTCATCAATTCATAATAGTGAAACATGGAGATCTGTGTAAATTGTATTATTACACCGGTCAACAAACAAAAAAAAAAATTGGGGGGTTTCTGTTCTCATGTTTAAATTCTGATTCTAGACATTAAAAAACACTTAAATTTTCATTTTCAGTTCGTAAAGTTCGCTTTTGTCTGATTTACGTCGATAAGTATATTTTAATTTATTTCATAAACGAAAGATGGCAGCACTTTGATTAACCCGAAAGTAAACTATATTATTATAATAACATTGTATGTAATATTTAGCATGTAATATTATTATTTTATCAACACAATGATGCAAAGTAATATACTAAAAACTGTAATTGATTGCGTCTGAAAAAATGATGATTTATGTAACACGAATACTCAATAAAATAATTATTTTACATTTATATGTTATTGTTTATCACAAATCTTCAATAAAAGACTTTTATATCCAGCAAAAACTTTTCTGATCATAATTTAGAGTGAAATTATAAAAAAATAAAAATCAGTGATTTTTGCCAAAAAATTGAAAATTTGCTTTAATTTCTACTAAAGCAAACTTTCATTTAAAAAATTATTTTCCTTACTTTTAGCATAGGAGAAACTAAAATTTAGCATGTAAAAGTGAGACCCAAAAATCGTGTTGACCAGTGTTATCATTATTTTAATTTTAAAAGTAACGGGAGCTTTTATATTAACTTTTCAGTTATTGGATATAGTAATACTTTTGATTAGCAGATGAAACGATTTTTTAGTAGCTGTATCACACACAGTGTTTGAAGAATTGTTTATATATTTATACTAATATTTTAGAAAATTCATGCTCACTTTATTTTTTTATCTTTTTCAACGGGCGGACACTTGCCGATCAGGCATTGTCCACTACAACTGTCCGAAGGTATTGTGGTCATTTTAATATGGAGCAACCAGTGAGTGGCCAGCGTTACCCCCTATGAAGGGACGGACACGTTAACATCCATGCACAAGTCGGAATTCGAACCCGGATCCAAGTCGTGATAGAATGGAACCACCAAGACCGCATAATCACTTTATGCATTAGTGGACTTTAAACATGAACTACCATAACTAGATTAGCACTCACCAGTGGGCAATTTTTGCCGGCGGCTAGTCCTCTAAAGTCTCTAGACAATGCAGAACTAAGCATCTAGCTATTTATGTATTATTGTATTTAAAATTTTTGACATATAGTATTCAGAAGCGAAAAGAAAAAAAAATCTACTCAAGTATTAAACTGTTGAATGTTTCTATATTTTTAGCGTGAAGAACTGACCAACTCACACCAATGCAGACGTAGTGTAAACACTGTCTAGAATTTCTGTATTTTATGTCGCTTTTAAGTAAAAATTATTTATCATTTAAAGACTTTTGGTAATTTGACTCTCATGAAAGCAATGCTATATAACACTATCTGTTACAAAGATACAAATCAATCTGTCATATCGTCATCTGACCTGTACAACTAGAATATTCTGATGTGTAGATAAGATGGCTAATCGTATTTTTTAAATGTATTTATAGTTTCTTTTTCCTAAAAATGCTTTATCAAACACTGATTTTCAGGAAACTGATTACGGATAATTATAAGAATAAAAGTTTAAATACAGTGAAATGATTTTTTATTTTGTTTCACTTTAAAATAAAATTATTGCCATCTCTAACGAAATTACCCTAAGGGAGGACATGACACAATTACATGAATTTATTTACTATTAAATTTGTCAAACATGTACAAGCTGTGAAAAAATTAACATGTATGAAAAACAATTTGAAGATCGAAGACCATGGTGTATTTTTTTATCATTATCATCATTTCATTGTTGGCTGTACTTAAGAGAAACATCTCTTTATGTGACAGCTTCCCCCGAATTACATTAACCCATTTGTGCCCTGATATTTTTGCGTCTTTCTTCGATTTTTGCTAATACCAGCAATAACACCGGTCAAAAAAAAAATAAATAAAAAAATAAAAAATTAAAATAAAATAATGGGGGCGTTTCTGTTCTCATGCTTAAATTCTGATTCTAGACATTGAAAAACACGTAAATTTTCATTTTTAGTTCTTAAAGTGTGCTTTGGTCTGATTTACGTAGGTAAGTATATTTTAATTTATTTCATACAGTATTCATACAGTAATTTATTTTCATTCATACAGTAAAGATGGCATCACTGTGATTAAACCGAAAGTAAACTGTATTAAATTGAGTCGAGGTTCAACACTCGTAAATAAAGGCTAGGAAAAATAAATAATTTTTTCTACCGATAGCAAAAATGCCGTCCAAAAAAAAAAAGAGACACTAGGCGTTAATGAGTTAATTAATTTCTGCCATAAATGTCTTATACGCTATATTTGTTAATTTTTATTATAGTCATATAAAAAAGTTATCTGATTTAAAATCTTAGGCTTAAAGTTATAATGTTATTCTAATATACAGCTTTCAGTAAATGAATAAATAAAATAAAATAAAAGTAAAATATTCATTTTGCAAAAATGCACTGCTTTTACTTACAATTAATGCTATTAATATGTTATCAATTGTAGTTTATTTTCATTCATACTTCTGAGCTGCGTAGAAATATCGAATTTCTTAAGATACATTGTATAACGTTTCTTCTGTTGTAGAATGACATTGTTTGGAAATGTCAAAAAATATTCTAAAATCAGGACCGGTCTTCTGTTTGATGTGGCCCGGTTGCAAGCACTTTTTGGGGGTCCCAAACATTATAGAATATAGATGCTAAAAATTCATTGATTAATAGCCCATTTATAAAGCAAATTATTTTTTAAGCAATTTATATAAGCAATTTATAAAGCAAATATTAAGACTGAACTGAAATACCACTAATAACACTTTAATGGTCGTGGTAATTAGGGTTGAAGGCCGGCCTAAGGTAGCTGGCCCCCTGGACAAGCTAATTTTTAGCGCCGTTTTTAAATAAATCTAACTCGTTTATGACGACTCCTAATTTAAGAAGAGCCCAGATTGAATGAGGAAATCGGAAATACTTGGCTGGTACAATGTTAAGTTTATGGGAGTATAGCTCGCTTTTAACGAGTAAAATCTGGTTAATATCGAGGAATATTTTTGTGATTTATAAAATTTCTACTGGCTTCCACCTCACCAGCTCAGATAATCCTCTTAGAAAAAATCTTTTAACATTCCAAAGTCAATAAAGACGACGATGATAACGGAGAATAGGTAGAAACTACAAAGGGAGCTTACCTGACCATGGGCAAATGGGACAGTCTGACGTTGGATAAACCTTCAAAAAAAAAAAAAAAACCCGTTCTCTCTCCTAAGATTATGTTTTCATGGCGCCCCTAACATATAGCGCCCCGGGCAGCTGCCCGAGTTGCCGGTACCTTGAGCCGGCACTGGTTGGAGGTCTAAACCGCATTGAATATGTATGCTAAACCTGTGGGGCCGTTTATCACCCATTTCAGTTAACCTGCATTACTAATACTGAAAAATGTGAGAAAATATGAATCTATTCAATCTGGAGATCTACCGACCACCGAGAGTGGCATTAATTGTTTCAGAGTAGTTTAGTTAGTAATGAAGACAGTAAAATAAATATTTTGTTGACCAACTACCTATTTAAAATTTGAAAAAGAAGACCACAATGGAAGTGGGGGGGGGTGACTTAAAGCTTAGGTCAAATTAAATAAAAATCAATAATTTTACACTTAAGTTAAATTTACCAAAATGTATGTTTGAATATTTTCCTTCACATTAAGTCCATTAATTTAATACAAGAGGACATTTCATTAGTCAAATCAGTGCTGCAATTTAAGGGATTTGTCGCTAAATTTAGCAACTTTTCGCAGTATTTAGTGAATAAATGTTTTGGAAAATGACATTTTTGATGATCTTGCTCTCTAATTTAGAGATTCAGATGAATTTGGGTTATTGTTTCAAACTTTCTTTCTAAGATTTTAAAATCTAAGCAGTACTACTTTAGAAAAGAAATGATGCGATGAAATGTTTAAGAATGGATCGTAGATGAACAGACATATCAGGGACGTAGCCAGAGAATACGCGATGGAGGCCTCGGCCCCTTCCGAAATTCATACTTTTCTTAATTGGGTGTCAATAATCAAGCTTTTTGCTAGAAATGCTATCTTAATTAGAAATGTCTCCTTTTGGGCCCGCCCCGATTTATCTTTTTCTTTCTGGTTATGTGACCGAGACGTACATTTCAGTCATCCAATTTTATGTGTACTTTTATCCGCTTTTATACTGTAAATATTCAAATATAGTATGAGTGCTATTTTATGTATGAGGGTTCTATTAGAAAATAGAGCAACATTCATCCGAAATCTATTATTAATTTCAGTTGGTATATTTTTGGAATTAACCCCTAATTGGTAGGATATTTTTTCGAAATTATTATTATTATTATTATTTTTTTCATAGTTACCAACCCTTACCGAACACATCTAACCGCTTTTTGGAAACAGTACATTTTTAATATCTTTTCAAAATGTTAAACAACCCACTGTTGTGTTGTACATTTGGAAACTAAATATGGCATTCAGTTGTCCACGATCTTTTTCTATATTCTAGTTTCTAGCATAAAAATAACTGTACATATAAAG
The DNA here is from genome assembly GCA_038373885.1 of Cheiracanthium punctorium. Classification (NCBI taxonomy): domain Eukaryota; kingdom Metazoa; phylum Arthropoda; class Arachnida; order Araneae; family Cheiracanthiidae; genus Cheiracanthium; species Cheiracanthium punctorium. The sequence continues at coordinate 189,494 of JAWZYV010006338.1, read as the reverse complement.
TGATTAATTATACTTCCTAAATGTTACCAACTGTACGTCGCATGGCACGCGCCGTCGAAGAAGAAGGGGTTGAGATCGATTAATGTGTTTGAAATATTTTATATTCCTAATTTTCAATAAACATTTTTCAAAGGTACTGACTTTTTCTACTTCAGAATATCTGACTGCAGAGCTTCGCTTACTCTAGATACTCATTTATTGCTTAGGGATTAAATCGCGTAAATATAAGTTACGGGAACAATCAAAATGCATTTAAAACTTTTATAAATGTGAAACTTAACACAATTTAAAACTTTTTGACTAAAATTATCTAATTATTTGCAATCTCAGCTATTATAAACAAAATAACGACTTACCTTTTTTCAAATGTAGAAAACGCGATGATAAAATTGGTAAAGCTTAATCCATAATTTAGGCCAGCGAAAGTCATAAAATTGAAGAAAAATCTTTCAAAATATATATAACTAGACCACGGATTATATGCACTTAAAAAGCGACAAAATATGCATGCAAATATGCATCAAAAAATCGAAAAATATGCACTAAAAGTCTAAAAATATGCACTAAAAATTTAAACATATGCACCAAATAACTGAAAAAATATTCACATATTAACAGAAAATAAAAACGTATTTACAACTTCAAAACATTATGAAAGACAGAATGAGAAATTTTTATTCACAATCTTAGTGATACTAAATATGAATTAAAACTGCTTTCCGTAATTTTTGTTGCAGTAAATAGCTAACAAAGTGTTTTTTCTAAGTTTTCAATAGTAAGGCTATATCTTTTATCATCTAAAATCATTTTATATGCTGAAAAAGCACTTTCAACATCAACGAATGTCACTGGACAGTTTTTATAATATTTCGCTTTGGATGGTTCTACTTTTTCCGGTAATTCACGCCCCTTACCATTAATAAAATTATTTATTTTATTCACTGCCAAAAATACTGAATTTTTATTTAAAATAAAATTCAGTTTCTCACTGATTTCTTCTCCTAATGACTCTGGTATCTTACAAACGCATTCCTGTGCTTTTACAACTTGGCTCATTACTTTACTCACTAGCAGATTTTGATATTCTAATTTTGTGATGTCTGATGTTAAGAAGGAAAAATGTTTTTCGATTATCGATAGACCTTTTCGGATGAACATATCACTAAGCATTTCTTCCGCAATGAAAAAAGAAGAATCGACACTGTCCAAAGCATTAACAACATCTTTTATGGAATTACGTCTTGTCCATAATCCGAAATCCACGTCTTCATCTGGTTTGGCATGCTTGCTTTCATTCTAGCCATTTCTGAACTTTTAATATATAGGCTGACTTAATTTAAATTGTTGCGAATACACAGGAAAAAAATTGAGAGCGTATATGCTATTTTGCTGGGAACCTGAGGTTGTTTAAATTTTTCAAAGCGTGGTACTTAAAGAGTTAAAGAAAAAAAATACTGAGAGGAAGGTAAAAAAAGTTCAAAGCTAAAGAAATTGAAATATGCATCCAACAGAGAAAATGCGTCATTTTATGCAAAATCATCAAAACACCTGAAATATGTAATTGCATATGCAAATGTGTGATTGCATGTAATCCGCGGTCTGTATATAACATATACACAAAAGTTAATAGACTCGTACAAAGTCTGATACAAGCAGACACTTCCAATGGCTCAACTTCGGTTAGTAACTTTGAGAGAAGGAGTAACTGCAAAATAGGATTTGACCAACACATTTGCACAATTGTAAACGGAAAAAAAATGTTCCCATGCTTGCAAAAGTAACCAAATGCAGGTCATTTCTTTTTCTTTGTGTACTCTTATCTTCAAATTAATACCAGACGCGTGGAACGAAATTCGTATCAACAAAGTTAGTTTAGAGGGGCCCCCCACAGGTATTAATCAATCAGTCCTTGGTTTTGACAACAAAAAGGCCTCTTCCGCTGTTCTTTGTGTTTCGGCTCTTTCCAAAGAATTCGATAATGAGCGGTCGTTATGACCAATGGTCCAGATCTGATAATTGTATTTTTCTCTAACTGATGTTTCGCTCTTTCCACGGTGAAAGGTGCGAAGGTAAGTGACATTTGATCAGAGCTGTGGTGTACTATCAAAGAATACTGTTCGTAGAAAGGCACTTTTATAAATGATGTTTAGCTCTGAAAGATGCAGAGTAGTCACACAACACTATCAGTCTACTTTAATTTAAATCTTTTATATTTTTCCCGATAAGAGAGAGAGACAAAAAATATAGAATGGATTTGGGGGCCCCTCTGAAACCGGGGCCCAGGTGCCTTGCATCCGCAGCACCCCCCCTGTGGCCGGCCCTGTCTAAAAGTATAATTATTATTTAAGAGATAGGTAACATTCTTCGTTCAAAACAAATTCTTCTTTCAAATGTAGAAAAAGTCAATTGATTACTGAAAGAGAAGAAAATTCTTTGAAAAAAATCTATTTTCTTATAGAAAAAACATTTTACAAGTATGATGAATTAAGAATTAAAAACCACAGTCATTATTTTTGATTCCTAATGACTATTTTATTTATAAAAAGACTAACAAAAAATATGAATGGAAAATGTAATATTATTCCCTAATGAAAATCTTTATTTTTGATTTCTCTGAAGACACATTTTTTCTAATAGAACAAATCGCTCGAAGAAAGATGATCTGTTACATTTTTTAAGAAATGTCTTAAAATGGAGCGCAATACTACTTGAACATTGTTTTACTTGTATTTAAGTTCAGTAATTTACATAAACTTTTATAAAAAGGACTATATTGAACTGTGAAATGTTGAATGCAGACGAAGGGGTTTAGTACAATACATCTTTTGTCTTAAGCCTGGAAAAATCTTTTGGAAATCTTCTTTTACGTAAAGTTTGTAATATTTTAATGAAAGAAGTTTTAGTCTGGATTTTTTTGCATTAATTTCTATCACAACGCTAAAAAGCTTTGTAATATAAAGAACTGAGAAAAAAGAAAATTCTTTATAATGCAAATCATATTAAAATGTTTTTACTTTAAATGTTTAGCTCAAGATTTTGTTTTTTAATGTAATTAGAGAGCGACAATACCAGCCCATTTTAGTATTTTAATTATAAAATGGTATGCATTTTTCAAATATAATTGAATTCATTTTTATTGTAGAATTTTTAATCGGCTGAGGTACATTTTTTTTATAGTGAATCTAAATTTAATATCAACATATTAAAAACACGCATTTGAATAAAAATAAAACTTTCACACTGTATCATAAATACATTGTAATTTTATGTATAATATTTATAAAGGCAATCGAAATATATTTGAAATTGTGAATTACGCCACATACTGTGCATAGTATTAAAAAGGAATTAATTAAAATAAATGAATAAATGAAGGAGTTAAAATAATTCGAAAAAAAAATACTATGGATTTTCTCAAGTATCACTTTACAATTACCTAAGTAAGAATGCCTATTAGTTACAGCCTTTTATTAATGTAATAACAGATGATCACATATTTCAATTACTCTATGTCTACACGCTTGTTGAGTTCATATATTTTAACCATTACAATTTTTTTTCTATACATAAAGTTACATTCATATTATTGTAGAAATGTTATAATTGATACCCGGATAGTTATAATTAGGGTTAAATGTATATATTACACAAAAAATAGTTTTACAAATTGAGTAATTGAGTACTATTTATCTTTATTTGCTGTCGCGTATTTCAATTGACTGCATTTATTTTGTAATTTCTGTAACTGTAAAAAACTACTGTAAAAAAAACAGAAAATTAATATGTGCATCGGTGCACATTTGGGAACAGGAATAATAAATTTTGCTTGAAAGTATCGTTTAAATCGAAATTCCAATGACTGGCAATTCGAGTAAGGTTTTTCTTCTCCTTCTCTTTTTTACATTATTTTAAGAATGAATTTCTCTGCCTGCTGCAATTGTTCTTCTTTTCTGTTATTATATATTGCTTTTATTTCTTTTTTTCGCGTTTATCTAGAATCTAATCATTAACTAGATCTAATCAATAACAAGTGTTCATCGCACAGATATGCAGAATTTGAAGACTTGTTTTATTTTATTATAAAGCAAATAGGCTTCAAACTGTGTGATATTTTCATTTTACTAGCATTCATAATAAAAATTTATATACTAGGATCGTCCGAGTAGGTTTCCCACTGCAAATAAAAGGTACAAAAGATTGGTGCCTAAAAAGATTGATTGCAGAAAGCGAGCAATATTTCATCTACTTCTCAAGATAAGAATCACCGGAATTATAACACTTGTCATACCGCTGGATAGGTTTTTGTAGTCCAGCGTCACAGAAGCCTGAGAATAGAACCAGAGAGTCACAGCTGTTTGCATTCTTTGTCAGTAGGGAAGTGATACAAGGACAGGCATTTTTTCTGGTGCAAGTAGCTGAGAGCGATATCAGTACTACAGTGTGGATGGCCAAAACACCTTCCAGAAATTTCGCTTGGTGGGAAAAATTGTCTGACCCTCTCTAAAGAAATGTAACTGGGAAGTGTTTACACCATCCACTAAATAGTACCGATTTGATCCAAATGACGAAGTTCCTGTCCAGGTATCACTTTCAAACAAAGACTGAAAATAGCTGTGAGGAGGTTGCTCCATTCTCAGGCGGCAGACTTCTGTGGCACTGCACTACAAAACTTCACCCTTTGAGACGCAACCCTTTCCCAATGCTGAAAAAAGGGCAGCCGTTGCTATCGCTGTACTTAACTACGAGCAAGATGGCGGACGATCGAAACGTTCATCGCGTGCCACAGATCTAGAGACCCTTTTTTGACGACACTGGCTGTGCGGCACAGCAAGCTGTCGTCAAAAAAGGGTCTCTAGATCTGTGGCACGCGATGAACGTTTCGATCGTCCTCCATCTTGCTGTTAGTTAAGTCGAGCGATGGCAACGTCTGCCCTTTTTTCAGCAGTGGGCAATCTATCCAGCTTTTCTCGCATTCTTCCATTTTTCAGCAGATGTCAGCGCTGTTAAAAATAATCGTGACCATTTTTTTACGGGAAATGGGGTGCTAAAAAGTAAAGGATTCTCGTGGAGCTATGTCACTCACCCGCAACTATATTTACAGAAATCAAATCTATTCTTCGTGACTGGCAACAGCCAAAACGTCAGAGTTTGGTGTTCCCAGAGCGGGAACACTGCGCTTTGAAGGATTAACATATCATATGACAAGTGTCACAATTCTGATGATTCTTATGTGTTGAGAAGTAGCTGAAATATTGCTATATCTTTTGCAATAAATATTTTCAGGTAATAATGTTTTATTCATTCTTATTGGCCATGGGAAACTTTTTTCCCTGATGACTCTCCTAAAAACTGCTTTTCCCTGTGTTTCGAAAGCATTTAACTATATAATAGAAGTATCTAAAAAAATCATTTTTATTCGGAAACTTCAGCTCTTCTTTTCACTCCCGATTTAGTTTATGATCTAACTTCTATGCCTCAGAAACTTTATTAGGTATCTCTCGTGATTGAAAGAAGGACCGTACATTTTATGGCGAGCTATTCATATGCAAATTTATGGCAATGCTCTTATTAATATAATCATAGGTTATTCAGTTTAGGGAAAATGTCGGTTACTTAATATCCCCAAGCATTTAAAATATTATGAAGAATCACGTTCGTTATACTCTGTGAACAGAGTAGCATTTCTTGCTACTTCTTACTGATGTGTGGTGAGATGTAAAATGAGGAGAGTACTGTGATATAACTTTGTAAATTTTTTTCGCTAATACTTTAAGAAACGTTTGATAATAGTAAACTTATAATTAAATATTGTTAACTGTCTTAATTTAAAATGCTTGTCGGTTATATGAATAAAGTTTTTACGTTTTTACATTTACTTACGTATTAGACAGTCGAGGATTTTCATGGATAGCTTTTCCCCTCGAACGCAGCTAATTTTGCATCAATGAAGAACATGCATCCAGTTACTAGTTTTGGTATCCCATTATTTTATATTGGACAGCTATATAAAATATTGGGCTATACTCATACTTGAAAGATAACAGTTTTGCTACAAAACAACATGTTTGACAAAATTATGAACGCGGATTTGGCGTGGTAGATGGTCTAATATGTAAGCACCGAAACACACCTCTCTTTATTGATGAATGCAAAAGCCGCTGCTTGCATTTTCCACGATATTCTTCCATCTAGCTTCGATAAAAAAATTAATCCATATACATTTGTTGTTAGATAATTTTAATATCATTAAGTTAGGTCGGTTTTGTTTGAAAAACCTCCGTTTATCAACAAGAAACTGGAGAATTTATGTCTGATTTAGCGCTTTTTTCTTTTAACCCGTTTTATCCACTAAGGCATTTTGAATAGTTTCTTGATACGAAAGACAACTGAAAAATCAGGATTAGACGCTACAGTAATACTTACCATCACAGCATTACGTTTGTGCGTTACATCCCAACAAAAATGAAACATTATTCAGCTTCATGATTTTACCGATAGGCCGCTTTTAAATCATTGAAACAAAATGATAAACATATTATGAAACGCCAAAATGAAGTGCTTAGATCATACGAAGGATAAACTATAATATAAGCACTGTTTCATTTAAAGTGAAACAAATCTGAGAATTGTTTAAAATCATTTGTTGTTCCTGAGTTGAAAAGCGTGCACCATTACAAAATTTTTCCTCTCACTTTTGCTTTTAAAACAGTTAGAAATATTCAACATTTTAGAAAAAGATTAGGAATAAGGAGAAAACAAAATTGAAATGATTCATTAGAAGTTTGTATAAAGCAAAAAATTAATAAACTTATGTAGCACAGTAGAATGGGGAAAAAATTTTGGAAGGAAAAGAGGTGCATGTAGACAGGACATATTATAACAAAATTTATATTGTGATGAACAAGAGTTTAAGTAAATATTTGTCTAGTGCTGAGTTTAGAGAAAAATACAAACAGTGCTTTCGCTAAATAGAAGAAGGAAAATGTGGAAAATCTTCCAAAAAATGACAATGAACAACTTCTTTTTGGGCAGAAGGTACTAGAATAGAAATAGAAAGGTGCCAGGACTGAAAATAGTATCTTCTTATTCAACTTGGAGCAAATATTGCATCAAAGAAAGTAATGTATCAGGTTAATTTTGTATTCCTCTTGAAATATTACAATATTTTCAAAGTACAATCTGTTTAAGTGCACGAAACTTTGAAAGCTAATTGTTTTATAATGCTTTTTGCCCTTACTATGGTTTTGTGTACTTTACAATTACTTTATGAATTTCGTAAAAACAAAATGAATAAATTATTTATACTAAATTTAACCAAAAAAGCTTTTAATCCAATTTCCAAATACAGAATTTCAGTAAATAGGCACTTTTCTTTGTTCTCTTATTTAACTCATCTATAACTTACATACCTGCATACAATTGATAACTACGAGTAATTTACTAGCAAAACACTATCTAATGGGAAACTTTTCCATAAAAATTTAAAATATCGAATATCTGAGAACTTCGGACCGTAATACATTATAAAAGGACTATTAAACGCAAATTACCTCCATTATATAACTTAAGTCAGCTATGCTCACTTGATTCTTGACAAAGAATTCAATCTCACATTGTTAATAGATATATACTTCCGAATATAGCATGGATACATGCCCCAGGCATCGAATACTGCCTTGTTCACAAAATTCACAAGGAAAATATTGTCAATTAAATTAATGTACAAATATTCAACGAATATACCTACACAGTGAATAGAAATGATACGGTATTTCAGCACAATCTGATTTTAAATGTTGGAAATAGAATTTATCTTCAAACAAAGATTTTGTTTGACAAATGAGATTTCACATGGGAAAGCAAATATTCTCCCATGACGATGAAGGTCCAGCTATTGCTAAGAAAATTACTTATATGTGCAGCCCCATAAAGTGATTTCGTAGGTTGAAATGAATAAGACCGTCTAAAAGCAAGTAGTGCATGTAATAAATCAAGAACATAATTGTTGAGCATACTCGGCATAAGGTAATTTAGTTTTGTTTAGTAAAACTAAACTTTGAGGTAAAGAATCCATTATTACTAAGATTGGTTATTAAAATTAAATTTTCTCATGAAAAGAAGTGATCTTTTATTTTTAAATCATAATGATAGTTTCTTTTAGATTAAAAATATTCATATTAATCATTTATATTTGGTAAATTAATTATTTGAATATAAAGTTGCAACAGAGTTGAATTAAACTGATTTAATTAATTATCTTGCCAATTAATTAAATACCAATATGTTATGACAAATAAAAACCAACTTTGTTGAAGGCTATCATAAATATTTTTGTAACGGTCCCTTTAATATAAAATTTTAATAAATTAGAAAATTTATAATACATTTTATGAAATACTTTGTCTTCAATGTAACTCATTTAATCTGTATAAATATGAACAGTTCATATACAGCATAAACTATTTATAAATTGACTGTAATAATTTTATTTTTCATAAACACATACTTATTCAGATATATGAATAGAATAATTAAAAATAACTTTTATATGAAGTCTAAAAGAGTTAATGTTCTGTTTATCCAAGAAACGAATAGAGTATATTGTCAACTATGTGAAGTATTTAAATTAATGCAAGAATAAGCACAAAGAATGGACAAATATCTAAACATTATGTGCAGAAATTAGAAGAGATTTCAGCGTAATTTTCTATTCAACTGCATGGTGGAAATAGAGTTTATCAAGGACTTTGTTTGACTAATGAGGTTTCACATAGGAAAGCAAATATTCTGCCAGGACAATGAATAGCCAGATAGTACTCGAGAAAGTATTTAAATGTCCACCAGCATAAAGCGATTACAGGGGATTTAGATGAGTAATACCATTCTACTGCCACTGGTGCGTATAATAAATAATTAATATATTCATGAATTATGAACAAGTCTAATGAGAAAGTAGTTTAATAGTTTTCTATGTAGAATTCAATGTGTTTGAAAATTCACATTTACAAAGACTGGGCATTATAGGAAAGTCTACTCATGATACGGTCCAATTTAAGCTAAGTTCCAGAACAATAATGTTTAGAAAAAAGTGTATGTTAACATTCTTTTTATTTTCATTATTTACAAGTAACAGTTTCAATTTAGGATGAGAAGTAAAAATCACATGAAAAATTTTAATGGAGGGTACTATACACGTAATAAATTCATATTGAAAAAAAAGAAATATTCTTACTTTACATAGCAGTGTAGAGCTCTCACAGTAAGATTTATATTGCTTTTATAAAAGAACCTATTGTATAAAAAGCACAGACATTTTGCAAATAAATAAAGTGTAATTACTAAAATGTACCTAATAAAAAAATAAAAAAATCTTTAAAATGCGTTATGAGAAATGTACGAATCTGTTTGTTATTAAAAAAAGAAGAGATAGATTTTTAAATTTTTTTGAAGGATGCCATTGAAATAAGAAAAAAAAAATATAATATATGTCACGGAATTTATATTTTATGTTGCAATCCATGCAATGCTCATTAGAAGTCCTGTATGAAGTCTCAAGTTTATACATTTGAAAAGAAATATGAAATTTTTTTAAGTGCTCATGTAAAAGTATAAACTTTCTTTTAATAAAACTTGTTTAATAAAAGAGAATGAGTTAATATGATATGTGTAATAAAACAGAAACACTACTAAGATATATTTATGTTACATCCAAGCACATAATAGGTCAAAATATGCATGGCTCAAACAATTTTTCCTAATCACGATTTTGAGAATATATACTAGAAATATATCACACATAAACGCACAGTAAAGGGAAACATTATTTTCTTATATCAGAAAGCGTCTTGCCGAAGATATTCCACAAATTTAACAAACGATTTTCACTAAAAATTTACTACCTCTTCCCTCTTTACCTCTGCATCAACACTTTCCATCGCGTTCAAAAGGTATTCACTAAAAATACTATACCAAAAATACAAAATCAATAAAATTGTAAAAAGAAGTATATATAAACTATATCAAAAATCAGAGAACAAAATGGAATCTGATAAAGTGGCTCACCAAGAAAATGGAAATTGGAATAGCTATGTGTGCATCGAAAATCAATTTAGGTGTTATCAGTAGGGATTTTCATAGTCGTGCCCGTAATGGACACTTTCAAGGAAAGAAATCTTACAGATGGGTACGCATTTCAAATTCAAATTGAAATATGCACTTTTTCCTCATATTTGATTACAGAATGTCAGTTAGGAGGGTGGAATAGGTTCAACTATTCAAATTTGTGCCTGTTTTTGAAATGTAGAAAGAGTTCAAATTCTATGTGTACCAGTTTTTATTGAATACAAAATACGTTACGTGAGTAAAGTTTCTGTTAAGTGAAAAGAATGCAGCAGTTTTTATTTTCTTTTCCTGTGTGCGAATTTTCCAGATGAGAATTTTAAAATATTTGTATTTGAAATATTACGCAGCCTTCTGATGTTTTCACGATGAAATAGCCCGGAATTATGATTTCGATGTGAAATTGTACAGAATAAAAACATAAAGCCTGGCCTTACCCAGGTAATTAAGTGCGACTGCACTGAACTTAACCCAATAGTTTGAAATACACAGTTGCAATGAATAATGAAATGTTTTTAAAAGAGTTCTCATGTTGGACAGTAAAGTAATCTGTTGTATGAACAAAACCACTTTTTAAAGACTAAATTCCATTTGCCATCCAGCTTGATGCATCTCATTCAAATATGGATTTTTAATTGAATTATGGATTTTTCAGGATATCCTCCAAAAAGCGTTATGTACAGTTCGGTAAATTCTTTAATGCCACCTCTCTGTATTTGTTTGTTTCTTTTTCATAAATTACTGATATAGTTTTTAAAGTTTTGTCTTATTCATGCCGTTCCCCATGTTCCTTCCCATTTTTTTATATTATTAATATTGGCGTTTCTTCAATTTTTTCAAATCATTCAAAGGCAGCACGTCAGGATTTTTCTTTACTTTGCACACTTTGCTTTCAATAAACTTAGAAAAATTAGGTCACATGTGTGCCGATTTTTGTTTTAAAAGGATTGAACCACCATTTAAGCTATAAGTGTCGTAAAGGGCCTAGATAGAGGTTTTTTCAAAATTGACTTTTTCGCTTTTTGTTCAGGTACGCATGTAGATCTATATTTTTTGAGTGAAAAAGACTGATATGTAATTTTATCCTGATGAAAAACACCCCTGTTAGCGCAATTAGTTCAAAAGACGTCTTTCGAGCATCATGGGGGATATTTTTGTAATTTCGTGTGACAGTGTAATCAAAAGGCATAACAGTATAGTGAAATGTATATGGCCGCGTTGTTTCTCCTAAAATGGCTTGTTATCTAATTTTATGTAGCTTCCGAGTCAAAACCCCAGATTATAGTTTGCAAATAATACAAATATTGCATTTTGTAGTTTCTTTGAAAAGAAATATGTTACGGAGTTTAATACATATATATCTTATTTAAAATTCAACTATAAAACAATCAACAGCTTTGTATCGCTAATAGTATTTTCTGAATTGTAGTTTAAAAGATGCTTAATTAATCTGCCTAGTAAAGGTAAATGCCTCAAACTGGGCTTATATTTGTTTATTTATATTATAGTCTGATTGTAAAATCATGTGATACTTCCTATAAAACCTTACGCGTTGATCCACTGTTTATTCCAATAAACGGCTTACCCAAAAATTGCGAAACATTCATTTTGAATTCTTTTTTTTTTACTTTATTATAAAACTATTGAATTGAGTTAAGGTATATTTTCATTTATAGAAGGTGGTCCAAAAAGATCCCAGCGGGCAAAACGATCCACATTTCTTTTCTTTCATACAAGTAGCGCTATCAATCGGGTAACACATAAACTAGTTGTGACAAGTGAAGAAGAAGCAATGGCAGTATTAATGCGGTCACAATATTAAAACAATTATTAAAATAAATAATAATGACATATGTAATATAGCAAACACTAAATTCCCTATTTATTTAGATATACAGTCTTTCATGTATAGAGATAGGATTTGGTTTACTGAATGGGGTATGTTTTCAGATGGGAGTTTGTTTGCTAAGTTTCTTACTTTGATCCCTTGCTAAGTTTGTTATGTTTCTCAGCGTCACCTAGTATAATGGAATAAAATGGGCAGCCGTATTTCCGTTTAAAATGATCCATTGACTGAAAAACTCCAGTATCGGGTCCTACCCATCATGACAGCCCTTAACCGTTCTACAAATGCGTGACACCCCATTACATTGATTAATTTATTTCTAAATTTATCGTAGGCCAACATTTTTGAATAATAATTTTGAAATATTCCATTTTATTGCCTGTGACACTTTTCAATTTTAAAATTTTCATAGAATAAATAATGCATATTATACGATTGTAGAACTTATTTTTTTTCATTATTTATAGTCCTAATTACTTTCAAACCATTTATTTTTCTGATAAAGGAAACAATTTACAATGATTTTCAAATGCAGGATCATTTTGCCCTTTGGTTTAGGGTAAAATGATCCTTTGGCGACACGTTATGAATTTTCTATTTTTCTCATTTCTCAATGTGTTTTTATCATATTATTAAAATGTGTTTCTGATGTAAAATATAGTGTAAAGTACGATAGCAAAGGTCCAAAGTTTTATTTGTGAAGATTTATGTTATTTTATATGAGCTTTTCCCTTAAGGGGATCATTTTAGACTACCTTCCCCTACTTCTCTAGTATTGTAAAAAGATTTTTAGGTGCAAATTTCTTCTGATGCAGTTATAAATTTTTTTCAATCAAACAAGTTATATTTCACTGAAAAAAGTTGCAACATATTACTTTTTATGCATAAATCATCAATAATTATAAAATTGAACGTCTAGGTTTCATTTGGTAAATGGAATCGCTGATTCATTAAGAGAAATATGAATTTTCATTCAAATATAAAACTCCTTACACATGTAGAAAAATCAATTCTTTTTAACTGATTAATGAAAGAGAAAATGATTCTGTATAAAAAAATCTATTTCCTTATAGAAAAGCCATTAAATCTGTATGATGAATTAAGAATTAAAAACCGCATTCATTAGTTTTGATTTCTTATGACTATTTTTTTTTAATGAACATTGAATAAAGTCCACGAAATGGAATATCATTCTTCAATGAAAAAAAAAAACTTTATTTTTGTTTTGTCTGATGACACAATTTTTCTAATTGAACCAATTGCTGGAAGAAAGATGATCTCTTACATTTTTCAAAAAATATCTTAAATGAGAAGTAAAACCACTTTCACATTTTTTTGTTTTAAGTTGGACAGAAGACTCAGTAATTTGCATAAACTTTCATAAAAAGAGGCTTTTGGACTATGAAATGTTGAATGCAGACGATGGTGCTTTAATACAATGCATCTTTTGTCTTAAGCTTGGAAAAATCTTATGAATATTTTTTCCTCTGGCATTTTCATTATTTAAATGAAAGAAGCTTAGAGTTGCGATTTTTTCTTCTATTAATTTTTATCACAATGCCAAAAGCTTTGTAACATAATGTCCTGCGACGACAAAAAAAGTAAATTATATGAAAATGTTCTTATTTTACATGTTTAACTTACGACTTTGTTTTTAAATGTAATTACAGAAAGTTAACACTAGCCTGTGTTTAGTAGTTTCATTTAAAAATACTATGAATATTTATTATAGGACTGAAATAAACTAATATAGTAACGTTTGAAATGACCTGGTGTTAACCCATTTGTGCCCAGGTATTTTTGTGACTTTCTTCGATTTTTGCTAATACCAGGAATAATAGATGAATTTCTGATGTCAACTTCTTGAACAAGGATGATTTCTTTTAAAATCTAAATGTATAAAAATTGAAAAGTCAACATTCCTACTTGGTCATGCTAAAATATTTTGTGGAATTGAGGATCAATACTGGCTAGGAAAGAAAGGCTAGGAAAAATAAATAACGTTTCGACTAATAGCGAAAATTCTGTCCCCAAAAAATGGCACCAGGCATTAATGGGTTAATATTTTATATTGAATGTATAATAAACTTTGTAATTTTGAAAGATTTTTTAATAAAATCAATTTCCTAATGTAATTTCCTAAATTAATTTTACTGTTTAGAGGCATTGCAAAAGCAAATCGGGCAAAAAGAAAAAAAAAGTTTCCATCACCATCTCAACTTTTGATGAATTTTCTTTCTAGTGTTGACTTACTCAGGGAAAGAACAAATCTGAAATATTTTTGATTTACCACCTTTAGTTTTGGGATGTCAAAGTACCCCAGACGAGTGACGTAGAAATTATGTAGGTCATTTTTGCCACTTAATTGTCTCGACTGTGACGGGCTCAGAGGTGCTTCAGGGAATTTTTTCTTTTTTAGGTTGTTAGGTTAAATTTTTTCTTGTTTAGGTTTATGATAATAATCAGAATTTAAAGTACTGGTACTTTCATCTTACGAACAGTAATCTAAAATATATATATTGAAAATTGATATTTGATTGTGCTTGAGAAAATAAGACATACGTGGTTTTGAAAATAACCTATAACTTTAAAACACTCAAGAACAATAAGAAATCTTATTCAAAAATTTTAGATTTTTTTGCCACTGCTGATTTATTTTGTGATCTAACATTTATATTTCAAAAAACTTGATTAGATACGTTTCATGACTGAAAGATAAACCGTGCATTTTATGCCTGGCTATTCATATGCAAATTTTCGCCCTTTCTCCTTATATATATATATGGATATATAAACATAAATTATTGAGCTGAGAGAAAATGTTGGTTACTTAATATCTCCAAGCTTTTAAAACATTATGAAGAATCACGTTCGTTATCCTGTGTGGATGAAGTAGCGTTTCTGCATACTTATTGATCTGAGGCAAGCTGCACTATGAGGAGAGTAGAAAAGTACAGCACTGAAAATTTTTATAATATTTTTTTAATACTGAATTCAATTTAAAATTATCAATTTTATTATTAGAAAAAAAAATCATCATCATTTTCTATCGTAGAAATTTTGGTGCATTTGATTTTAAGAGATAATTTAAAGCAAGAGTTCTCCTGGCTGCATTTACAGATATATTTCTAGTTAAATGTTTTATCTACTATTTACGTTAAATGTTTTCGCTACTATTTATGATGCAAAACTACTATTAATGTTGTTAAGTAAATGTGTATAGTAAATTAACCCTTACATAACTTTGCGCACTGAGTGATAATTTTTGAAATAAAGTAAAAATCACGCGGGTGGAATGTTTTGATAAAAAATAAATTCTCCGCATGCAAAGTACAACAAATTTTTTATTCTTTGATAAGAACCGAATTTAGATCAAAATGCACGCATCGTATTTTTAAATAGAGAAAGGAAAAGTAAAAATGTCTATTAAAATCTGAAACATTTTCATTTTTAAAGACGACTGAAGTGCTATATATTAAAGGCGTATAATAATTCATGCGTTGTAACTATTTTTCTTCCTTATTTCATTATGTCGGAAAATTCATCATTATTCATGATTGTGCCGTAACTTTCTTCCTTGGTCCTTTAAACACTTCTTTGGAACTGAAATGTATATTGAAATCACCTACTAAAATTTTTTTTGCAATTTTGCCAAGCATATTCTAAATACACTTCACCATAATAAATACTGTTTGCAATGAGTGTGTCTGTTTGTCTTTCTTATTCAACAAAACACTTCTTCATAATTGAAATCTATATTAAAATCACCTATCAAAAATGTTCAACAATCTTCGTCAGGCATATTCTAACTATACTTCACCTATATAAATACTGTTTGGAAAGTATATTATAATTCATGACTGTGCATATTTTTCTTACATGTTCCATAAAAAACTTCTTTGGAATCGAAATTTATACTAAATTTGCCAGTTTCTAGCCAAACTTGGAAGATATCGTCAAAATAAGTTCAGTTTTGTAGACTTTTGCTTTGGCGCCAAACTTGGCGATAAATAATCAAAAACAGCAAACCTTGGCGACTTTCAACATGTTATTCTTCCCATTCACTCCGCGCTATGTACCGTTTTGACACATTTTAAAAGTGTCTCGCCGTGACAAATCGTGTAGACAAGTTATGTCGACGCTAAGAAACCTGATTGATTTTAATAGCACTCAAGTGCAACCAATATCAATCGAGTTTAGTAATCCTGAGTGTAAAATAAAGATTATGCGAAAAACTTTATTTTGCGGGGGAAAAAAAAATCTATATTTCGAACAACTTCTTTTGTGGTGAGAGAAACAGTAAAATACAAGGGATGATCAAATGAAAAGGTATGAAACGCCGTAAAAATTAACCGTTAACATATTTGCCTATGCCGCTATGAAAGAACATAGCGAGACATCTAGGGATGCAAAAGGAGTCTTTGGCGTGGATAAGAGCATGCGGGGGCCTGCAGGAGAGGGCAGAAACTCCCATAAAAAGCACCCTCCTATGTCCAATTGACGCGGCAGCGCGTGTGAGGATAGGATGGCGTTCACATCGCAAAATTAGAGGCAGCGAGGGCATTTAGAGGTAGCGAGGCGTTATCCGATTTCTGACAGCGGAAGGTGTTAAACCAGCCACTATTCATCGCAGGATGATAACCGTATACTGGGAAGACTGTGTGTGCAGTCAATGAGAAAATGGAGTGTCCGTTTTCGCCAAGTAACTGGCCACGTTCAAGAGAGAGCGGCTTCATCATCCACCTTACAGTCCGAACATGTCGCCCTGCGATTTCCATGTGTTTTGTTCCCTGGAAAAACATCTGAAGGGGAAGCGCTTCAACTCGGACAACGTACTCAAGGACGCTGTAACGGACTGGGTCTCGTAATGGCCACAAGAATTCTGGGAACAAGGAATCCTGCGGCTTGTTCATCAGTGGGTTCGTTGTGCTCAGGCCTATGGTGTATATTTGGAATAAAGTCTACATTTGTACCCACCGTGTAGTTTCGTACCTTTTCATTTGATCACCCCTTGTATCACGATTGAAAACAATGTCTTTGAATGGTATTTAAAATAATGTACCAAACACAGTAATTTATCAGAATAATATTTTGTTCATCCCGAAGTGTACAATATTTTGTGTGTAGACTTTTTTAATAGAATGCACGTTTCGTTCTCACTATTAGTTGCTTAGAAGAAGAGCTTACGTTTTATTAGGGGTACGTTATATTACGCTATATAAAGGGATTATTCAAATTTGAGAAGTGCCTTTTTCAGAAAAAATAAAATAAATAAATAAAAAACATAAAAAAATCCCATGAATTTTATTTTATCTAATTTAATACATTTTATATAACAGCAAATTGCCATATTTATTGTAGTAACTTTACTTTGTAATAGCTCGATCTAAATGTTTTTATATTTTATTTTTTACGTTGTAGAACGACGTTATACCTAAGAAAAAAATGGTTAAGCCAAAAGAGTTCTTATGGAACTACGTAAAATAGCTGTAAATGACACGATAAGCAAATAATTTAAAAAGGTAAACACATAAATTATAATATTAAAATATAAAAACATGAAAATACAATTCATACATTTTATTTTACTACTTGCCCATGAACTCTTCGACTGTGCAATCCTTCAAGGAACTCCGAATAATAACAGCTCATTTTACCGTCTAGAAATATTTTGTACACTTATCGAAGTTTTCGGTTGTAGGAAAGACATAAATAAAGGCTTTAAACAAATTTTCAAATCAGAAGGTGAAGAAACTTCTACTTCCTATATTCTTACTTTAGACAAGTGTACCTTGTAATCATTTATATTGAATTGACCACTAGTTTACTAATAAAATTGCTATCTCTAAACATTTAACGAAAACGTTAACTAATCAGAAGTTTTTCAATAAAAATAAATGTAAGTTACGAACATATTTAAGAACTGTGAACCTTAATACATTATAAAGAGCCTGCCAATCTCAAAATATCCTCGTTACATACCTTACGATTGGTTTGCTCTTTGATTCCGCACAAAGCGTGAAATCTCACATTGCTCTTAGATATAAACTTACAGATATAGCACGTGTTTGCGTTTTCAATGTTTCAATAAGCTAGTTGTTATCTGTACATATTGCAGACATCATGTAGTAGTCTGTTCTTACTATTCACACAGAAAATAACGTCAACTAAAAGAAACATTCAAATTAATATAGAAACAGTAAACGGATACACACAGTGCCTAGTATACAGAAATTAGAGGGGATTTCCGTGTAATCTGCTATTAAACTGCATGTCTGAGTTGGAATTTATCTTCAAACAATGACTTTGTTTGACTAAATGAGGTTTCACATGGGAAGGCAAATACTCTGGCATGACAATGAAGGTCCAGCTGTTTTTATGGAAAGTATTTTTAAGTGCATCAGAATAAGGTGATTTTGAATACTGGGTATTAGATATAAGTTTTCTAATGATATAGTCTCCTTTGAAGAAAGATTTTATTATTATTGTTATTTTTTTAATGTCGGGCACTTAAAGTTTATTGGCATTGAAACCTACTAAGGAAGAAATAGTGATCCCTTTAATTTTGTGAGGCACCTAATAGGTGGAGCGCATCCTCCTATGAAGGTACGGACAAAACTACACTCAAGAACGGGCCAGGAATTGAACCCGATCCGTGGTGTGGTAGAATGGCTCTCTAATCACTAACTACACAACCCGTTCGGCATTTGAAGAAAGTTTCAGAACTGTATTATTTAGAAAAATGTGCATATTGACCGTGCGCTTTTCAATTACTTATTTTTTAAAATATTTTATAGTAAAAGGTGCTATTATCTAAAATTAAAAGTATTTTATCGATTTTAAATTAAATGATATAAGTGTCAGTATAGTATGGTGAAAATCATCTGAAATAATTTTTAAGCAAAATGCTAAATACGCAAAAGATTTATTTAAAAAATATAGAAACATGTATATATTCCTAAAAATAAAATTTTATAAACTAGCGATGAATGTTTCATGATATCATGTTTCATATTTTTTTATAACAAATTCTACAAGCATTCATAATTGTTCAATAAAAATCACCGACAACACTTTTTTGTGTGTACATATAATTAGATTAAATCCGCACGTCTGTACAAAATGCTATATCTAAAACATGATATAATATTTCGCTTATTTTATTCTCTATGAAAATATCATCGACTAAATAGAATATTTAAATTAATGCACGAAGAAGCACAAAGAGCGGGTGAATATACAAATCTAATGTATAGAAATTAGGAGAGATTTCAGCACATTCTGCTATTCAACTGCATGTCGGAATTAGAATTTACCTTCGAGCAAAGACTTTGTTTGACTAATGAAGTTTCACATGGGCAAGCAAATACTCTGTCATGACAGTGTACGGCCAGATAGTGCTCATCAAGGTATTTATATGTGCACCAGCATAAAGGGATTATGGAGGTTGGATTATAATAAAACCGTTGGAAACTAAGATATGCATACAAATTATTAACACACGTATAATTTTTGAGTAAGAAATGATAAAATAATAAATATGGTGCAGATATATTTCAAAAATTTTTGGATTTCTTCAGTAATAATTTCTGTAATATTTTAATTATAAATGCTACTACTTTCAAATTACTATAATCTTTTCACGTTACATAGATGCACAAAAGAGCATCAGTACATAGAGGGGGGCACTGTACAAAAAAATAATACACCTTTTTCAATGACCACGTGAAGAAGTGTTTTTATTTCACTCCTATATTCATTTGTTTCAATTGCACGGAAAGAAAATATTTTACTGAATTCAACAAAATTTTGATGATAAAAACATTTGTTGCCGATATTTAATCATTTCGTTTGTTCTTAAAATTTTTTTATCAAATTAAAAAATATGTGGTTGTATTGAGAAAAATTTTGTAGAATCAAAAGCATTACTTCTTTGAAATAGAGCTAACCAAAATTTATTTTGAATCCTGAAAAGTTTTTTTCAGTACATATTACATACAGCATCTAATAACACATATTTTGCAATTTACCTACAACTACATTTTAGGTAGTATAATATTACACAACAGGTGGAAATCGATTTTAAAATAAATAAAGTCTTACAAATATTGTAACCTTGCTTTTTTTTTTTAATACGGTTCCGAAACTGGACATAAACAAGAATTCAAGAACTGCATAAGTTTACATCCATTTGGAAATTACTAATTTCAGAAATCTTAAAGTTCTTAAAAATTTGAAATCATCAGATATAAATTCAAAACATACATTAAAAATCTATTCCAACAGCTACCTTCGTTTAATTGGCATTAGACAAAACGGAGTAGGGGAACCTGGGGAGCCTTGACCATAAGGGAGGCTTGACCTACCCTTGAATTTCAGTATTTAAAAATATTTTAGCTTTCCCTCACTAGATGGCAGTCAAAGCTACTGATGTAATCAGACACCCATCATAGTTTCATCCAGTCAGTTCATAGTGGAGTGGAAATAAACAAGAAAGTTTTTCTGCCTAAAAAGTAAGTATTTTAAACACACTTTGTAAGAGTTTTTCAAAGAAAGTAATTGAATTAACTTTGAGCTAGTGGGATTTTATAAATACTGTCTTATTAAGCTATTATTAAAGTAAAAAAGTTTATAGAAAGAATCAGGTTTCAAATTACCATGCACCATTCTTTACAAAATGGCGTGATGGGGAGGCTTGACCACTCGGTCACGGCTCCCTTAGTTAAATAGTTTTGAAAATATAGCAATACTGCTTTTCAAACATTGTCATAATTAAAATAATACCTAGATATGAATATAAATAATTTTATATGTTTACAATCGGATAGGTGGTTGACAAAAAGTTACCTACCAATTATTGTCCAATAAAAATTGTTTCAAAATTTAATACTAAAAACTAAATTATGAATAATTCAAGTATAATAATTTTCTAGATTTATACAAAGAGATTACCAAATTTTATTTATTTATTTATTTATTTATTTTTTGTGTGTGTGTGTGTGAGTGTGTGTGTGTGTGGGGGGGGGGTTATAAATGTTATCTTCACTGAAAAACGATTAATTTCTGGATGTTTCTTTTGATTCATTTTATTGTGAATATTAATATTAAAATGAGATGTTTTGAAATGCTGTATTAATAATAAGTATTATTTTTTTCTCAGGATGCCCTTTTTTTCATAAACCAAAAGGAAATGCTCGTAAAAAGTACTCCACAGAAGTTATTATGACAGCAGAGTGTTCAGTTATCATACTGAAGATTTTATACTTAATGCTTATATAACTAATAAAAAAGATTTACTTTTATCTTATTTTAAAATTATACATTATTGCCTGGGCCAAGCCTCCCATACCATGGGTCAGAGCTCCCTTATAAAGGCCTTGACCCACTTTCCACCGTTTAAAAAAATATTAAATTCAGAAAAGAAGAAATGCACAATTTATATTATCATAAATATATTCTTAATGCCAATAAAATTTCCTTTAAATTGCACTATAATAGGATTATTTTGCTGCCAAAATAAAATTTACAAAAATGTTTTTTCTGAAAATGTGGTCAAGGCTCCCCAGGTTCCCCTACACATTTCAGGTATTATTCATATCCCTAAGTAAGAATCCATGTTAATAGTATACTGAAGTAGAATTTGAATACGGAACAGAAAATTTCCATAGATCACTGTACGCCACATCGAACTGTTAAAAAAATAATGGGTTCTTTTGAACTTCAATTGATTTATATCTTTGTCTATTAAAGGAAAAACAACGTACATGTTACTTTCAAAATCAAATAATAAAATTGTAAAATTGGGTACCTTTCAAACGATTTATGAGCAAATTTTATTTCAAAAAGCTACTTTTATTTCGAAGAATTCAATAATCCACTATTTAAGTTTTGAATTCAATAAATAACCACGCCTAAAAAAGGCATCACAAAAGCCGATTAGCCAGGAAGTCTAGCGGTATAAACACTAATTTCATTTTTGTAGTTCTCTATTATACAGTGTACAATTTTCTCTGTCTGCTATGGATCAATTTTGCTTTTTCACACGCGATATTTTAATATTCGTTTTAAGTTATTGGAATATTTTAAATTTACATACACATATTTCTGAAACTAAATCCCGTGCTTCGTTACCTTTCGTTGGTGAAATCAAATATGCCATTCTCTGATATATAGAAATATGTGGAGAGGAAATTGGTAGAACTATGAATTTAAAATAAATTACAAGGCTTTTAGCAAGGTGACTCTTATGTGAAACATTAGTTCATTGCATTACACAATAATCCAGAATCCAGAGTGCTCAGAATAAAGCAAAATGACTTATTTTTTTAAGACAAAGCAAATAAAATTTAACTATGCAGTGGCTGAAGACGTGTTATGAGGCAAAAAAATTACGTAGTTACTTTAAAAATTTGCAGAAGCGCGTTGGAAAATGTCAAAAGCTCACGAAGCAAAGTTGGCGAATAGAAAGGCACAGATCGGCCGCCAAATAAATAAAGGAATAAATAGTAATAATTTCGAAAAATAGGCACACGAAGTGATATGAAAAGAAATACTAAACGCAAATAAAGTTTGCTGTAGAGACGAAAAGAGTGGAAAGAGCTATTTTTAGAACAGATATAGACAAACAATCGCTACGAAAGAATGACAGACTGTATGAACAACAGGAAAGTCAAAGTAACTTATTTTAAAATGGAAGCAAAGAGACAAGAAAGGGCAATTAAAAAAAATAGAAATGATAAAAAGTATCAAATTTAGAAGAGGAAGTTGAAATCCCAGTTTATTAAAAGTATTTGATGCACCCCATTATGCATTCTATAATGAACTTGCGCATAAAGACGTCTATCCAAGTGCAAGTCCTCTGCATATAGCTGCATATAGCATATAGCAATTATGCATATAGCTGCATATAACATATAACATTTAATAACACATGCAACAGCAAATCATTAAATAATACAGCGATAACACTAGTCAAATAGTAGTATCAATCGCACAGCTCTTCTCTCTATAATCACAGTCTGTTACACACTGCCCCGACAGCGAGAGGCATTCTCTATTTATAGATTTCCAAGCAGGAAGTAGCGGTATATAGGATGTGAGACCATCTTTCTAGATTTTTCCCTTAACTTTCTTCGTAATTTAGTTACAGACTAAATCCACTAGTATCGAGTACTTTCTTTTTGTTTCTAACGGTCACCAAGTTTGTCGCCAAGGTCAAGGAGCCACATACTCATATCACTTGCATTAATGCCTGTAAAACTCTCTTTTCCGAGACACACATTACAGTGGGAAAAAAACATTACAATTTTTGTAACAATATATTTTTCCTTTTACATGTATCAAAGCAAGGATTGTTGGATACAGCCAATTTCTAATTTCCACATTTTCGGTGTTTCTTTTTTTATGAAAAGAGAGTTTCATAATCTAATAATTCAATTATATCCATACGCGTGTTAAAATGTGCGCTGCTAGAAACTTAAGAACAAGGATTCTGAAACTTTAATATAACATTAACATTTTTTTAATGCAAATTTTAATATGCATTCGTTTTTAGGAATAACGGCTCAGTACTCAAATTAAGTTTTCTCACATACCATTAATTTTGGATTATGTTAATAAAATACATCGAATAATATCTTTACAGAAAAACGAACTCGACCAAGAAAATTTATATTATTTTTATATGAAATCCACTTATTAAAAGAAAACATAGTTACCGAACCATTTGAATAAATTATGTGCATGCATTAAAATGCATCTAATGGAAAAAAGCAACACTAAAATACATTATGAGAAACGGATAGGAATGGTTTGTAATTAAACTGAACGAACCAATTATTAGAAATAAATTCATTGGATTTTTTTCAGTACTTGTTTTAGGAAAAAACTATAGTTGTTACTAAGTTCATACTTATGCTGTATTTCATTTACGCTCTGTGGATGTCTCTTGTATTTTCATATTTGAAAAGAAAAATAATTTTCTCTTTCATTACTCATGCAAAACCTCATTTTAATAAGACGTATTTTATCTAAAAAAGCGAATTAATGTAGAATTTAATGGGTTATTAAATCAAACAATTTTTTTTCAGACTTACTTTCACATACTAATGATTACTTTGTATTTCCTATGGATAAAAGGGAAAAACCGATAACAGTTAAATAATCCGAAAAAGAAAAGAAGGAATATTTGTACTATTTCTATATCCTGAACTTAATAAAAAGTATTTTATAAATTTTAGAGCATGCATAGTTAATTTTTTTTTTCGGAAATAAGAACAATTGCGTTTTCTTTAATTTTATATATTATTTGTGATTACTATTTATTGTAATAAAGAGATATAGCAAAATGGATATCGCGTTATATTGTGTTCAATAATCATGCATACTGAATTTCAAGGCAATCGTTTTTATGGTGCAGAAGGCGATGCGGCGTAGCGCAATCTAGTGGCGAGTTTTAGCAAAACGGATACGGCGAAAATATTCTTCGCATTCAGATATCGATGCATACGAATTTTCATGACGATCGGCTGAATAGTCCTGAAGTTCATGTGTTGACGCGACATCTAGTGTCAAGTTATAGGAAAATGGATCGTGCCAAACTCTTCCCCGTGTTCAAATATCTATGTATACCTATTTCCATAGCGATCATTCGCACAGTCAAGAAGTGATACACTGCAGGGCCATCTAGTGGTTAATTAAAGTAATGATTTGCTACAGCGCCGTCATGTGGCGAGTTATAGGAAAATGGATAACGCCAAAATATTCTCATTGTTCAAATAGCTATGAGTACTGATTTTCATAGCCACCGTTTGAATGGTCAAAAATTTGGCCTGCTGCAGCGTCATCTAGTGGCGAGTTAAAATAATAATGCATTGCAGTGCCACCTAGTGGTGAGTAACATCAAAAGTAACACAGTTAGAATATATTCTTCGTGCTCAAATGTGTAAGTATAAAAAACTTTATGCCGATCAGTCGAACGGTATAGAAGTTGATGCGTTGCAGCGCTATTTAACTAATTGCAGCGATATTTAACTAATATATTATTATATATTAGTTAAGTTACAGCAAATGGATAGTGAAAAATATTCTCCGTGTTCTAATATCCGCGTGTACCAAATTTCATCGAAATTGGTTGGACGATATTCGCATAGCAAACGGCTAAACGGAATAGAATTCGACGTTCTGCTGCGCCAGCTAGTGGCAAGTTAGAGGAAAACGGATAGCATAAAAACCTTCTCCATGATAAAAGACTTAGGTGAACCAAATTTCATGGTGATCGGTGAAACGGTGCTGAGTTTTTCAACCTCCTACACACATACCAACATTCATTTTTATCTATAACCAGTCTTATTATATATACCAGTCTCAAGTAAAATCCAGTTTCAAATCTAAGCCTCGCCAAAGTGCCAGCATACGCCATTTTGCAAGAGTTTTTTCAGGGAATCATTCGAAGCATTGACTTAGCAGCAATCAAAATGGGAAATGGTTCGACCGCCAGGCATATTTTTGAAAAGTGGAATCCCTTAATACAGCCTCATTTTTTAAATTATCAACTATAACATGTTTTATTCATCGTTACCTCGATGTACTAAATGCGAAGATTTCAATTTTCTGAAATTTGGCGGATTTCCCCCAAGTTAAATCAATGTACTCAATTGGCGAGAATTCTGAAGCTACATCGCTTGAAATGCCCTAATAACTGCATTATTTCTGCACGGATAGTTAAAATTTAATGCTGTATTCGAAGAAAACCTATACACTTGTTTTCAAAAATGCTATTCCCTTAAGCTCTCAGTAAATTGCGCCAAAAATCCTAAAACTGTGCAAACCGCTAGAACTCACTTTCTAAAAATCGGCCTATCAGCCATTTTATTTTTCGCCAAACTAAAAAATTTACATATTAGTCTCGGAAATCTTCGATCCTCATTGTTTTTTGTATAAAACATTTCATTCCTGCTCTCATTTCTTATGCGCACACGATATTATAATTAAAAAAATAACCTTACAAATATAAACTAAAAATATCATTATTATTCTTTTCTTTTCACTTTAAGAATTTAAAACATTTTATTCGGCAAAATCGCCACACATGGCAACCAAGATGCTTATTTCACACACTTTTTTCACTACAGGGGTTACAATTACATAAAGCTTTCTGCGTGGAG
The DNA here is from genome assembly GCA_038373885.1 of Cheiracanthium punctorium. Taxonomy (NCBI): domain Eukaryota; kingdom Metazoa; phylum Arthropoda; class Arachnida; order Araneae; family Cheiracanthiidae; genus Cheiracanthium; species Cheiracanthium punctorium. Next base: position 163,364 of record JAWZYV010006338.1, on the reverse strand, counting down.
AACATAAAAAATCTCTTAAATTCCGGGAACGGATGGACTTTCAAAGTTTTAAAGTGGACTATCATTTATTCTATATTATTTTACTTATATCTGTGTAAAATTTCAGGCTGACAGGTCCATTTTTGTGGAATTGTATACTACCCAACTCAACAAATTGACAAACAGAATTTCATTTTTATTTATAAGATTACCTACGCTTGTTTTTAAAAATACCCTCTCATTAAATTGCGCCAAGCGCTAGAATCATAGAAAATCTGACACACTTTCAGATTTTAAATACGCACTAAAGTGTTATATATAAAAAGAGTTATAATCCATGGGTCTTCCCTATTTTCGTTCCTTCTTTTATTAAGTTGGAAAGTGTATCATTATTCATGAGTATGATTAAACAAAATTAAAATTGATATTTCTAACATCCTTTTTTCTGGATGTAATATATTAGAAATAGATGCAGAAAAGCTGTTCAGAAAAATGCACAATTCCAACTGAATGAAAATTTCAAAAACTTATACGCAGGTGTATTCATAACCCAAATAGCAGACGATTAAATTACGATAAATAGCGCCAAGCGTTAGAATCCTCCACAAAATCGGACATCAACCCCTTTTATTTTTCGCCCAATTAAAAAGTTGCACATTTATTTTCGGAAAATTTCCAAATTCTATTTTTCTTTTGAGTATAAATCATTTCATTCCCGCTCTGATTTCACATGCACACGATATTTTAATTTAAAAACAACCTTACAAATAATCTAGTCAAAATAAAAAAAATCGTTATTCTTTTAATTTTACTTCAAGAGTCTGAATCATTTAATGAACTGCCGAATGTGGCAACCTAGATAAGCTTAATTGTCGCTTAATGCACTGTGGGGTTACAATTACGAAATGGCGGAAAGCAAAAATTAGCGTTTTTATCGATATTTCCTAAAATAGTTCGAATTTTGAAAAAATCGCTTCGAGGTGTGTCGGGACCTGTCATGGAAAATTTCCGTTCAAAATTTGGTAGGTCTACGATCACCCGTTTGCGAGCTACGCGAGACACAGACAAACAAACAGTTTACACACATTGTTTTATTAATATAGATACCAGTCTCAAATAAAATCCAGTTTCAAATCTAAGCCTTGCCAAAGTGCCAACATACGCCATTTTGCAAGAGTTTTAAACATGTCAATAACTTGTACATAATTTATCCTTTTGAGGATTTCTCTTTAATTTATTTGAAGTTACCACTCAATAATTTTTACTCAAAATATATATGTGTAATACAGGGTAATTCTAAATAATTGTTTTTACAAAATTTAAGGGAGATAGGGTACACAATAAGGAATAAGAATCACAGCAACGTGGGGTCGAAAACGTCTTCTTCCTGCTTCTCTTCTTCCGTTAATAATCAGTTTGGAACGGCTGCTGAAACAACAGTGAACTTTCCGACCATTGTATTTCAAAAACTAACGTATTTTTCTCAGAAAACGTGTAATTAAAATTCGTAGTTTAAGAATTGTATTTCCTTTCATGGATGAGAATTTTGAGGACAAGTCCATTGTATATGGAACTTGCTTTAGAAATTAGACTAACACTTCAACACTTTTCATCAAGTGGTTATTACCAGATAAGTGAAAGCTGCGTTTTTGAACGCACATTGATATGTGATTCTGGTGCCTTATTTTGTGCTTTATCTCCCATAAGTTTTGTATAAACAATTTAGAATCACTCTGTACTTTGTAACATATTAGGGACTTTCATACGCGTGGAAAATTGGGCTTTCTTACTTTCCTTTATACAGGAGCTAGCCAAAATTTTTATTAACCCATTAAACGCCGCTATGAGAATCAGATAAAATTTTTTAAATGTATATACATTTTTTACATACATTGCATACCTCTATTATAGAACAGTTGGAATTTTTTTTTTTTTTTAACTCAAAGCATTTAGGAAATATAGCATGTTCCCGTAGCGGGAGCTTCGGCGATGGTTATGGGGATAAATGTCTTTCTCCATTTTGGATAGAGCAATTCCTTTTTTTACGCAGATGCTGCTCAAAACTGTATATATAAAGTAATTATTTTTGTTGTTGATACTATAATGTACGAAATAACCAGCCTGCGAAGTGACAAACATTTCTTTATTGTTGAACGGTAGCAAAATCAATCTGGAAATGCTATGACTTATGACTTGGAGGGGAAGCCCAAAAAGGGCCAGGCACCGCGACCATGGGTCTATTGTATCATCCCCAAGCAATATGGAAAAGGCCCTACGAAAAGAGCCGAGTATCAGATGCGAACATCAGCATAGACCTAACAGACATTTTGTGAACCTCCCAGGGCTCAATGACATGGCACCCAAGATGCACAAACCTATAATCAGAGAAGTACTCACACTCACAGAGGATGTGTAAAGCAGTTTCCTCCTTAAGAAGACAACCCCGACAAGTGGGATCATCGACAACCTTCATTATGTTAAGATGCCTTTTAAGGCAACAGTGCCCAGTTAACAGGCCAATAGCTGTTAAGACACAGAAGCTCCTTGCATCTAACACCAGGAAAGCCAAGATTGATCTCTTTGGCCTGCCTCTGGCCATTACACTTAAGCCAGCTGGAATACTGAAGCTTGCTAAAGTGGCTAAACACAGTATCCCTGTAACATTTACTCGAGATACCGAGAACCGGCTTAGGTCCAACAAAAAAAGAGCCAGATCCCAACCTGGCAAGAGATTCCGCCATCTCATTACCAGGAATGCCAGTATGACCAGGAACCCAATACAGAGTAACTGGAAATGCTAACTGGTGGGAGGGTGCCAAAGCTCCCGCTGTGGGAACAAGAAATAAAAGCGTTCATAACATACCTTTATAGGAATCTATTCATGCAGGATTTTAAGAATGTTCTTCTTCAAGATGTTTGTTTTAAATATGCATTCTACTTGAAACATGTAAGTGACCATTTATTTTAATTTTTTTTTTAGTTTTATATAAGAACCGGCTTTATATATAAGAACCGGCTTATAAAGACAAAATTTCACTTTTTTTAAAAATTAGAAAAAAAACATTAAATTAAAATATATTATTCCGAAAAAATATATATAACACACCCATAGTGTAAATGTTTATATAAAATGTGTATTTCGTAAATTGTGTTAAAATATTTTAAGAAAAAAAAATAAATATATCTAATTTTCTTAGAAAAAAAAATAATTATATCTAAATAAATATTATATCTAAATATAATAGATGTTCCCGTAATTGGAGCTTTGGCGCTTAATGGGTTATGTGTGTCTAATTCGCGTGATTTTGGGAGTTGTTATCAATACTTTGGTTACACCCAAGTCTCATTTTAGGTGCAGACGTCATCATTAATAATACCTGATGCTACCGATAGACAGATAGAGATGCGTTACATGGGCTGGCCTTAACGCTGTATTCCATGTGAATTCTGAAAGGAGATATAGTTTCAACTCTCGGAGCGACATTTTTTTCTAATTTAGCTCTCACCATATCAACATGCTGCTTTCTGCTTCTCTCGTTGTTGGTGTATTCCAGTCTTGTGATAATTTGACAGTCTTTCTATTCGAACCGTATAGTACAAGTAAGCAATTAAAGTATAGAAAAACTTGAAACATTCAGCAGAAAACTGGTGTTTGAAAGAAGAAGTAATTAAAGCTTTCTAAAAAACACACACATTAAAATGTTCATATCATCAGTACATACATTTTGGGCGAAAAATGTTCATTCGTCATCAGCTGCTAAAAGGCTCTAGCACCCACAAGAGCAGTTAGTTCAATTCTCATTCTACTGCTCTTACGGTTGTTAGAACCTTTCTGGAGCTGATGAAGGGTAAATTATTTCCCCCCGAAAGGCGCATACTTATAAAAAGTGCATTTTAAAGTGTATTGTTTGACAGGGTTTTAATTATTTCATTTAAATTATTGGATTAGCAATAGGTGTTGGAAACTTTAAAAAAAAGGGAAAAAAAAGTCGAATAACTTATGATTTTCCCACTTTGTTGTTCATAGATGTAGTTTAATTTTTTTTTCGCTTAAACTAAATCATTAAATTATCCAAAAAATTGTTTGTTTTCAAACTACTTTTTTCACAACATAAAAAATATAAGGATAAAAGTTAAGAAATATTCTTTTAAAATTAATTGCATATTTGGGAATTTTTTCAGAAGTTGTTTCATCAAATTGTATTTTGTGTTACCGTCATCGTGTCACAAGGAGCCTCCACTTTTAGAAGAAGTATCGAGGTCTTTGTTAAATCCCATTTGGCCTAGAGATTAGGATACCTGTGTCTCATCTAGTTAACTTGTGTTTGAATCACAGAGGAGAAAGAGGGGATGCATGGTGTAATGGTCAAGTTGTACGATAATTATAAGAAACTTTCATAATATTACTTCATTTTTACAAGTAAAACAGGACTTTTATTTGTAACTAAAAAGTAAAAAATAACAATTAAGTAAAAATACAATTTTTTAAAGTATAATCTTTTTATTGTGGAGCCCTAAAAGGCATAAAATAAAAGTCATTCTTGCAAAGATATGGTATAGCAGAACGAAAGTTTAAAAACTGAGAAAACTTTTGAGAAAAATATAGATATTTCACTTTTGCAAGAGATGACAATTTTTAAATGCTCAAAATAAAGCATTAAACATTAGCTTAAAAATCATCCAAGGCCAATATTCCACTCGTGATGCATTTGCTTGCAAGGCATCTTTTTTTTTTTTTTTTTTTTTTTTTTTTCCCTAACGGACGGGTACTTTGCCGATTACGCATTCTGCCTGACAACGGCCCGAAGTTGTTGGCCATTTTATTATGGGGGCACCTAGTAGGGGGGGCAACGTTGCCCCCTATGAAGGGATGGACATGACAACCACTCCCAGTCGGGGATCGAAACCCCCGCCAGGAGTTGAATCCTAAACCGGATTACGGTGCTTTCCCACCATACAACTCGGTCGGCTGCTTGCAAGACATTGATTTAGCCATTAATAGCTGTATTGCAAAAGGTCTCAAATGCTTTTTAAAATATTTGGAATATTTAAAACTTTCCATTCCTTGCAAAGTGAAATATTTATATTTTTCGCAAAAGTTTTCGCAGTTTTGAAACTTTCATTCATTTATAGCATATCTTTGCAACCATAAATTTTTATTTTATGCATTTTAGGTCTCCACAATAAAAAGATTCTACCTTTAAAAATAGTAGTTTTATTTCATCTTTATTTTTACATAGTGGATTAATTGTGTTTAACACTCAATAGCAATAACAACCAAAATATATTTTTAGAAAGAGAACCCTATATATTTTATCCATATATTTTTTTATTGTTGATAACAAAAAAAAGGTTCTGAATTGCCGAGTCCCCTTAAAAAAGAGCTTTGAAGTTCTTTTCTGAAGGGAGATAATTTTCTTCACCAATATTTGCATTGCTGGACAACTCTGGTGAAGTTAATAAGTATTGTCAATCAAATGACGTTTATTTTAATATTTCAGGAAACTGTTTCTCAAAATTGCATGACTATAAAGCCAATAACACTATGCTTAAATAAAGAAGTGCTAAAAAGAAACAACAAAAAACCAATTAGTATGATGTCGTTGAAAACTCTCTATAATATTAAACAAAAGCATTACCTAACATACATTATATAGTAAAGCTTCGTGAATTCGTCTATACACGTATGTAATTTTTAAGACTATAATTTTTCTAATGGAACGTGGGATAAAATACTCGATGTAGAAAAAATGTCTATGGGAAATAGTATAGGCATCAAAATCAGGTCATTTTGGAAATCTGCATAGTGTTTAAATACGGCCTGTGAAAGCAAATGATCACATCGTTGTAAGTATCAATATTATTCCGTTAGAAAACTAGCTGGGTAAATTTTTACGATCAACTAGCAAAACAGGCAGTGTTTTTCTTATATGAAATTAAAAAACGTGACGTCATAAGACTGCAATAGCCCCACCTCCACTCCCGACAAAATTGCATTAATCCGTCACGAAAGGTTACATATTTGACATTTTTGAAATAAAACTTTGTAGGAGTAAGATGTAGGAGATGTAGGAGTATTTCTTCCTCCAATAAAGTCATCTTTGTTGCTTTATTGGTAATACACAGTAAAATCACTTATTTTTGCGAGGTTTTAATTTTAGTGATTTTCGCGATCCCGTCTTATCTTGCAGCTTTCTTAAAATAGCTTATGCAAAGGGGGTTCTATACTTAGATACTATCGGGATTTTTCAATTTTCGCTTCCATATCGCGAAATTTTCAGCTCGCGAAATCACCGATATCTTCATGTTAGAGAAAATAAGTGATTTTACAGTATATATTTTTTATAAGCCTTCCAAACCCGGGAGGGAATTGTGACACACCCTGTATATATAAAAAGAAAGCAATTTAAACTTTGAAATAACTTATTTTATGCTATCTAAATAACCTCCAGAAAAATAAATTTGTCCTGTATCACATCTAAATTATAAATATCATAAAATAGCTAGAATATACGAATATGAGTTTATATGATGCGTAGAATGAATTCAGGAAACTACGTTCAGAGTATTTATATTCTGAATTTAGAGCTTGCTTGCTTGCTCTTAAAACTGAAGTAAGCATTTGTAGGAATGCGTAAAATGCCCATAAAGCTAGCTGTTCTCGTAAAGTTTTAGCATGCAATAGTTATATGGGAATTGCATGCCTCTTAAATGAGGTTCACTGCCTTATTAAAGCTTTTCATATGTCCTATATACTTAATGATATGGGAGTTCTGCGTTATTCCACCCATTGAAGATATTTGTTTCATCGAAGTGCTTTGTGGTTTAAACAAAGTAAGAAACAAAATTACATTTTTCTCACTGCAAAAAAGCTAAATTCATTTTCACGGCTAACTTTTTATTACGAGAGTTGAATCCTTATGTTTTAATCCTATGGATTGAAAATCAACTATACGATGAAAATGACGTTTTTCTAATTTATTCAATAGCGCAATCTGTTAAAGTAAGACACACTATTTATGATTTAGTATTTGGTTATATTAAATAAATACTCATTAATCGGAATTTTTCAAAGTCTAGAGGTATGTAAAGTAAACCAAATTCAGAGGCGTAGCTAGGGTTACCAGCGCCCGGGGACAACTGAAGATTTTGCGCCCCCCCCCCTCCACCTTCCCCTAAAAAGGGAAAGGGCAAACCCATAAAAGTTCTTCAGAAAACTGTAATATCTGAAAATTAAAAAAAAATTTTAATTAAAAAAAGTGATTAAAAAATACAATTATTTAAAATACGTTAAATCCCCCACCCCCTTCCTTTCTTGATTGCATTTTGGCTTGTTTGCCGATTACAGCTACTTTCTTTTAACATCAAAACCTTCTGTACCATTTGTCCATAGAACGCCATACCATTTACCCATAGAAGCCCATTATCAACGTAATTCGTTATGTGAAAAAAGTGATAGAAATAATCTAAGGACAAGTTTTAAGAATAAAACATTTTAATTCATTAACTGACAATTTTCTATTTTTTAAAAAAAATTCCCTTTTAATTATTTTGAACTCAAAACTGAGAAAACTTGATCTGAATTTAAGAGAGTATTTTGGGTTTGAGAATGCCATTCTCTATTACCGATTAATAATGTATATATAGGCTTTTTTTTTTTTTTTTTTTTTTTTTTTTTTTTTTTACCATGGCTAATGCATAAAAGTTTGATTTGTAACACCATAAATATCCAAAACGAAATCCACCAAGATCATTCTAAAAAAGTTTGGGAAAACTTGAGTAATGTTTTGACCTTGATAAAATACTGTAAACAAGAATTCTGGAACATCCTAGGAATATAGTCAGAGACAGAAATGGCCAAATATAAAAAATGCAGTTACACGACACAGAAGCCCTCAAGAGAGAAGAAAAAAGGAATGGGGAAGCTCAACTCGATTTCCAAAGAAAATCTTCTGAAATAGCTACAAACATTTCCTGTACAAGTCATTGTGAAAAGTTTGATTATAACTTTATAAAAAAATTCATTTGTGATTGTTCTATTTTTTTCTTTTTCTGTCAACAAATAAAAATACAAACACAACTCCTTTTTTTTCTTCTAAAATTTCGTAACATCGATTTGGCGCCCCTTTGGTGCTGCGCCCGGGGACAGATGTCCCCCCTTGCCCCCCCCTAGCTACGCCACTGACCAAATTATGAAGACAACCAAATAATGAAGATTGAATTTTGCTATATGCATTCAGAAAACTGTGTAGTATTAGGACCACTTTTTGCAAATTTCATATTTGTAAGTTTTTAACTGTTTTAATTGCAGGAAGAAAATTGTTGGCATTAATTAAGGGAAAATATTCGCCTTTTAAGAACACTTAGTAAAAGTTTCATTTTAGTAGAATTATTTGCTCAAAATTGTAATTAATTATGAAACTTTCACGAGGGGTATCTGCTTAGTTTGGAGGTGACATGAACAATTAAAGGTGCTCTAACGTGTATTCACGTAACATCTAGAGAATACCGTTTGAAATTTCAGATCGTAGATAGACAGCCGCGCGGTAATCTTGTTTAAGGGAGCATTCCTAAATACCCAAACAAAATCACAAAATGTAAAATAAATTGGGATGAGTGTGACCGAAATTGGGTAATTATGACCACTTCATTTCTTTTGATCTTACTCCTACATCTTTCGTTTGAGCAAATGAGACTACTGTTCTTGTTTTTGCTAGTAATTCAAGCTATCCTAGTGCGGAAATAAGAGATACAGATTGAGTAATTAGGTTATACTTTTTTCGTGTACCATAGAAATGGCTTCTTGAAGCCAAAGTATTTTGAAAATTACTCTTTTAATAAAAAGAAACAATATAGATTTCAAAAAGTGCATTTCGAAGAACTTATACAAAATTCTGCACCAGGAAATTGCAGAAAAAAAATTCTTTTATATACTACTGGGAATACCCACCCTATTTTTATATAGCATATATGTCTTATTTTTGTATAACATATTTTTAGATAACTAAATAACAAAGTTACGGAGCATTGTAAAAAAAATAAAATAACTTCTGTTGAGTGTTTTTTATAACATAATCCAGTAAGTTCTTAAAAGCCGTAGTCAATACTCAGTATATTCCTTTTTGGTTCATAATAACTGAGCCAAAATATTGTTCCTTTTTAATGGGGGCCGCATGTGTTACTTAGCTACAGTGCTAAAAGTGTTTAATCGGGGAATGATCACAGTAGTATATGTTTCATAAAAATTCACTTCCATGAAGTATATGCTGAATGAAAAATTATTTAACCAATAGGATTATTCCGGGATAGATGGGCCACCGAGGCAGATGGACCAGCCAGACATTTAGTTAATGCGCCTCTCAATATATGGCGGAACTATCTCAGTGAGACAATTAAAGAGATTTTGTAACTATTTGCTACTCAAAAAAACATAATTATTTTTCAGCTAATTATTATTGTTGCTGTGGGTGAGTCAAATAATTTTTTCACATGGTTATAATTCTAGAATTAAAAGTTGTATTTTATATGTGATCTATCTAGTTTTCATTATGTAATCTCGAGGAACATGTAGGCTTCCAAATAACCTAAAATGACGACGTGAAATCCACAATGTAGAGTGAGTGTGGGTTGCACTTGTCATTAGGACGATCGGGAGAGATGGTCCAAGCCTAGTCCAGAGAGATGGACCACGTCTAGGCGGAAGAGATGGGCCATATTTTGTGTTAATCTCCAGTCACAGCACGTAAAAACAATTTCGTAAAAGCAATTTCATGTATATCAAATGCCACATAGTAATTCATGTAAACTTAATAAATTAATTAAAATTAAATGCAAGTAAGTTAATTTTAATTTTCATGTAATGAAAATAAACATTTATAAATTTAATGCAACTTTTTCATTATTTGTACAACTTTTTCATTATTTTATGGTGGTCCATCTTTCCCATTCATATGGTCCATCTCACCCGGCTACTGCGGGTGAGAGGGACAGCATAGTAAATATTTTTTAAAACCATAAAAATATTCTTTACATATATGATCTTCTGCATTAGGATTTTTGTAAGAAATATTACATACTATATGTATACATTGATAAAAGTTTAAAAAAATATATAAATATATGTCTTTTAGAGAACGAAGAAAAAAGTTCCATCTCTCCCGGAATTACCCTAATATTTCTGCCCTTTTCAAATTATTCCCAAACGAACCTCACAGCAAGTAATCATTTATCCACATTTTAAACAAATCTTTAAATACGTGCCCCCCTATGTTAAATACCCGTTTACACGAACACCTAGGATTTATTATTACCTTGCATTCGGCGATTAACTGACATTTTCTGTTCAACCATATGCTCATGAAGAGAGATCCCGACATTTAATGCCGCCATTAAAGCAGGCCCTGACACCTATCTTCCATTAAAATCAACGCTCGCACGGAAACTTTTGTTGCTCGGGCGATGTTCGAGAAGACCCCGTTTGCATTTAATGGAAGACACTAAAATGTGTCGGAAACAAGGTGCGTAAAAGTAGGGGGGAGGGGAGATCGTGTCAGAAACGACAAGTAAAATATACGTTATGGGTGATGAGTGTTATTGGGGAATTAATGTAAACCGCTTTGTCAGGATGATACGTGGTATCGTAGGTGTTTTTAAATACTTTTTCACAGTTGTTGAAAATGAGAGGTGTTGTGTTTATAGTAATATTAATTTGAGTAGTGGTATGTTTGACAAATGAACAAGTACAGCTTTAATTAAAAATTGGAAAACTAGAAATGAATTGAGTAGAATTTATTATATTAGTATTGCACGAAGATATGTTATAAATATGTGATATATCCCAAAGTTTTACAACTTTCCGTACATTTTTCAGTTTATAGATTATTTCAAGCTGCTTGAAGAGAATTTAAGAAAGATTCGCTTTTTAGTATCATGGTAGTAAATAAATTATAATACATGTTAATTTCTACTGTCTTTGTGAAAGAAAACTTAATGGTGAATACAATTAAACCACTTTATTGGCATCTAGAAGAATTGTAAGTGTGCAAAAATATACTTTGTGTTTTTCAAGAGTGTGGATATTTTTGCATGTACACAATCACACACACACACACACACACACACACACACTGTTGTGCGGATTATTTAAGTACGTTTTAAAATACTTTTTTAGAACTATCTGTAGAGAATTAAAAGAAAATATGGAAAAATTCTAGAAACGAAGAAAAATACATACGAAGTTATGAAGCAATTTGTAATTATGAATTAGATCTTCCGCTACTTTGGAAGAAAACCGTCACAATTAAAAAATGCCACGTTTTGAGAAAACGTCTCCCAATAACGTCTCTGAAGCTCAAACATGCCCTCTACAGGTTGAAAAGCAAGTTGTCTTCGTGGTTTTATTCATAAAAATTTACCAATTTTTTTTAAAAGTTGTTAAGGATGAAACAAAGAAAATGCGATTTTTAAATTGTGGCAGTGTTCTCCCAAAGAAGCGGTATGTTTCGAGTAAGGAAAATACTAGTATACTAGTTGTTTAAATTGCATGTAGATATGTAAATAGATTTTTCCTAACAGGTCTAGCTTTACGTAAACTGACAGGTGATGCATCTTGAAAATATCAGTATTTTGCTAGTTTAGGGGTCATCCACTAACTGCATCATACCCCAGTGATAAGATTTTAAAGGTAACAGAGTAACGTTACTGCAAGAGAATCACAGAGAAAATAGTGTGAGTTAGCATGTTGTAAAAGGCATTTAATATGAAATCATAGGCATTTTTTCCACATAGCAAGTGAAATAAATTATAAATATGTATTTCAACTCAGGTGGTATCAAGTCTTTGATTTTAATACCGTATTCTTTGGTGACAACTGCTGTTTTTTTAACGTACGATATCGTAGAAAATGCTTGTGTCAGCAACACGTTTTTTTTTTCATTTTTCTTCTTATAAGTCGAAGATTTTTTTTTTTTTTTTTACAAATTGAAGTGATAGGAAAGAAGGATTGTACATACATCAAATTCTGTGTTTAATATGCCTACAAATCCTTCTAAATTAAACTACGTACTTGAAAGCTGTGTTTCATTTGAATGAATTTAAAAATCGGAAGTATGCTACCATGAATCGCAGTTTAAGATTCAATCACTGTAATATCTAATTTCAGTCACCTCGCATATAGAACATTCAAAAGTGTAGATATACCCTACGTTATCAAAATATTTAAATACGTTTTAAACAAACGTTTAACATTATCACGTTTCACCAACAAATCAACAAATACTTTAAAGAGAATGGTTGCAGCATACTAAACTATCTTGAAAAGTTAAATTTTAAACAATTTTCTGTTTACTCCTAGTTCGCTAGAGCACTGACAATTTACTGCAGCGTCACGTTTCCGGACTTCGTGGCATTTCAAGGGGACATCTTTGCCAAGATCGATAGCGCTGTTTAAATACACCTTTAAAGAATATATTGGCAGCTATCTGCTATTAAAATCAGCGTTCACACAATCTCTGTAGTGTTAGCTAGAAGTGCGAAAAGCCTTATTCGTATTTAATAGCAAATATTGAAGTAGAAGTGATCCATGGCCTGATGAAATGAAACACGTCTTGAAATATATGGTGCGTTATATAAATAGCAGGACATTTAATTTAAACTACATAAGACTTAGCAGTATCCGATGCTACATTGAAGAGATATATAGTTATTCTTTAAAACACAACCTTATTAATTTTAATTGGATGGATTTTATCAAACTTAACCTCTTTTGAATGACACTATTTTCGGTGGTTATGTAAAAAAAGAAGAAGAATCCAGATTAGATGAAGACGTTGCAGATGCAGATCCTCAGACAACCTATACAAAGTATTTCGAAAAATAAGATGTTACTAAACAATCAAATAACCTCTCCTGTTGTGTACTACCTCGGGAAAAAAATTAACGAAGGATTAGTTATGATTTAGTTAGCACTAGGGTGCCCACTGAAAAATGGTGTATTTAAAAAAAATATTAAATGTACAAGAGAAATATTTAGATAAACGGATTCTTATTTAAATTCTCTATGGTTCAACAGAAAATAAATAGTTTATTTACTTTAATCTTGTGAAAAAGATGAAAGTGTGTAATATCGAGGAGCTATTTAGAATCGCACGAATTGTGAATTTAATTTCATGTATGATGTAAATTTTGTGGCAGACTTTATGAATCTCTCACAGCTTTTAATTTATGACGCCAGGTTTTTGATTGCGACAATATAAATTCCGATTAGTTCAGTTTGTTACTTGGTTATTCCAGCCAGTAATTTTTCTAACGGCGTGGAATTATAACTTACAACGACTTTTAAAAAACTCCTTTCTGTAGGACCGTAATAGAGGCACGTAACACTGCGTTAAAAAATTGCATATAGCTAGCATCTGTTATGATTATCTAATGCATGCATTTTAATATAATATCATATTTTTGCGAATGCTACGATTTGGCTACTTGAATGAGAACAATATATCTATCCATCTCTAACCACTGTATTTTTGCGATAAAAGCATCAAATATCCAACTGTTAAAAAGCATGCATTTTTAATAAATCACCCCCACTTAGGATAACAAGAATTAAATTGAAAGAATAAAAATATGCATTTCTATAGCGTCAACCTTTCAAAAGCATTCACTTCATCAATGGTTTAAATCGGAAGTTCAGTTACCTACCTAACACTCGCGTATATTAGGGTGCCTCGTTTATCCAATAAGTAGCCAATGAAAATGAACATTAGATATTTTTTATTTTAATCAAATATTATCTTCTCTGAAAAGTATTAGCCGAAAATTTCGAAAATTTGAATAAAAACACCAAAATTGCCACTAAGTTTAATTAGCGAAAAATATTTTTGGATAAGCAATTGTCACTTGTAATAAAAATCTATTCTTGAGCCTAAAAATGCATGCTACCTGGAGAGGACATAGATGCCTTCCCTGGAGCTGAAAATGGTACGGAAATACATTACAAATGTTCTACAATATTTGCTCTGCCCAGCGACGTTGCCATAGACAAGTACGTGAAGGTAGTTGCATCTAGGCTCCTCCTATTCAACCTACAAACTACGTATAGGATCAGGGAGCTTAAAATATGTTTCATTTACGGTCCGAATGGTGTAAAAGGTAGAATGTATCACACAAGCAATTAAAATCAGTTTTAATTAACAAAATTTGAATTTCGAGGGCGTCAACCCTCCATGGCGCACTTTCTGGCTACATTACTGGTGTAGGACCGATTTAACTAATTTGAATCGCCATTTATTTCAAAACTGTCGAATTGGGAATGTGATAAAAGTGTTTGGCAGAAATGAAGTCGAACTTGTAATGCCATTTGTACAACCGCATACTTAGAAGCTGTTTCCGTGACCAACTGTACAGTCAGTTCTATCATTCTGTCATAGTAAATATTGTCGGGTTGTAAGTTTTTCAATGAGCTCTTTGTAGTGTGCAGGTAGTGGGTTGAATAGTTTTGGAGGAGGAGCCCTAAATGGTGCTTGCGGGTTCTGGGTCGGTTGGCAAGCATTGTCGGCCAAGTCAGCAAAGTTTTAAGGTGAAATTTTGTTCCATCTCCATTACCAGAAGGGACATCTCCTCTAGCGTACAAGTATTTACCGCAAATATTTTGCTTTAAAAGATTTTATCGCAGGTGTTGTTTCCTAACTCAAAATACGATCATTATGAGATAATTAAAATTTTTGTCAAATTTGGTGTCTTTATTCGCAATTTCAAGGCAAAATTTCTCAAGAAGATATTATTTGATTTAATATATATCTATAAATATGTGTGTATATTTGTGTATATACATCTGCAAAATCCATGCACGTCGACTCTTAGCCGTGTATTACATTTCACTTTAAAAAAAAATAGTTGAAAAACCTCAGGCACTCTAGTGTACATTTCAGTCAGCTATATTACTAAACAGGAATGTTAAAGGGAACAACAAGAGAATTAATAAGACTTACCTATCTATGCTTGTTTCGGTTCAGTATATGTGTTACCGTTAAAGTATGAAATCCGTTATTTTATAGAATACCTAGTTATTCTATGAAATAACTGATCGTGTCCATTAAAGTGTAAAACTTTCTCGTATTTCATGGTTTAACTAGTTATTTCATAGAATAACGATCTGCAGCCCGTTAAAGTGTAAAATAATTTATATCATATATCTCGCTTTTTAGTATAACCCTCTCGTCACCCTGAACCTCATATGGGGCTCCTACTTCAAATAGCAATATTTAGAGAGAAAACACTTGAATTTAGTATTTTTTTCTGTCAGTGATATCAATATCATTAATTCATGTAGAAAGTATATGAGGCTCTTAACTAGATGCATAACTCGTGCCTAGATTGCAGTACTAGTCAATTTAGATCATTTTTTACAGTTTTCGCTTAATTTTTCCGGAGAAAAATTAAGAAAATATTTACGCTGCTTTTTTACCTTTTTTTTTTAAGGTAAGTACAGTTTTTTCCTTATTCCTAAACCTTTACCTAATATGTGCATCCTTTTAAATTAATTTTAGCATAACAAAATGCTTCGAAAATGCAGAAATTAATATTAGAAAAATCTAATATTAATCGACATTAGAAAAAAAATATTTTTGCATGATTTATAATAGTATTTCAGATGCATTAAACGCTAGACAGATTTTTTTTTCTCTGATTTTTCATAATTTGGTGACGAGAGGGATAAGGTACATTTACGTTTCGTTTAACAATATGGAAAGTAGCGGGAAAAAACGTTAATTTCGAATTCAAATAAAAATAATTTTTGATGGACGGCAAAAATACCAAAGCATAAAACAACGAGAATACTTTTTCACCATACTCTCAAAATGTCAACGACAAATATATTTACCTTCCACCCCTACTACATTTATGAACTATTCCAGGCCATAGGGAGAGAACTTGTTTAGCGTGTTATCTAAAATGAAATAATTGTCATTATTTCATTTTAGATAAATTGTTTAGTTTACACTTTAACTGTCTCTGATTAGTTAATTTATAGAATACCTAGTTATTTCACAGAATAATTAGTTAATGTGTCAAATTATTAATATATTACACACTTTAACGGACGCTATCAGTTATTTCATGGAATAACTAGGTAGTCTATGAAATAACTGCATTATATACTTTAACGGTAACATGTAGATCATTTCAATGAACTAAAACACCATCCAAGCTATGTTTGCGTAACATAAAACTAAATTTTAATTTCGTGACAATGAGATAATTGAATCACCAAGAAATGGTATTAAGTTGTTAGGAAATTGTAAAAGATTTAATTTCTGATAAAACCATCAAATTTAATCACCTCACTGAAGTATGTTTTAAACTGTTTAAAGATCATGCCAGTTTGTATTTTTAACACTTTTTGCCTTCATTTAATACAGTAGAAATACAGTGAGATAATCAACGCATCAATATCCACAATCGGTCACGAAAGCGATGTACGTGCAACATCACGTTTGAATATTTTAAAGATGTGCTTCGAAGTTAAGCAATGAAAACTGACCATTGTAATGCAAATTTTCATCTATAGGGAACCGTCACGAGGTATCGGCAGATCAGTTTTGGTTTAAGCACACCCTGAGAGATTTTACTCCCAAGAAACATATAAATCCTTTTTATCCATAGCTAAGAAATTCTTTTCTAGTGGTGAGCTTTTTTTTTTTTTCTTGTGGCAAGAACGATTCACCATCGGAAGGAAAGCAGCTTCAGAACAAGAAGCGGAGACTACAATACTAATAAGGAAAAAAATCTAAGGCGAACTTTATGTTGCGAGGTTATTAACATGTAAAGGTTATTTGAATCATTTAACATAAATCAGAATACTTAAAGTAAAATTTAAAACCATATAGTAATGAAACAATAAAATATTTAAAGCACATAACATTACGAATGAAATATTTTTACTTTAAATTACCTGTCATGCGTAGCACAGCAAAGAAATAAAATATGAATGTTCTGGAAAGATTTCGTAGACAGTTTAACCTCCTTATCTCCACACTCTTTCAAAAATCGTCGTCGTAAGCAGATTGTTGCAATAAACGGAGTTGGATATGCATGAAGTTGGTCATATGCACAAAATAGGGATTTTAAAAAACTGATGCGATAACTGGGGTACTTGAAAACCGGTTGTAGAGATAACGAGGTCCGACGGTACTTTTTAATAAAGATGCAACACTGGAAGTGAAAAGTACAGCAGATGAAGGTGATATAAAAACGCAATGGAAAGCAAAGAAAAATATTTCGCTTAATTTTAAATATTTTAGAATATTTTTGTCTGAGATAAAAACATTAATGTTAATGAAGTTTATATCTATTCATTGATTAAAACTCTTTTGTTTTTCATTCCATCAGAACTTGTTCCTTGACGAGATTGGACAACTTAAAGTAGGTTCCCGTTGGTCAAGAAGTCAATACCAACTTTAAGAATTTCATCACTGTACATTCCAATTGTACGAATTGGTAATTTTTATCCACAAATAACATAAACAAATGATTATATAAGGTAAAATGGGATTAGATTCCCATTCATTTTTATTAGAATTACTCTTACGGCCCTAAATATAAACTACAAACAGTGTTATTTATCATAAAATGCGGATTACTGCTGCTTATTGTCAGATGACCAATCATGTGCACGCGCTCAATTTATTGTTTCCTCACGTTTACTGATTAAGTACCACTTCAGAGCTAGCAGGTACTTATAAAGAGCGATTCTGCTGTGTAATGTCTTCATTACGCGGCTGCTCTGACATTCACTTGCTATTAAAATCGACGCTTACGCAAATACCAGTCTTTTTTGGTAGGTCAGAGACTATGTTTATGCGTACTGCAAAAGGCCGTAATTCTTTATGATTGTGCTGTTAGTGATGTGGAAAAAACTATGTATAAAAAGGGGGTTAAGAAAAGGCATCCATATTACTTGATCGTAGAATGGTAAAAGTGACTGAATTACGTATTAAAAAATGTCACTATTAAATTAACAACGATTTCTGCAAAAATATATATATATTTACTTACGAAATGAGTTTTTGTGATATTTAGAATCATCAGCACTTGTAAATTATTTTCTTTTGGATACTTTTAGACACATATCTAAAGAAATACAAAGAATTTGTGTCAAGTAATTTGAATATTTTATACAAAGAATCAAGAAAATAGGAAAAAGAAATTTTAAACTGAATGTATTGTAAAGTACAATAAAGGATAGGTGAAACACACACAAGAATTACTTCTTAAAAAATAAGACTTGTAAATCAGAATTGAAGTTACAAGAATGAGTACAAAAATACTATGCTCTTACTTATGAAATGAGTTTTATAGTTTTTAGAAGCATCAGTACTTGTAAACTATTAATATAATTATATTTTTAATTCTCCAGAAGAATTTTTATAATTAATTAATATATTGTGTATTAAAACTTATGTAACACACATATATGAATTACTCGTAAAAAGCAAGAGGTCAGAATTAAACTAACAGAAATGTCTGCAAAAAATTATGTGTTTTTATTTACAAAATTCTTTTTCGTGATTTTTAGAATCATCGGCATTTGTGAATTATTTTCTTTTGAGTCTTTCAGGAGAAATTTTACAATCACTGTATTCTAAGATATAATAAAACTTCGATGACACAAACGAACGAACATTTCATCTTCTTGAACATATAGTACACTTTATTTAACAATTGGAGACTACATTTTGAATCTAGTAAAGGTACAGCGCTGTCATTCAAGTGGATCCAAAGTCTACTCAAAAAAGAACTTGTGGGTTGCCAAAAGCAATATCACCAGATAAAAAAGGACCATTAAGAGCTTCCCCCCCCAAATTTATTTAATAAAGGGGAAAAAGTTATCCCTTCAAGAAACTAAAAAAAAAAAGATGAAAATATAAAAGTTTAAGAGAAAAAGGGTAAAAGATTGGCCAGAAAATTATCTATTATCATTCGTAGAATCTGCCTCGTTGTGTTTGATTTAAAGAATATACATAACATGAATTTAATGAATATAGTATTTCTGCAATTTATTTCCAGTATTTCGTAATAAACAACCACCATTATTTTCGAGTATTTTAACGAAATAGAATTTTAATGAAAGTTTAAGGAAAAAGCACTCAGAAATTGAGAGGACTCAGTCTCTGATTCAAGAGTTTAAAGCAAATTTTTCTTAAAATCTCTTCTATAAGTAGACGTCACTCCACATCTCTGTTTTTCAGGCAACTCTGTATTATTTTTTTCAACCATTTAATTTTTTGAAAATAATTTTGTTACGTAGCAGGGATTTTTTAAATGTTTTTTATAAGTTATCAGGGGATTTAACAGTTATATAATAAATTTATTTTCATTAAAAAATTATATGTAGCTTTAAAGAAAAGTGAACATTACATTCTTTCATAGCAGTTACAGTATTAATACGGACATTCAATTTACATTCAATTTACATTCATTTTTCAAGAAAGTTTCTAAAAAACAATATAGAATAGAATAGAATGCAAATACAGGGTGCTTATAATGAAACTTCCCCTATAAACAGCATTCTACTACTGAAACTGATGAAGCCACCAAATTTGTCTTGTGGAGTGTACACAAGATGGACTCAAAGAAGATTTAAAAAAAGTTTAGTTCCAAAAGTGCCCACTAGGTGGCGCTTTGCATGTTGAATTAAGCTCAAAAAATGAGCCAAATAAGTCAAAAAATGCTCAAAAAACATTGAATAAATGTTGAAATTGCTTGTACATTTCTTTAAGGAATTTTCATCGTTAGATTTCCTTTTTTTTTCATGCAAAGCGCCACCTAGTGGACACTTTCTGAACTAATTTTTTTTCTGAAATTTCATGAGCGCTACCCATGTATAGTCTATATACCAAATTTGGTTACAATTTGTCCAACCGTTTTAGCTGTAGAACTGTGTTTATAGGGGAAGTTTAATTATAATCCCCTGTATAATAATAAAAAAATATACCTTTTCGGAAGCAAATCAATATTCCAAAATGCATATACATTTTGAAGAATACGAATTAATTTATGGCGGTTATGAAATTTATTCCCCTCTGTACACAAGACATCAATTCTAAGTACCCAAATGATTCCCAGCCTTTCTTTATTACTGTTTTTATTGTTCAGCACTCTCTGTAAGCTCCCCTTCCTCCTTTCCCATCAAAGATCATGCATAATAACACACCCTGCTCTGAACCAATAAAAGGGGTTACCGAGACTCATGAATTATGCATTTAGATGCATCATTATACCAGAGATTTCCTTTAAATAAATATAAATATCCCATCTCAGATGTAATCGTTAATCTTACACCTTTGAAATCTTGTTCCCTAGCAGAAGTTCAAACGTGTTCCTTATTTATAAGAGGTGCATTTATAAAGGTTTTTACGATACGACATTCCGAGCTAATTTTCCAGAAATTACGTTTCTTTTAAAATGTGGGACTGGGATTATTCAAATGAAAGTTCCTGTATACATTATTATCTATTTGAATACGTTTGATTGGAAATGCCGAAATTAGAGGAAGACTGTAACTTGTGACAGCTCCATAAAGTAAGTAACACTTATCAGGTACATTAGAATTCTAAATAAATGTTATTGATTATATTTTTAAGTTCAGTTATTGTTTCTGAATAAACATTTTTCGTATTTTCTGCGGTACAGCCTACTGCAGGCCAAGGCCGCCTAAACTATCTTACTCCGCCTGATCCGATCAGTCGTCACTGTCTTCCAATCATTGTTCTATAATAATTCGATATCTGGACCTGCACAATTCAGCCATTTTGTGCGAGGACTTTCTCTTTTTCTGGTAACATCTACACTCCCAAAAGTCACATTTTAAACAAGTTTTGTGCCATCACTTCTCAAAATGTGCCTAAGTCACATGGTTCGATGGGATATGATGACTCGAGAGTTATAAGGTTGTAGTTATAGAATAATTAATACGCAACAAAATATTTCAAAATTAATTAGCTTGAGCAAGCATTTATAGTAAAATAATATGTTGCTAAGATTTTGTAATTGTTAGAAAAATTATTCTTACATTATCTGGAAAATGGTTATCCCATGTACAAGAATAACAAAATACTTTACTGTCAGAATTGTGCTGTATTTTTTTTCTTTCTTTTAATTCAAGAATTATAATTCCTTATGCGTCATACACGTATTATAATTAACGGTAATGATCATTCTATATACAGGGTGATCAGAAAATGAGTATACATTAAAAAAATTAATAATTCGCGGGATACTGTAGGTAGAGAGGTAAAAAAGGGTAGGTAGAGAGGTAACGCACATGCTTGGAATGACATAGGATTTTGCGAAAAAAACACTCAAAATTCTGGTGTTAAACGTTAAAATAAATAAAAACGTCAAGAAAAAACTTCCACAAAATGGTACTTATAACAAGAATCTTGGGCTTACATTAGAACCTCCAAAAATAACAGTTCAAAAAATGGCCAACAGATGGCGCTGGACAGCAAGGCGCCAGTGACGCTGCATTGGAATAGTGTGTAAAAGGAGCTGCAACGGAAGAGGGAATCAGATGCTCCATCAATCGCAGCATGTTGGCTTTACCAGAAAAGGCACTGGTAGTGAAGCTCTACGATCAGAATTAGAAATCTGCAACTGTAGCTTTACTATCCTATCGCCATAGGAATAAAGGTATTCGAACGGGTAAAGCTTGTCTGTGGGGCAAAGGTCCTATGGCAGGTTAAACTGTGAAGAGAAAGATTTCGAAGCCACGGGCTAATTAGACGATGGGCCCCGTAGTGGCCGATCGAGCACAAGTGCTAATGATGCTCAAACAATTCAGGAAGAAATGGAGATTTTAGCGGGTTTACATCACTGTCCCTCGACTACAGTTATTGTTGAGAAATGACGGTCGACATGTTTAGCATTTGTTCTAAAGAACCTTTTGTCTTGTCACAATTTGTTATACTAATTATTAATTTT
Organism: Cheiracanthium punctorium; assembly: GCA_038373885.1. Classification (NCBI taxonomy): domain Eukaryota; kingdom Metazoa; phylum Arthropoda; class Arachnida; order Araneae; family Cheiracanthiidae; genus Cheiracanthium; species Cheiracanthium punctorium. The sequence goes on along the minus strand of JAWZYV010006338.1, from coordinate 141,404 downwards.
CTTATCCAATGAAGCGGCATCTGTCGTCCATATTTGAACTTTTTTGTGGTTGCAATAAAACCCCGTGTCATTCCAAGCATGTGTGTCAATCTTTACCTCTCTACCTACATTGTACCGTGAATTATAAGTTTTTCAAATGTATACTCATTTTCTGATCACCCTGTATACATATATATGTATATATACCGGGTGATCAGAAATATATATATATATATATAGATAGATAGATAGATAGATAGAAACGTTATAAAAATTTTAGAAGAAGAAAATATTTCATGTTTAAATGAATGTAAAATAAAATGTGCATAATATGTTATGATAAAAATGAATTGATCTATAAATTACAGAAAAGTAGTTACCTCGACTTTTAAAGAGAAATGACCTTGTTCTACGTCTTAATTTGTATAAAAGGCATTGATAATTTTCATTTGAAATCAAGTTCTATAAGAATGTATATTTCCTCGTTTTTTTAGTTTTCTGAAAAGAGCAATACCATTTTTTATGCTCAAAAACACATTTACTGTAACCTATAAGCGAAGACTTATAAATATGATGTGTTTTACTTAACCCATTTGTGCCTCGATATTTTTGCGACTTTCTTCGATTTTTACTGATAACAGAAATAATAGATATATGTCTGATGTCAACTTCTTGAACAAGGGATGATTTCTTTTAAAATCATTTTGCATAAAAATCGAAATAGCAACATCCTACTTGGTCCTGTTAAAATATTTTGTAGAGTTGAGGTTCAATACTCATGAATAAAGGCTAGGAAAAATAAATAACGTTTTCGACTAATAGCGAAAATGCCGTCCCAAAAAAGGGACACTAGGCATAAATGGGTTAATAAAATAAAATGAAAATTTGGAAAACACATGAAACTTACTGCACAAATTTAAACTAATAAAGGTTTTATCGCTCCTAAGAAATGGGATTATTTGGAAATTCACTACTTAATGCAATGCAGTTATGTCATTGATATCACTAAAATTATATTATCATATCAAATATAAGATCTGAAAAATCTGAGTTGAAAAAAAATATGAAGAATAAAAGGGACGAAAATTATTAAACATAAATAATTAAGTTTGGTAACTTTATAACTGGAGAAAAAAGGAAAGCTTTTCGGTGTTAAAGAAAAAAAAAAACTTACGACAACTTATTTTTACCCACTTCTCTATTATTGAATAAATTCTAAGGTAAATCACGTTCCTTTGAGTAAAAAATTGGGATTAATTTGAAATTTTCTACATATTAAAATAAACCTATACAATCAAGGTCACTAAAATTATACTATCAAATATAAAATACCAAATCTTAAACTAATATTTTAATTAGTATAAAATATCTGGGTTGAGAGATAGAAATATATATGTATATATAAGTAAAAGGGAGAAAAATTTTCAAACATTATTAATTAAACAAGATAAATTTATACCTGAAAAATAAATGTTTTAAGTTGCAGTGTTTCCCACAAAACGAGCTAACGAGAACTTATTTCTACTCACACGTCTCTATAACAACTAGGCTTTTGCTAATCTCTTGATTTTGCTCGCAGCGTCAGTTCTTCTGCTTTAAGAGTGATCGTAATGAATCCCCTACACCCATACCAATAAAATGTTGATGAATCTCATGCATAATGCATTGAAATGCATCATTATGTGAGAGATTTCTTTAGGTAATGTAAATATCTCTTGCAGAATGTAATCGTTAATCCTCAGTGTTTGGTTGCAATACAAGTTCAGATGACAGAAAATATTTTTAATCCTATAAGAAATACCTAAATATAAAGTAAAAATCATAATATTAGACGAGAATTATTTTTTAAATTAAAAGACATGTCTAGCGGCATATTAATAATAGTCCTTTATGCTATTTACATTAAATTATAGTTTGAAGGAAAAAACCGCTTGCCTTTTTATGGCATCGCAAAACATTTATCCTGAGGAAACGTAACGAACCAATAAAGGAAACTTCAAGAATATATCAATTAAGTGGTTAAGAAAGATAGATAATATTTAACTATTTTACTATTTTTTATTTGTAAAATAAATATTCTTGGATAAAAGACTTTTAAAGATTACTTTTTATCTTTATTTGATTTATATTATTTTCAATAAACTTTCAACTCTGAAAAAAGTATTGTCAATGAACAGAAAAGTTCAGACAAAAAATTCCTAAAATTTAGATGGAAACATCCGTCACCTGGTGCTTTATGATAATTGACATAAAAATTCTGTTTCTTACTAACAGTTTACATAGACAGAGTAAGCAGAATTTTACAGATGCTCGATTTTTACTGAAATCAGCTGTAAATGTTTAATTCTTGTTGAATATCACTTATTCCTGTTCACGGAAAACTTTATCTACAGAATTGTTTTGACACCTCTTTGCCGCCAGTAATTCTTCTAAGGTAACAGAAATTTCTCTCGATAGAAAAAATGGTTTTTAGAAAATTTCCGGCAATATTTTATGGCAAAAATATTTCTTTACACAAACTCTCTGGACCAATTTTGCTGACTGACTTTTTCTCTTAATTTACAAAAATATGTTTTGATACGTTTTAGTCACACGGAACATGACATTAAAATTCTTTAATTGCGAGAGTCAATGAGGTTGCCAGTCATGCGTGTTTGCAATTTTGTCTTACAGTGTTGATCAGAATTCAATAAAAGCAGGAGTTATGTTACAGGCGATTATGATAGTTATGCTATTGCAGCACAAATTGATTATTATATACAATTTTACAGTAATATAATCATAGTACTAAATAGAAATATTTCATGAATCAATGCTCTAGAATATACAAATTGTCCACGATAAATGATGGACAGCGGCTAATTTTTGTACAGTAGAATAACGCATACACAATTTTTGTGTTATTTTTACGTCATATTCTAAAAACCGTCGCTGGCTAGAAAGACAGGCTGACACTTGGGTCACACCCTTTTGCCATCTAAGAGTAATGTGACCTAAGGAGTGTGGCCATTTTAAGCCGAGATAGCCAGAATAAGATGACCACACCCCCTAGGCCACATAACTCTTAGCTGGCAAAAGGGTATGGCCAAAGTGTCAGTATCATAGCCTGTCTTTCTCGTCAGCCACGCTTTAAACAGAATTAGGCTCTAAAAAGCAGACAAGCAGATATTTTTCAGTTGCCATCATTATAAACACCTTGACAATCTTTGACACTTTTCGATTCTATGAAAACCCCTAATCACCACATGAGCTTCACAAAAAAATACGCAGTTCACAAAAAGAAATTCATTGATGAAAAACGTTTTAAGGACACATGGAACATTTCGACGAGTAAAAAGAGGAATTTTTTTGCAAAAGATTTAAGATCATGTATTTCATTTTAAAATATAGAAATGAAATTTTTTGTCCACCTATATAAAAACATAATAGTATTTATATATATAAGTTAAAAAATAATTTTATCGATAAATTAGTTTTTAAAAACTAAGTAACTTTTTACATATCTACGCCAATATTTTTAAAAGTATGTCAGTCTGGTACACTTTTCTAAAAAAAAATCATTGAGTTTATCACCTTAAAATTTGGTATGACATCAGAAAATATACAAGCTGATAATAATAAGGAGCGATTTTCGTTTTGGCTAACAAGAAATAAAATTAAACATATTTTACTACAAAACTTTAAAAATCTTAAAAAGTGAAGATCTCTGATATTTGCTGTTTCAATGAAGCAAGTTATTCAATAATTTTGGAAAGTTTCAACTGTCTACCTCAAACAGATTTTTAGAAAAGTGTACCAAAGCGTTTAAAAGCACATTTCAAGAAAAAAGCAAAAAACTAAAGCTTCATTGCTACCAAACCACGTTTTCTTTTTTACATTTTTAATGCCAGAGATTTTATATATTCCAAAACCTGCACAAATTATATATGTCCGTAATCGTCTCAGTCTGCTCTGTTTTATGCCGATAATTGAAAATTCAAAAATCTGAGCCAATTTCCATGTGTCCTTAAAAAATAATCATTCTACATTATGTTCATTTCTAAAACTAGCTACTTGCAATTTTGCACCTTACTCTACAGTTAGTATGTTTACCTTACTCTATAATTAGTCTGATTTTGTATCACTGTGAAAATTGAATCGGTGAGTGCAGAAACCACCTCAGTCACAAAAAGGAAATTATTTTCAGGAGAGAAAAAACTTCATAACTCCTCCAAATTTTCAAATATTTAAACTTATTTTTTCCCTCTGTCATAACATGCATTTATGTTTCTGTCATGCAAATATTACCTAATTTATGAAGTTTTATGAAGTTTTTTCTCTCTCCTGAAAAAAAAATTCCTTTTTGTGACTGAGGTGGTTTCTGCACTCACCGATTCAATTATTTGCAAGACCTAGTATATTTTAGGCAGGTAAGCCAAGTTTTCCTCCAACTGATATTCCATTATGCAGGTTCGACTGTATACGTATTTTAAAAGGGAGTAAATTCTGCTAAACATTTATCATATAGCATGCTAAGGGATTGAATTTTATCAGTGAATTATACTTTAAATTTTTTTAGAAATGTTTTTTCTTTAATAATAATAACACTACCCTCTCCGCAAGAAAAATAAAATAAAATAAATGCATATACAGTCGAAGCTGCTGAATGAAATAGCCAATCTGCTATGAAAATTTATTCTAATAAGCTGAATAATCCTTTATCCAGGATCACATTGTCTAATTATTACGGTTTGGGACATTGAAAATTTATTATAATAAGCTGGATATTACTTTAACCGTATTCCACTGTTTATATTAAACATTATTTTCCAAACTTCTAACTTACAAAACGCACGAAGTCATTGATTGTTACGAGAATCTAATATTGATATGTTGATACATTGGTATGTTATTCCGTTATATAGACAAAGTTATAATACTTACTATGATTACTCTCGTTCTAAAATTTATTTAATATCTAACAAACAATTTCATTAAATTTACATTCTGTTGGTAGGCATATTAGCATTTATCTCTAATTGAGTTAAGTGGTATTATCTAGTTTAATTAATCGATAAACAGAAAGATTTAGTAAAGTGCAGAATCGTTTACTGCATACGTTTATGGTGAAGATACTTTTATTATTATGTCACGTACGTTGTTTCAAACTTTCCTGAACTGTGGTAGATTCTTCGAGTTAATAATTTGGTCATTTGGTAAAGCCATTAGTTCTAAACCTACACTAATGAGAACATTAACGTAGTGATTTCAGAGGCAGTTTAGATGATAATTTTGCGTTTAAAGCTTCAAATTTTGTGCACTAAGTTTAAGATTTTTCTCTATCTTAATATTTCACTCTATACAAGTAGCAGCACTCAAGAAAGTATGGATAATGCATACCGGTTGAAAATACATTCCCATATACGAATCCCTAGTGGCTTATCTACTCAAAAAATAGAGAATTTTAAATATTGTTTTTCGAAGGTATGTATTTCTATCGAAATATTTATTATTTCAAACAATAAAGCACCCACTATTACGGTTACAGTGAAAAATCTTCGAATTTTTCGTATGGCAATATCCATTTTTTTCTTTTCGAAACTCATCAGCGCATGGAAAAACCAAAAATGGTGCTTGAACGATACAATGACAAAATTCAGCTGCGTCATATTAGAAAAAAACAAGAAAGAAAAGAACAAAAAAGACCAATGACAACCGGAAAAGGAGTGTGAAAAAAATAAATAATTGGAATTACAAATTTTTAACGCGCCTGTCCTCGCAGACGATCATGCTACTGTCTATTCCAATGAATCATGCACTGTCACACCCATTCTCTTTGTTGTCATAGGTCCTTTACAATGCTTCGCTTTGCAAAGGTTTTACGCAGTCAATTTTGACCACATGCCTATTGTTACATAGTCATTTTCGGATTATTTTTCAATACAGCTTTAACAGACATCAATGCATTTCTTTTATGTGGATATTAATCTACTGAACCCGCTTGTGCAGAAATTAATACTCTGGTCGCCGAGCAACTTAATGATGGTGTCATGATGATGATAGAGATGGAAAACACTGGGTGCGAGATCTGACCTGTAAGGAGGATGCTCCATTACGTTCCATCGAAAACATTGCGGCAAAGTACGTGAAATCGAGGACGTATACGGGGTGGAATTCGACTGCTATAATCGTATGTTGAATCTAGTCATGGAATTTCATTCGCTCGAGGAAGTTCCGCACACATAAGCACTTTTGTTACATTACACTTTGAACCACATATGTATTTATCAAACTCAGCCGTACTATCAATTTTGTTGGAAGTAATGCCCTAAGAATGTGAAGTTAAAGAATAAAGGAAAACTATACTTAGTTTGAATTTCATTTGGAAGGGGCGGGAAGATGTGCTGTATGATTCTAGAAGCACCTACCACTTCTAGAATGATTAAAACATGAAATAGATGAAATTTTGCAAGCAAGATACAAAAATATTCATCCCAGAAAAATATTTGGTTTTGTCGATTTTTCATGATGCTTACTGTCAAAAACGAAATAATTTCATCATGCACAGTTTTACTATAAACCGCATTGGAATTTGTAAGTATTTAGTCTATTTAAAAGTAAAACATTTATTGAATCTATTATATAAGTCTATTTGAGTTTAATAAAGAAATTTATGAATTAAAACAATACTAGCTGACCCGTGCGAAAATTTCGCACAATATTGTATTTAATACTACAACTGTAAATATTATAGTGTGAAAATGAATAAATGTGTCTATAAGTACATAATATTCTGTTAAATATTTTCAAGGGTCAGTTAGATGTTTGATTGGAAATCATTCATAAAGTAGACATTTATTTTAGCAGAAATAAATTTATTTTAACTATTTTATTTTATAAAACCTCTTTAAAAACAATATTAACAGTTAATAATTATAAGCATACAGAAAATCTACTTAATGTTAATTTTATATCAATATATAAATATATATGTATATGGTATATATATTTACAGTTTGCACCACTGATATCTATATTGAATATGGCGCCTCTTACATTTAAAGTTGAATATATAGATAGTATTAGGGCTATTCAAATGCCATCTTCTCTACATTTTTGCATTTTATAGAGAATAAAAAACATGTGTCACCAACAGGTGGCACTGTTTTCGTCAAAAGCTGAAATTATAAGCTTTAACTGGGTATTTTTTATATTTTTTGGTCACGTATTTAATGAGATCTAGCCGCGCCCGTTTCAATTCAAGCCGCCCACCCGGGAACGCCAGAAAAATGTCGCCAAAGCTTCGAGAAAATGGCATAGAACAAAATATTCTGCTGGCGACTGATGAATACTACTCATTGAATTATCAGAATGAGACGGCTCGGTTGAAAAGACAAACTAAGAAGTTTTATCCTCATTTAAATATTTATTTTACAAACAATTTGCAAGAAAAACACCTGTATTTCTAGTTACCTTTAATCATTCATCCAATCTATACAAAAAAACATTATAACAACTTCTAGCTGTTCTATTTTTGTTACACATTTTATCTGTCGTTGCCACTCATTTTTAAAGAAAGTATATTCAAATCATCTCAATCCATTGCAACCTGGAACCATAAAGTCTGTTACTTTTTTTTTTTTTTTTTTTTTTGTCACGTATTTAATTAGATCTAGCCGTGCCAGAAAAAAAAACACATTTGAGAAATAATATATATGATTTGTTTTTTATTTTTTTATTAACAAAAAGATTTTTCCGAATTCTTGCATATTTTTCGTCAAAAGCGGACATTATAAGCTTTAACTGGGTGTTTAAAAATTTTTTTTTGGTCAACCATTTAATGAGATCTAGACGCGCCAGAAAAAAAAAAAACACTTTTGAGAAATAATATATAAAATATTGGAGAAAAGCGTACCAGTTATAGGAGAAGAAACTATTCTAGGTTTTGAAAATTCTTCTAAACTTGTGCACTGTTCTTTGAACAAATTACAGGAAAAATGTTTATTTTAATTGAAAACTTTTAAGGTAGTAGACAAAAGTAATAAACTTTGCGTACTGCTTGTTTGCCACTATTTTTAATACATCTTATGGGCCAATACATTGCTGTGTGTCCGGATGCTTAAAAGAGTTTTTGATTTCGATGCAGAATCTAATATTGATAATGTAATTGGAAGTACAGGTTTAGTTAACGAAAGTTTAAAACATTAAAAAAAATCTCAAGTTATTCGGGCATGTTTCTATTTTTAATTCAGATATCTGAAAGTTACTTAGTATTTTTTTTAAATTTAAAATCATACTTTAAGAAGTTTTGTTGCAAAAATCCTGTTATTTTTAAATGAAGAAGAAATGATTAACGATAATTTGTAGCGAAGAATGTGCCACAAGGCAGAGACGAGAATAAAATATACAGGATTGAGTTAAATACTCTAAGCAGAAAGAGCAATCACGAAGTAAATCTAAAAAAGTGAAAACGGACAATATTTTGATTGAGAAAAGTGAAAAAAACAACAACTAAATTTTCCATAAATGTTGAAGTGCACATTCTGGTTGGTTCCTGATCTGGAATTAGTTCAAAATCAGGGTCCAACAGGAAGATGTCTAACACTCTCGGGGGTAATGGCATCTATTTTCACAGATTCACAGATAGTGCAATCGTTTATCCATGGAACCAAGAACAACAACAACAGTACACATTCTCAATTTTTTAATAAAGCCGATCCAATTACTTTAATCTAACAAAATACTAGGAATATATATTTACCTTAACCCAGTAAAAGTATATATAAAACCTTTCAGGCAATAAACTAAAATGTCTGATGCTGCGTATAGGACATACAAGTAGACTTAAAAAAGAATAACCAAGATTTTAATCATGATTTGCTCTCCTCTTCCTCCCCCTTCTTCTTCTTTTAAAAAAAATGTTATTGAAAATAAAATTTACGAAAACAGTCTAAAAACAGTAAATACGTCGACAAAAAATATAGAACATGAAATTTTGCAAAGTATACAGATGTTTATGAGAAATTTCTCAACTTTCTCATAAACTGGATCCAAGCTATTTAAACTAATTCAATACTTGGAATATTTATTTACTTCAAACCGGTAAAAATATCGATAAAAACTTTCATACAATAATGTCTTATGCAGCCTCCAAAACATGTCTTAATAATTGCACTTCAAACTTGCCTGATAGGCTATAAAAATATTTCAAAATTATAATCCATTAAGATTGCCCTGCAGGTTCCAAAACATTTATAGCACATACAGAAAACATGTTAGCAGTATCTCGCAGTGATAACTGATAAAAGTTGACTGTTTATTTGGCAGGAAAAAAAATAGTTCTAATATTCAGAATCATCATTGTAAAATACATAAACAATTGTAATGCTCTTACTTTATTTAGTTGCAAAATGATACGTTATAAAATTTTATATAATTTAAATTAATTAATAAAAGTGGGAAGTAAACAGCCATCAGCCACACATCGTCGTTTATTACATTTAGTTATTAATTTATTATATTCAACCATTACAATGCAGTAAACTAAAATATAAGTTTGAAAAATTGCAAAACATCTCCGAAATATAAAAAGTTCAAGTTTAAAAAATAAGTAACAGTGGCAGTTGTCTTCAAAAGTACGTGATTATACATGATTTTATCGAATTGTTTCAGTCATACATTATGCTCAATTTGCTTTCCTTTCTCACTGAGATATAATTCGCAGAGAAATATTTGTCAGAAATATCTGAAGAAATAATCATCAATACTTTTGTGATGTAATCGGTAACTCGATGGAGAAAATGAATTTCATGCTTATGTTAAAAAGAAATTTAAAAAAGAACCCGAATAAATATATAAATAAAAATAAAGAAAATTATGGCCTCTATTTTGCTTTGAAGATTAAAAACATTATGCACAAAATTACATTTTGTCAGGCAAGTAGTATAATTTTCTTTACATAAACACATTTCAGTAAGCATTTTTGTGTCATTTTTATAATAAAGTCACATGTGTGCATCAGTTTTTTTTTTCTTTAAAATCTGGTGTTTGGCATATAATATTAGGTCGTACAGAAATGAATGACACAAATTCTCCCACATGACGGAATAAAATTTATTAACAAAAAATAGACTGTGCAACGCTTAGATGTAATCTCCGGCCAAGTCAATGCATCTCATTGAATGTCATGCGCCTGTGCTCCATGATCAAACTCGGCACGACTGCAACTTGCTGCTGTATGCGATGTTGCTGCTTTTCTCGTGCTGACACCACGTTGCAGTCTCTACTGCAATACTGAAGTTCACCAACCAGCGGCAGGAGGTAGGCTTCGAGTGTCTTTCGTTCAGTGCCCTTGCTCCGCACCCCACTTAACACTTGAAAAATTCTACTAAACTTGGCAAAATTAGATACCTAGTTGATGATAATTTACTTTGTGTTTCTGGTACACTTGGCAAAATTACGCAAATCCAGTTGGCAAAAGTAAAAATTTAGTAACGTATTTGATAAAAAAATAAGTAAGTTGGTAGAAACTGATATTTGACTTGGATGTTTATCGACATCTCTCCCCCTAAAAATGTCTCATCAATGGCTCTGCCTTCGTTCACGCACACCGACACTATGCGACGATGGATCTCACTACGCTATATCCTGTCCTTCCATAGGAACTAAACTGTCACACTCAGGTCATGATAGTCAACTTCCATCTCTGGTGTCTATGCTTTCAATGACGACGGAGAAAAGAACGAGATTATTTTAAAGAAGCTGTTTCATTCCTACGGGAGAAACGTTGTCTAAGACTATGTCTCATGATTAATTTTACGTGATTCAGTTAGAAAAAAAAGCAGAAAAACAAAATTAAGCAACTGGATGAATTTAGAGGGTCCACGGGAAGAACGATGAGAGTCCAATACAGCTGATTTTCCAAAAAATTGAAAGGCGCACGGGACTTTCCACGTTCTTCCCCAGTAAACTGGGCTATTTTTTCAGTGTATTCTCATCGTTATTTCCCCTTATGGGTTCGGATAGTGCCACTAATGAACAACAGAATGCAGTAGAAACCTCAACACTGACGAAAAGTGGACTCTCATCGTTCTTCCCGTGGACCCTTCATATATGATCAACCGCGATCTGGATGACCGTCTGTTTCTGTTGAATTTTGCTGCGTAAATGCATAATACGCTTGCTGCAATTGCATTGTTTACTGCAAGAACTATTGATTGAAATATGAATGTATCAAAAATCAGCACCGAAGTTTCACAGTTCTGCGAATGTTTTCACATTGATTCCAGTACGTCCACATGTAGGAAATTGGACACAAACAACATCGTGGAAAACTTAACGGATTTTTTTTCTCATTTGTTTTGATGAAGCTAGTGGGTGGCAGTTCCGAATATTACGGACGGACGAGGCAACTTTCTCGTCAACTGGGACTAAAACAATAGGCTGGCAAACCCCTAGAGATGTGGTACTAACGCTTTTTCACTAAGTTACTGTGGGGTAACTGTTGTTCTCGGTCAATATCTTGGTGTGAAAACGTATCTCATGACAACTGTTCGCTATGTGTTGGAGCAACTTTGGTGCTGGTGACTTGCTGGATCCCGACCTCACTCCATTGTATTCCTGATTCTAGGGTTATCTGAAATCTAAACTGCACATTTCAAATGCACAGCATTAGCCAGAGTTGAAAGATGCCAAGGAATTTCTTCTTCGAAGTTACCTTCATAATTGGTGGCAACAATGCATCTGCAATGTGATCAAGTTAAAAATTTGTAAATCAAAAACATCCTTTGCTTTTTTTGTTACTATAGGTCCCATACAATGATGATCTTTGCAACTGGCTTGCATCGCCAGGTTTCATCATATATGCATCGTTATAGAGTTACTAGCTGAAGTACCTGTCCTCGACGGATTAATGAATGCAAATTTCCAAAAAGCAAGAACTTTCGCCAGCATTGCAGGAGTACACAGAATGAATGTAGTATGTTGCCAAAGTAAAGAAAGCGAAGTTATAATTTTTATGTATTGTTAAAATATTACAGATTAGAGAGTAACTAAGTAATATCATTTCATTCGCTTTAGTCGTAATTATGGGATGCGCAAACGAATATTTAAGCATATTGAGATAATTTTTGCAAAATCTCAAAATTTAATCAACATTTTTGAAAAATTGGAAGCCTAGAATTTAAGTTGAGTGACAAACTATCATGTCACCCAAATTCGTTTCATTCCCTGCAGTCTTTATTTCGTGATTCTGGAACAAATTTTCAGCATTTTAAAACGATTTTCGCAAAATCTCAAAATGAAATCAAAATATTTTTAAAATTCAACGCCTGTAAATTAAGATTAGCAACTATCTATCATATCACTAAATTTCGTATCATTTGTTAATACGTGATGTTTGAAGAAATATAAACGTATTTTGAGAGAATTTTCACAAAATCTCAAAATCTAATAAAAATGTTTAAAAAAATTGGACTCCTATAGTTTATATTGAGCAACCATCTATCGTGTGACCAAATTTCATATCATTCGCTTTATTCATTATTACGTAATGCGGGAACAAAGATTCACTCAGTTTTAATCGATTTTCACAAAATCTCGAAATCTGATGGATTTTTTTTTATTAGATGCTTATAGTTTAAGGTGAGTGACCAACTATCATTTCACCAAATATCATTTTTTCAACTTTGCAGTTATTACGTGATGCTTGAACACAAATTTACGCAGTTTGAAACGATTTTCGCAAAATCTGAAAATCTAATCAAGATTTTTTTAAAATTCGACGCCTATGTTTTAAGTTGAGTGATCACCTATCATGACATCCAATTTCATATCATTCGCTTCCGTCGTTTTTACGTGATGCTTGAACACAAATTTACGCAGTTTGAAACGATTTTCGATAAATCTGAAAGTCTAATCAAGATTTTTTAAAAATTGACGCCTATGTTTTAAGTTGAGTGACCACCTATCATGACACCCAATTTCATATCATACGCTTCAGTCGTTTTTACGTGATGCTTAAACAAAAAAAGCGTCACGGACAGAATGACAGACAGACAAACTTTTCTTTGAGGGTCGCATCGGATTCCCGGGTGCTTGAAACGGATAGAAATCGCAAAATTTTTGAATTCCAAGAAATGTACAGACAAAAGTCTAATTTTATTTATATAGATTTATAGATTTTTAGTATGCTTATCAATTTATGTGGGATAAAACTAAGTGTTTACATTAATAGAAACATTTCAGCGATTATAATTTTCATGTGCTCACACACGCTGCAAGACAGACATTTAAAATGAAACGAGCAAAACTCTCCTCCCAAAACTCTCGTCATTGTCAAAATATGCAGAGCTAGAAAGTATTGATAAACGAGAATCGGCGAGCCTCAAAAGAAAGGGAATGGTTTCACAATATCAATATGAACATTATGTTTCTGGCAGGAATTGAAGAGTTACCATAAGAAGCTTTTGCACAAAAAAATTATTAGTATAATATGAAAATAAATTTAATTGTACTAAATTTTTGAGCTGTTGCTTTTTAACATCGTCCGCAAGTCAAGCGTACTATATTTACCCAGACTTTTAAGGAATAACGTAAAGCACATCAATAAAAAATTAAATCCGTGCCGCAGAAATTCCTTTTTTCTTTTTTTTTGGGGGGGGGGGTACGACGGGGGTTGTTTTATGTATAATTATCTATGTTTATATATGTTTAAGAGAGAGATTACTTTAATTCTGAAAAATATTCCTTTTATTATTAATCTTTTGAAAACCTGCTACTATCGCACAGCATCTCCATTCAAAGGCAATAAGTTACAAAAAATATAGCAAACAGTATTTTTAATTTTTATATTTTTAGTGGTGTAAGATGTTTGAATAAAATTGCTTTATGAAGTCAATTTTCAATTCGTAAAAAACGTAACGTGATATTTTTCTCGTTCTTTTTTATAGTTAATCCTAAAAAAAAAATCTTAGATTAATTTAAAGACGTAAAACTGATTTTATTTTACATACTATGAAAAAAATGCATATTAGGAAAAAAAGCATGTACTTGAGAACGAAATATAGTAAAACAAGTTAATTAAAAACGTTTTAATTATGTATACGCCTTGGTAAAGAATTTTTTCAATACTTGTATATTAACGTCTTTTTTTTAGGTTTTATTTACACAAAAAACGATTTTTTTAATTTATAAAGCCACGATTTATGCAATATTTTAGTGGTAATGCACTTGGTTTTCTGTGACAAAAATGCAAATATTTTAACACAGCCTGCTATTTTAATTAGGTATTTTTGTAAATGTTGGTAGAAATTCTGCAAATATTAAGTTTTTTTTTCTATTAAATTTTTATCTAAGCTCTTTTCTTTATCAAAACTGTTATTTTATAGTAATCGTGTGTAACATTAAATACAAAAAATATTACTGTTCAAAAATTAATGAAAAATAATGTTTAGCTACTATATTTTACTCTAACCAATAAGGTTAATTCAAAATCATCTATGTAAAAATAAAAAAAAGACTTTTTTCTCAACAGTTAAAAATTTAGCAATAATTTGAATGATATGGTGGATACCATTGATGTTTGAAGGACATAGTGCATATTAAAGGGTGAAATATTAATCAGTTTGGAAGAAGTGTCGAAGTAACTGTGAAATTTTCCACCCTGTTAAAAACTAATGGAACTTGAATAGAATGCATTTGACTAAAAGCGATAGTGCATAATTTCTTTTCAATTTTATTAACCCATTTATGCCTAGTGTCTCTTTTTCGGGACGGCCTTTTCGCTATTAGTCGAAAACGTTATTTATTTTTCCTAGCCTTTGTTCATGAGTATTGAGCCTCAACTCTACAAAATATTTTAACATGACCAAGTAGGATGTTGATATTTCGATTTTTATGCATAATGATTTTAAAAGAAATCATCCCTTGTTCAAGAAGTTGACATCAGAAATTTATCTATTATTTCTGTTATCAGTAAAAATCGAAGGAAGTCGCAAAAATATCCAGGCACAAATGGGTTAATGAAATTCTCAATCGAGAGCCTTTTGTTTCTAAAACTGGATTAAGGAATTAGAGAGACACTTCAACACTTCTTCCACAGTGATTATTATCAGATTCACGAAGAAGACACTTGCGAACACACATGCTATGACTTTGAATGACATCTTGATTTCCTCTACCACCCCTTAAGATTGTGGCAGATACTTTATGAAACACCTGGCCATGCAAATAAAATATAAAGTTGAAATTTTGTAACACACATTTACATGTGCCGATGTGCATGTAATGTATAGCCTCACCATGGCACAGTGGTTATTCCACTGTAAATGGTAGATGGCCGAAGTGTGAAGGTCCCGGGTTCGGGACCCATCGCGCGGCTGTCGATCTAACGGTCTGGAGTTTTGGTAGGTTTTCTCCAGATGTAACGTGAAAACGCGCTAGAACCCCTTAGAAAGTCCTCCTACCGAGGCACCCCCCATTGGCAGATCGCCCTAGTGTAGCGTTGCCATAATCACACACACACACGCATGTAATGTATAAAGCGCTAACAAAAGTGTTTTGGGTTTCGTCAAAGTAATTTGAATTTCGTTCGCTTAAGAGCGAATCAGTCATTCACAAATTTCTGCGCCCTTTTTCTTGGATTTATGTTAGTTGTTTTTCGAGTCTCAAGAGTCACTGACGCTATGTTTGAGCTGTGGCTGACTAGACATACCTAGGAGGCCTAGTCATGACCCTAAGTCATGTGACCAAGGAGGCGTGACCAATTTAGTTCGATTATCTCGGATTAAGATAGTCACATGACTTTTTGAATGATAAGGATTGCGAAACCCTTGCACGGATGAGGATCAAACCGTCAGCCAAGTTTGAGCCACATCTCCAACGCAAACGTCATCATATAAACTGTATTTGATTGAGCAAAAGACCAGAGAGAGGCGGAGTTGTTTATATATAAACCACGTGGTTTCATTTGTTAAAATACGACAGCATGCCGAAATCGTGAGATCTGCTTAGCAATTGTTTAGATATTTGCACTGCTAAGCAAACCTTCGCAATTGTACTCCTCTCCCCTCCCTTCTTCTTTCGTACCTTAATTTCCGGAAGAAACGCCGCATCAGCATAAACGCCGCACTCGAAGAAAACAGGCCAAGAAAAATTAAAACTGTACAGAAACGCCGCACTAAATTAAATTGCATGCACATGACCTTGAACCTCACAGTTGGAAAATTTTGCTCTGTGTCATGATGTATGGCATTTCATTTAAGAGAAAAAAATGAAATAAAATCATAATATAGTACGTTCATGAATTTTGTTAATTATCCGTTAAAGAAGTCCATATATACGTTACACTGATACTATGTTACTGCGAAAAAGGATTAAAAAAAAAAAATGAATGAAAGATGAAAATTTCAAATTTTAATTTTGCTAAGAGAAATCAAAATTTGCATTATGTGAAGCCGTCAAAGTCTGAATCTTCCGTATCAGAATTAAATAAATTTAGCATATCCAGATCTAAATCAAGATCCAAGTCTGCGACATCGTCAAAATCATTATCTGGGGGTATCATAGATTTATTATTTTGAGTTATGATTTCAGCTTCTCTGAATCCTGAAACTATCGACGACATTTTTACAGACCTCCATGCACTTTTAACCCATTTCGCAACCTCTTCGTAAGATGCTCGTCGCATTTTGCAGCTTTTGGTGTAAGTGTGTAATCCTTCACTCATCCAAGATTCCCACAGCTTTCGGACTTCAGCTTTGAACGCTTTATTTACAGACAAATCTAACGGCTGTAATATCTTCGTCAATCCCCCGGGAATTATTTCTACGGTTGTAGACAATTTCTGACATCTATTTTTCACTGATTCTAACAAATGAGAACGCATGGAATCCATAATCAGCAATCCTTTTGGTTGAAAAAATGATCCTTTACGACACTGCCAAATTTTTTGCAGCCACTCATGCATGATTGTTTCGTTCATCCATCCCTTCTCATTTGCACAAATAACTATGTTATTAGAAAAATCCCCCTTAGGAATTGTTTTCCTTTTAAATATTATCATTGGCTTTAGCTTGTCACCATTTGCGGCACAAGCTAGCACACATGTGAAAGATGTTTTCTCATGTCCCGTTGTAAG
Organism: Cheiracanthium punctorium; assembly: GCA_038373885.1. Lineage (NCBI taxonomy): Eukaryota > Metazoa > Arthropoda > Arachnida > Araneae > Cheiracanthiidae > Cheiracanthium > Cheiracanthium punctorium. The sequence continues at coordinate 124,309 of JAWZYV010006338.1, read as the reverse complement.
CACGGATACAGTTTTCGCACCAGTTTTATCAACAGTTCTGTTGGCAGGAGAGTCAAAAGCTAACTATCCATATTTATTATTTGTGATAGAAGAAGTTTTTTCTCTTGAATATTATTTCTTACGTATTCCAAAAAGGATGATTTTTTTTTCTTGCCAGTCCATTGGTAGTTGCTGTCCAGCCGTTGTTCTGGTACGCACAGAAATTTTCTTTCTTTTCATGAATCTGCTGCACCAGCAGGGTCCTCCTTTAAAGTCATTTATATCCAATTGTTGTGCCATAAGCTTCGCTTGTAAACGAATTTTTACAGTCGAAATTGCCATTCCTTTTACTCTTTGCTCCTTTATCCACTTTTCAAGGTCGTCTTCAAGCATTGGCCATTTTACAGTACCACTCCGTTTAGCACGTTTATGCTGTGGCATATTTTGGAGTTCTGACTTTTCGGTCCTCCAATGTCGTATGCAGCGTTCATCCACTTCAAATTCTCGAGCTGCTGCTCTATTTCCAATTTCCTCAGCACGAGAAATTACAGTAAGTTTAAAACTAGCTGTGTAACTTTTATGCCTTTTAGGAGCCATCCAGAAAAATTATGTTAAGCTTGTTTAACACTATATAATTCGTGTACCACGAGATCTAAAGTGTTGCCAGTTGCCATGGCAGAAGAATTATAAATGAATTCCCTAAAAATTTCCTCCCAAGAAATAAAATTTCCCCCATTTCCAAATGCCTAATGCAGTTTCGACCAAATCTACTTCTTCCGTGAACTGAGCTAGCAAGCCTATTGGTCAGTTTTGGTTCACAAACGCGCTGTAACATCACGCTGAACCGGCCGATTGGTTGCCTTTTACCACACAAACGGCACTGTGAAGGCTTTTCCTACCCTTTTCCACTATTCCTCATATATAGCTGAAAATTTTCTCGATCTGGCAACACCGATGTTGAAACTGAAAGAAAAGAAACAGGGACAATCATATAGGACGATTATCGATGCATTGTACAAGAGCAAAATGAAATTTGCCTGTAAAATAGCGCTGTGAATCATAATCATTAATATTTTATTTTTCGCATGCGTGCGCACGGGGTGAGGGAGCTGTTTACGCTTTGCGTCGCCAGAGGGCGCGAAAGCGCTAATTATTATAACGGGGTGCAGTATTTTCCTTTGAGAGGCTGACATGATTCACAAATTTCTGCGCCCTTTTTCTTGGATTTATGTTAGTTGTTTTTCGAGTCTCAAGAGTCACTGACGCTATGTTTGAGCTGTGGCTGACTAGACATACCTAGGAGGCCTAGTCATGACCCTAAGTCATGTGACCAAGGAGGCGTGACCAATTTAGTTCGATTATCTCGGATTAAGATGGTCACATGACTTTTCGAATGATAAGGATTGCGAAACCCTTGCGCGGATGAGGATCAAACCGTCAGCCAAGTTTGAGCCACATCTCCAACGCAAACGTCATCATATAAACTGTATTTGATTGAGCAAAAGACCATTTAGAGGCGGAGTTGTTTCTATATAAACCACGTGGTTTCATTTGTTAAAATACGACAGCATGCCGAAATCGTGAGATCTGCTTAGCAATTGCTTAGCTATTTGCACTGCTAAGCAAACCTTCGCAATTGTACTCCTCTCCTGTCCCTTCTTCTTTTGTATACCTTGTAATTTACAATCAAACTGCCATACATATATAATAAATCATGAAATCTCAGTTAATTTGACACCTTAGTTATATGAATATATTCATATATGCACTCCTCCTGTAAACATGTGCAGCAAAATCGACAACACTTACACAAATTTCCAATACCACATATATATTTTTTATAAAGGATAATTCTATAACTATTACAGTAAGTATTACTGGTAAGCGGTACGAGCTTCGATAAATTTTAATCCAGGTAATTGCGAAATTTATTCTGTTCTGTTCTTTTTAACCGATACTTATGCAAAATATACTGCAAAATTATGCTAATGCAGAGAGGAAAAAAGAATATTTTTATTAGTGAAATTAGATTAACTCACGTATGTTGTTTAACAACTTGTGTATTGGGCTTGCTTTACGCTAATGTAATCAGTGAAACTGAAATTTTCTCTATGAGAAATCGATTTTACATTAAACTCTCTTTTAGATATTTTGGTGTTCCTTTAGCATTTCAAGGAATATGCTGCTAGTGCCTTCATGAAAAATTTAAATTAAATTTTAATAATTTTCCTTAAGCAAATTTAGATCGGTGTTTATACATTTTTAGGACGATTTTGAGGCCATATAATTGATGTTTCAAATATAAAGGCTATTAATGTCTAATCTGATAGCCCTTTAGACGTTCTTGCAGTGAAGGCGTTTCCGGTAGCGAAATAAAGGGCGGGGGTATCATATTTGATGTTGGTCCTTGATCTGGCAATTGTTTAATGAACATCTATTCAACCACTATTTGACCCTTTGTATCACGTGTTGCACATCTGCTACATTCAAATTAAAGCTGTGTAATTTAATCATAGTGCATAAAAATATTTTAATGACTGCTTTTTACTTGAATAACGTGAGCTAAAAATTATTAAAAAATCTAAAAGATTTGTGATATTTAATTAATATGGGAACACGAAACTGTATATGGTAACCTTCAACAGTCGCATTATTGGTTATTGCAGTACTTTAAAGTATTTATCCGTAGATCAACCTAACAAGAATGTTAATGATTTTTTAAAAAAGTTCTTAGCTTAAAATGAAACAAACACCTTAGCAACATATACAGATATATTTTCAAGTAATACAAAAATTTAAATTACCTTTTTATTCAAATCTACAATAAACACATTTTGGCCAATATCTTTTGCATGAAATACAAAATTTGGGAAAAAAAAAAAACTTTCAGTATGTTTATAATCTATTTCTGCACATTACAGTAAAAAAAAAAAAAAAAAAATTAAACTCCGTTGTTGAGATACAAAAGGTTAAGTACATTTATGCTTTCTGACACAGCAACACTCCCTTATTGCTACAGAAAGGCTTTCTTATTTCAGAATATTTCCGGCTTAAACGAGGCTAGTGCCGTCTTCTTTTCATAATCTTATTTTATACAATTTAATAAAAACTTAATTCTATAACAAAATATTCTATAATTAACCTTTTCATGTATAGGTATTTAGCCAATGTTATTACAGTGGAGCAGTGCTACAACGAAATCTATCTTACGCGAATGTATATTATTCTTAGCCCATAAGGCGAGACTTTTTGCCAACAGTAAGAAGCACCAGTTTTCATTTATTCATTAATTTATGTGGGATGTGATGATGATATATATATATATATATATGTATATATGTGTGTGTGTGTGTGTGTGTGTGTGTATAAAGAATAGTTCAAAACAGTTAAGGGGGTGTTTGTGTATACGTTTCGGAAAGTCGTATATGTGAAATTATTACTTCCGCAAGGATTCTTAGAAGGCATCCCTCGCGCAACTCAAGACCTCACTGTGTCCCGCAGTGGTCTGGGCGCTAAACACCTATCCCATAAGAACACGGAAGTGAAGCAGCCTCCGACTTGGTCAGTGCTTGGGAGGGTCAATTCCCTCTCCGCTCGACTGCTGTGGGGCCGTTTCTGGATCCGCCCTTGTGCACAATAAGTACTTTTTCAATATAATAAGACTACCTGATTTTTGATCGAGGAACGTTTTCCAATGATACACGTGTTAAAAAACGTGTCTCGTGTTTTGTTGGAAATCCTGGAGCGTCACCATATTGGAACTTCGACACTACCTCAACGAGTAGCGGTTAAAGTTTACGAGTAGCGGTAAAAGGAAAACGCTTAGTTGCGGGAAAAAAATAATCCCTTTTTAGATCGCGCAACGTCAAGTATAATACTAGTAACAGTAAGTTTAATACTAATACGTTAATTTTAAGTTCGAATAAGACATGAAAGTTTACTCTCAGGGGAAAACATGGAGAAAGCTGGGACTTCTGACTATGTGACAGCTTCTACTGAACGAAAACTTTCGTAGATGATGTGTGCTCTGTTAATACTTCAGTCAGATTACCCTATGGCAATATTTAGTGGCTTATCTCAAAATTAAAGCGAGGTTGAAAACATGCCTGTAAGAAAATGTGCCCGGTCTCTCCTATTACCAATATAAATTGGTGTAGGGGAGACCAAGCCACAGTTCCTTACTTGTTTAAATTTAATTTTGTGTCTTTTTTATATTTTTTTTCTGAGTTAAACAAAATATCAGTGTATTTCCTATGTCTTTATCTACAAAATAGCACAGTCGTTTCTCAAAACATAATAAATATATTTTTTGACAGGAAGATGCTAAGACTGTTCGTCTTAAGTTGGAAAATATGTCCCATTCACGGGGAAAGTTTTTCAGCCTACCAAAAATGTACAGAGGCACATTTTCCAGCTATTATTTAAAATTTGAAACACGGGTAATAAACCTTGTTTGTTACTTAATATATATTTTAATTGTAAACCAAGGGGGCATAAAAATATTAGGTAAGATAACAACAGAGTGTCAGTGAAGGTGGTATGGGAAGTAAATGCCACTTGATGATTTTAGAAAAACTGTGAGTTAACAATTTTACAAATACAACTTTTTATTAAAACAAAAAAAAAAGTCATTTTCTAGATCACAGTGAACGCAAACAAAAGATGCAACATTTCCTTTGGTGCAGTCTTCATGCTCCCACTTCTTGCATTTCGAGCACCTAAAATACTTTTATTTTGTGTTAGACAACATACCATGCCACTTTTTAAGGATTTGATATTTTAATAAATTGTACATGTGAAGGTATAAGCAGCTTTCTAATCGGGATTCGCTTTCGATTTTTTTCTTACCCCTAATGGGATTCCTTTTGCAGTTTCCTTTATTTTACTAGATAAATATTCAGCTGATTGTTAATGGGTGTATCAATCAGTATAACTGACTTTCTGTTCCTTTTCTTCCCACGTTGTATTTTCTTCGTATGATAGAAGACACGTTTTTTAATGAAACACATTTTGAAATGTACTTTTCCCGTATGGTGTTGAAAAACCTGCCCTGTCGCCATATTCAAACTTTGATGCTACCTCGACGAGTAGCGGCTAAGTTCTTTGCAAAACTAAAGCAGAGTTGCGTGATAAAAAAAAAAACCTTTTTAGTACAAGCAATGTCATAATAGTAAGTTTAATACTAAGAGGTTTATTTTAAGTTCGAATAAAGATATGCAAGTTTACTTAGTATTTAAAAAAATCAGAAAATAGCATTTTCTGACAATATGACAGCAGTTAGTGAACTGAAAGTTTCGAATATGACAAGTGATGTATCGCTGCTGCAGCTAGTTCACCCCCAGCCGTCATCTCACGGTTTTTTTTCAAAATAAAAAATAGTGTAAAAACGTGCCTCTATGGAAAACGTGCGCTGGTCTCCCCTATTTTTATACAGCGTGCTTTTCTAACATAAAAATTTGGCGCTACATTCATGAAAATGTCTATACACATACTAATTTAACAGATATTTTTACTAAATAAATTGTCATTTTTATAATAATTGTATTTAAATTGAGATTTGCATGCTCACGCTTTATAATGCTATATCAAAATGATCGTTTTTAATATTTTTTTCGTTGAAAATTATCAATTTATCCTGAAGCATAAAATATGCATTACTGTAATTTCAAGAAAGTCCAACACAATGTGTTGTTAAGAATTGATGTAGTTTTTTGAAGCACAAAACAACTGATTAGGCCAGATAAATTTTATTAATGTTACATTGAATTGTCTGTTTTGGAAATTGACAAGTTTTGTAAAATTGTTACATTCGTTATTTCAGCTACATATATGGAGACAAAAAATGGACATTTACATGCTTATTATGAAATTGGTTGCGAAAAACCCAATGTTTTGTAAATGTTTCGTTTGTAAAAATAAATCTAAATGACCGTCATTCGACAGCCAGATAAATTTATCGAAAAGAAAAATAACATTTGCATTTTCATTATGAAATAGTATAAGCACACTTAAAGGACACTAACGTCAAATGAAATCTCTTTGGTGTAGGGAATGCAATCCCGCCCTGTCTATGGTTTCGCGAGATTTCGGGATTCAGATTTGCTGATCCGCACAATCCAGCGGGATTGGACATTTCATTCAACTAAAAAATAATTTCAATAGAGAAAAGTAGGAAAAAATAATATTTCAAGCACCACCAACTTTAATAATAATTCATCTTATTTCATAAATAATATACCTTACATTTATATAAAAATTGCAGTTATGATATTCATAATACTATACTAAGTTAATTCTCAATTGCTAAAAAAGAATGTATAAAAGGCAGCGTAAAGAGGCACGTTTTTCTAGTCTTGATCTAATTTTGATGGAGAATACAAAACACTTGACAATAAGCTTTTTTTTTTTCTTTTTTCTTTTTGGTATGAAACTCTGAAGGAACCACACATTTTTGCATGGTTAACTGAAGTTCAACTTTTAAAGACATCACTGGTATGGGCGGTCATATGATTGTTTGGGGGAGGGTGAGTGAAGAGTCTTGCCCCAGTAGGTGGTAAATCATACCAGTACGTAAATCACAACAATATAGGAGCTGTGGGACAATAGCTTCTCCTTTGCCAATAGGTATGAGCGCCCATGATCGCGGGTTCTTAGCAAAAATGTATGGCCACAATTGACGATTGGTGAAATTGTAATAAAAATAATTTATTTCTCAGTTTCAGTCCCGTGATGTTAAAACCCTAATCCCGCAAACATTTGTGCGGGATCCTTCGAGATTGCCTTTCCTTCTTTGGTGACGCAAAATATGAAACTTTGAAAGGGTAAATGTCCACAAAGTCTTTTGTTCAAATTTTAAAGTAGTAAAGATGGATGTTTTGTTAAAAAGCCCAACGAATTACGTAGATTTTTGTGAGCAGTTACATGAAGTCAAACAAAATTATTGCTGAAATATGATTAGTTATACAGTAAGTATAGCATATTTTCTTAATGAAGCTTTTAATTTATATATGAATTAAAAAGTATATAATATTTTTCGAAAGTAATTCCAAACACTTATACATCAGTGAACTTTTAGTCACTGAATTGCATGATGTCAAATACTGTATACGTTTATACAAATATCGATTACTTGTTTTTATTTCTAAGATATTCAATCTATTTCAATTTATTTTATATTTCGAATCTTACATAATGGTGTGATAAGCGTAAAATCAATATTTTTGCTAGACAAACACATAAATAAAAGACGGTGAAGTCTTTTTATTTTGCATCAACTCAAAAGAACACCTGAAAATATTTAAATCTGTTTTGTTATACTCTAATGGCATTTTTGTTTTGCTAAATTTCAAAATTTTTTATTGAAAGATTTATTTGGTTGTAAGATTCCTATCGAAAAACTTTAATGGAAGCCATCTCATTCTTCAAATATTGCTGTCCATTAAATTCTCTTCTTCCGTTTCTACTCACTGATGAAGATCAATAAAACAAGGAATAAAGTAAAAAAAAATAGAAGATTACTTATATGAAGTTACATTCATATAAGTAAAGGTTTTCGATTCTTTGAAAAGATTTTTAAGTCTCCAAACATTTCTTCTTACCGTATTATATTTACTTATATTTACAGATTAATAAGGAGGAACTGAAAAATATATCATGTCTTCATAAACAAACTTAAGTTTTGAAGCGGCGTTTAAAAGTGTAACATGAGTTATCTTTGAGCTTTGAAGTTTTAAAGAAATTGGCTCACACAAGTTTGAAGTTTTCATGTATCTCTAAAAATGTCAGTATAACCAAAATAGTTAATTTTAGTTTGTAAAGTCATATTTTAGTTCAAAGCAGTACTGCAAATATATTTTAATTTTAGAAAATATTTTCAAAACTCTCATATGAATACTTCGATAAAAAGTGTATAGAATAATTGTAAAATTTGTTAGGCATTTGGAATTCAATTGTATTTTGCGATATATCCTTTTCATGAGCTGAGGATGTGAAGACAACATTTAGAAAGTACTTTGCTAAGCTGTATGTCTATTTGTTCTTGGGTGTGCTAAACTCGGAGAAACAGCTGAAATAAATAAAAAAACAAACTGTATGACCGAAGGTCAAAATTACTAAAATACATAAGAATTGTATTTTTTTCAAAACTATCAGCATTTTAAGATTAAAAAGAAAGCGTGTAAATATTTTTTGTGTATCGTGTAATAGTACTTGAAACAAAACAAATTAAATATGTTTGCTTGATATTGATCTCTGTCCTATAAAGAATATAGTGTCAATAATCTAAAACAAAGCTGACTACAATAAATTTATTTTTAAAAGAATTACATTGAAAACGAACAGATAACAAGACAGAATTAAAAAACTAAGAATGAACTAAAAGGCTGTAATTTTTTTGATATACTGTCACAAGAAATTAATTAAATTAAAAAGTAGGGGATAAAACGATACATCCTTTCAAACTTTATTAAATAAATGTTTGTAGTCTTTATTTTTATCTGTGTTTAGATAAAAAAGAATATTATTGAGTTTTTTGGATCTTCATATTCAAACTACATCAATTATTTTTCAAAAATGTAAATATACATTTTGGCAGAAAGTGGTTAAGTCAGTTTATCTTAAGTTGGAAAATGTTTGCTGGAAAACTTTCCCAGCTTACCAAAAATATACAGGAACAAATTTTACAACTATAGCTTAAATGGTAACATACAGGTAATATATTTTTATTGCAGACTATAAGAAGGCATAATAGTAGTAGGTTAGGTAATAACAGAGTAATAGAGAGAACAACTGGGCATGGAAAACAAATATCTCTTAATCATTTTACAAAAACTGATTTTAAAAAGATCGTCTTTTAACGAAAATTCTTCTCTGAATATCAGTGAAAGCACACGAAAAATGTATCACCTTCCTTGGTGCATTTTTCATGCGCCATTTCTTGCAGTTCGTGCACTCTATCCAATTTCTCTTTTAACTTAGACAGCATACCATGCCACTTTTCTTGTTTAGGACATGATGTTACAATGCCTTTTACAAGAAAAGACGAAGATCCAAATAGCTTCCTGGCCAAGACTTGTTTTATCTCTCACATTTTATGGGATTCCTTTTGTAGGTTATTCTACTTTTAGACAAATTTTTAGCTGGTTTTTAAGGGGAGTATTTATACTTCGTATTTAGTGCGTAAGATGGACGTAAACACGTTCTCAAGGAGAATTGAAATGGAACACTTGTCCCATATATTGCTGGAAAACCTGCCATGTCGCCATTTTGGAACTTTGACACTATATCGACTACTTGAGCTTAAATCCTTTACAAGACTAACGAGCAGTTACGTGATGAAAGAAACCCCTTTTTAGAACAAGCAATATCAAAACAGTAAGTTTAATACTAGTACTTTTAATTTTGAATGAAAATCTTAAATTTTTCTATGAAAAACCTCGGAGAATAACGTGTTCCGACAATTTCATAGCAGCTACTAAACTGAACTATTTTTTTCTGTGATGTGTCGCTGCTTAAGCTGTTTAGCTTTCTATCAGCTTATTTCAAAATTAAAGGGAGTTTGAAAACGTTCTCCTATGGAAAATTTGCCCGTACTCCTCTGTAACTTTTTTTCCCTCCTCAAACCTAATATCAATACTCATTTACATATTTCTAGTAAATATAATCCTCTAATGTTTACATTGAAAAAACAAACAAAGATTATCTATTCGAAATATGAAATATAGCTGGAGTTAAATTTATAGTTATCAAACAGGATATATTAAACTGACTCTCAATATGATATTAACATTTTCATGAACACTATCTAAGACCTTTTTTTGTGTGACCTCACACCTATCTAAGAAGTTTTTTAATTGCTGGATAACAGACGACAGAATCTGCAAAAAGGTTACTTTAAAAGTTAGACATCAATTGCGCCTAACATCATCATCAATTCTATTCGAAGAGAAATAATACTTCTCGAGAAATGTTTATACAGATTTAGAGGCAGGAAACATAATATTCCATTTGACTAGAAATCCACATCCCACTATTCTCCTTATCTTTTGTTTGTTTTGTTGATTGAACACTTGGAAAGCAGAAGTTCTTTGTTTGTTTAGCACTTGCGAATATTATCGGCAGCTGGATGAAATCTGAGTTCCTTTTTTGGACATTTTGAGGGAAACGTCGAATGTATGTAACAATATAAGTGTACACACAAGCATGCTTACTCAGAGAAAGAATGTTTACTGAGTGTCCATTTAATTTTTACTGAATACATGCTTATATATACAGAATGTCTTTAAAAATCTGACCTAGACATTTATTCCTTATATACTGATCATAGTTATTTACAATAAACTACAAAGTTATGTAAAATAAAAAGGTGTAGAATTTTATGGTTTCGACTAAAATTTTCAGTCTAAATTCATATAAATGCAAAATTTAAATTTTTTATAAAACCCTGTACAATAATGCGTAATAAGTATATGTACCTCATATATTAATTAGATGATGTAGGGGAAGGTGGCCTAAAATGATCCTAGAGGGTAAAACAATCCACATACCATTCACATAAATTTTCTTCCATACAGGTAGCGCTATCTACCGGGTAACACATAAACTAGTTGTGACAAGGGATGAAGAAACAATGGCGGTATTAAAGTGATCACAGTATTGGGCGTCTATATAGAATTCTTTGAAAAATTGGATTTTATAACATTTTTCATAAGGTAAGCACCAAGTGTCCTTTTTCTTTAGATAAACAGTCTTTCACGCACAGAAATATGGCTTGGTTTACTAAATGGAGTATCTCTTTTACGTATTATGCAGATCAGATTCATTAGATTAGTGTCACAAATGCCTAGGTGGGTAAATGTTTCATACGCTGGGATGCCTGAGGATGATCATGTGTATTTTTGTGATATGTGCTCAAATATTCAGAGTTTTTGAAGTTGCGGAAAAAGACATAATTTAATTTATTTCCGCGTTAATTGTAGGTCGTAATTTTTATATTACACTTTTCAAATATTCTGTTTTATTGTTTGTGGCACTATTTTATTTTAAAATGTACATAAAATAAATTAATTGTGCTATCAGATCGCAAAACTTATTTTGTTTCATTATGTATAGTCATGATAAGTTTTACATCTTTTTATTTTGCCGATGAAAACAATTTAAATTTATTTTCAAACGGAGAATAATTTTGCCTTTTAGTTGAGGGTAAAATGATCCATTGGCACTTTTTCAAAATTCAAGTTTTTTTAATTACTCCGTGTGGGCTGAAAATATTATTGTAATATGTTTATCATGCAAAATATAGTATAAAATATACTAGCAAAATGTCAAAGTTTTATTTAAACACTTATGTTATTTACACATGTTTTCCCCTTTCAGTGGATCATGTTAGGCCACCTTCCCTTAGTAAATTTGAGCATTTCATCTTAAAAAATGCTGAAGATAGAAAAATAGATATATGCTGACTTAATCCATTATTAGATCTATCTCGAATGGGAAATTTCAATTCTCTCTCTTTCTCCGAAACATCGTGTTTCAGGGTTTGCATTCAAATTATGAAAGAAAACAATGATTGCATAAATACATAATATTTCTGCTATTGCTGGTACTGTATAGCCCCTCAACAAACTTTTTAAAAACATATTTCAGAGCCTTACCTCATCTCATTAATGTAGAGGGCACATATTACTAGCTGAAAATTTTTATGAATGGGTGTCATATCAATATTTGAATTTAGTGTTCAGTTAAAATAATCTTTGGAAATTTTAATCGATTTCTTCGAATTCTGCACCTTATTTTACATAACTTAGTAATTGCCTATGATCAACATTGAATTAATAAAAGCCTAAGTAAATGTTTTGGGACATTCTGTATGTGTGTATATATATGCATATGTATATTTAAAACAGTAATTGAAGGTATAAAGAAAATGGAATAATGCTTGTTTTATAACATAATAGAGAAAGATGAGGTAGGTTGTCACATGTATTTTGGAGAAATATACGTTGATAAATATTGTATTAAATAGAATTTATTGATTCAACACTGTCAAAATCTTTATTTTGGGTATTAAACATCGAATTGTTGATTGCAAAGGTAGGCGATATGCTAAATTGGCATTTATTTGCGTAAAAATGTTCAGTTTCACTTTCAGTAGATTTTTTGGTGATATTTAATGATTTCAGAATATGAACAAATGCTCTTATACAGATTTTCATTGATATCCTGTGAATGTTGCGTTTGTTGTCTAGTTTGTCCACAGTGTTTGTTAGGCTATGTGTACTGAATATAAACAAATATGTGTAATTCGGGTAGGTTGTCACAAGCAGTAAGAATAGTTTGTCCCGATGTGGCAAATAACTAAGTTGATACACCATATTACAGAAACTATTTTTATTGGGAATTATTATACAGGAAACAGGATAATTAAATTGCATTTTAAACTTTTAGAACAATAATTTATACCTGATAATAAATTTTTATACAATTAGAATATACATTTTAAGCAATTACAATAATGAAACCAGATCCTTGATTTCTTTAACTATAAGAAAACTAATAAATTTGCAATAACATGCAAAGCAATGAAATGTATGTTTTATTAAATAGACGGGCTTACCCCATTATTTATTGATTATGGCTGACCAGAAAATATGCTAACATCTTCATCTGATCTTGTCTGATATCTAGATCGACGATCATATCCTGGCTAAATTTTCAGACAAAAGTTCTATGAAATACTTCGTAGAAACGATACAAAAATACTGCTTAGCACTGATGAGTTTCAAACGAAGTTCATGAGGCGTATGCATTTTAAGAATGTAAACAATTTCACCTTTCCATTCCAAGAACAAGGATATCTGGATTCATAATATAACCACAAAATGCTGAGCCTGCACTCCCAGCTCCTACTGGTGAAATAGCCAGGTAAAGAACTTTATGATTATACTGTGTAGGGGGTTTATGAGACAGCCAACTCCAACTCCTGTCACAATCTACTCCGCTATGGAGTAGGTTATCGCATCCCGAATTTGAATAAAATGCGACCAATGTGAAAAAATGCGTCCTGGTTTTTCATGTTAACGTGAACATAAGATTACATATGACCACTTTGGGGCTACAATTTTGGGGTGTTTTGGGAGCTGTCATATTTACCGTTACCCTTAATATAGCTATAGATAACTATGGATAAAAATGATCTCTAAATTAATTATTAAAAACGAGCTGAAGTACCCGTTCTTCGCGCGGGAATGCAGGTTTTTAAAACATCTAATACGAACTGCGCAAACTTAATTACCATTACCTATAAGCTGATATTAAACGAAATCAATATTCAACCTGTGACATGAAAATGACGTTGAACTCATTTGCAATATATTACTGTATTTACACACTATCAGATATAGAGAAGCTGTTTCTCAGAAGAATGTGCATATCAAATTGAGATTTTCCCTCATGTTTATATATATAGATATGGTTAAAATTCCAAACTTCATATTTTAGCGATGATGGTGACCTCGTGATTTGGTATGATAAGATCCTCCCAAAATAGCCTTAGTACCCGGTGTTGCCCTAGTGCATTAGGTGTTGCAGTTTGCCTAAAAGCAATGTCACCTGGTCATGAGCACTAGGGAATGGTTCCTGTATGGTTAGCTTTTCATAAAGTCATTTTCACTACCTAATGGCATTAAAGGAAATCTGGGGATCTTTCTAAGAAAGCAAATTTGGGCAAGCTTTTAAGAAAGCTCATCGTAAAGTATAAAAGAAGAAAAAGCAGATTGGCACATCAGGGACTGTTGCTATTCAGTTGTCGGTTGAGCAAAATATAATATATTGATTCAAAAGCACATATTGCATTTTTAAAATATACCCGTCCACATAGCGTAATGTATTAGAATTCTTTTGAGTGTCCCTGTAAAGAACTATTTATGCTATATAAATGAAAGGTAGCCTATAATTCTCAGGAATAGTGTAGCTTTCTGTTAGCGAGAAAACGGTTTAGAATAGGTTCATTAGTTACAGACATGCCCGTAGAGCGTATTGTATTAGAATTCTTTCGAGCGTCACTGTAAAAGAACTATTTATGCTATTTGCATGAAAGGTAGCCTATAAGACTCAAAAAGAGTGTAACTTTCTCTCAGTTAAAAAAGTTTTACAATCGGTTCAATAGTTACAGAGATGCCAACAGAGAATATCGTATTAGAACTATTTTGAATGTTCCTGTAAAAGAACTATTTATGTAATGTGCATGAATTTTAGCTTATGTTACTCAAGAATAGTGTGTCTTTTTTCAAGCGAAAAAAAATTAGAATCGATTCAATGGTAACAGAGATGAACATAGAGCGTGATGTATTAGAATTGTTTTGAGTGTCCCTGTAAAAGAACTATTTACGCTATTTGCATGAAAGGTAGCCTGTAATACTCAGAAATAGTGTATCTTTCTATAAGGGAAAATTTTTTAGAATCGATTCAGTGGTTACAGAGATGTTTATAGAACATAATGTATTTCTTAAGAGTGTCCCTGTAAAAGAACTATTTTCGATATATGAATGAAAGGTGACCTATATTACTCAGGAATAGTGTAGCTTTCTATCAGTTAACGAAGTTAAGGAAGATGGAAATAATTCGTTACAAAAAAGGAAATTTTGCTACAGACAAATACCTTTTAACCTTCTATACCTAGTAAAAACACAAATGACTTATTTTGTACTTTTGAAAGCCAAAGCATATACTTCTGGCATGTTGATAAAAACTCCTGGTCATCAGCTGGGTTGCACAGTTTGATCAAAGATACTGCTGCAACCTGTTGAAAATAACATAACATAATTTTTTTTTTCTCAGAAATTCAAACTTGGAGGTCGAAGAATAAACTTTCTATGTCAGTTACATATGTGAATACGCTTTTGTGAAATATCCTGTATTTATATCAGCTCTAAACAGATTCCCCTTCCAAGAATGAATCAGGAATTGTAACACTCAAATAGTCAGATACAATGAACAGATTCAATCTCGGAGTTCCGCGTTATGAAACAGTTTGGGAAAAATAAGGTACTTACTTTTCATTTCGGAGAAAGTTATATATAGAATGAAAGTCTTTTAAATTCCCTCTGGCAAATAGTTAGAATGTATATAAGATAAAATTCATACGGAAGTAAAAATTACGCCGCCAAAATAACATATAACTGAGTTTTTTGGTTTACTTTCATTTTTGGTTTTTAGAATATGTCAAGTAATATAATATTTACATTTTAAAGTTTAAATGGGCATATTTAATAGCATTGATTTATAAAAACTGTATTTATAAGAAAATTTTAGAAAATGTTTATTCTCTAGATTATCTTTAAAAACAAAGTAAACCAGATATTAATTTTTTTTTTCGTATTTTAATTAAAGGAAATATAAAAAATGCGAATAAAATCAAAGCTATGTTTTTACTTTATAAGATTATTTGTTTGGAGTAAATTCCTATGATTTTCGAAAACGTTGGGATAAAACATCTTCTTGATTTTATTTATAAAATAAAAACTGTGATATCAAACACTTTTCAGTTTAAGCTGTAGTAATCGCATGAGTAAACTTAAATATTTTTCTCCACAATATCTGATTCTGAGAAGTCAAATAAAAAAAAAATGTTTAAATCTTAAACATTTTTTATCAAACCCGAGTGTATCAAACAAGTCTTATAAACCCAATGTCTTATTTTAAATGTGTCCTTTCACGTTGGTGAAAAAAAAAATAAGTGTTTATCCCAGAGAACCGAGATACGAAAATATTAGCTCCCCAAAAGGAAAAATAATACATAATAAAAAAATCGAAGTATTGTAAAATTAAAATTAACTTTGTGCTTTTAGATATATAACACGTGTAAAGGAGAAAAATTTTACTGTATTTTACATTACACAAACATTAAATAGAAATCCGAACAATGAAGCATTTTTAATTTACATTTTTCCATTTCTAGAACGCAGTATAGCTATTTTTCTTTTTAAAAAGACATTCAGATACTTTAATTCATTTTATCATGAAGTCATATAATAGTACAATTAAAAAATAATTTCAAAAGGATTCGTTTATTTAAAATGTCTTAGATGTGCATTTCGCAGCCAAAGCTTCTTCGAAATTTTAGAAATAAGTAACTTAATGGTTTTTATTTATTTTTTTCTTTCCATGAATGAAATCAGAAATATTAAAAACGAATAAAATAAATAAAAGTAACGTGATCTAGAAACTCATCAGTGTTTCAATAGCGCATTAAAAAAAAAAGCCTATATCCCTCAAAAGGTAGAATCACGAAGGAAAAAACACAGCTCAAAGAAATAAATGGAGGAAATATTGAAAATCATTTAACTGTTTTTTTAATGTAAAATAATGAATCTTTGCGGTACGCAAAAATTTAATTTTCATTAAAAACTATAAAAAAGCCGATGCTATGGTGTAGGCAAAGATAGCAATGAAAAATCGATTATACATTTAAAATTTAATTTTTTGATTTTATACTATAACATTAAATAACTGGAATAATGGAAATGGTTACAAGAATAGTGAAGTTTAAATATTGTGGTAAATGTTCTGTATTTACCTAATGTCATTTTAATAGTTGGTTACAAAATTGATAACCTGCTAGAACATACCTTTCGCATGCAAAAGAACATTTTAACATCTGTCTTATTAATGAACAGTGGGTTAGACTTTAATTTTAACCTTTTCATTTCACGAAAGTCGATTTGCATATACTAGCGTGTCCCAAAAATAATTTATTTTTAATTTATAGGAGGATAGGCGTGTACCGTTTTCTTTATTTACATTCATAACCGGTGAATTTTACTCCACAACAAGGGGAAAGAATATCGGTGAACAAAATGTTTCATTCTGTGAACAAAATGCACTGAAAGATGAAAACATCTGAGGCAAAAATTCTTACTAGCAACAAAGATATAAATTATTCGATTCTGAAATCTTTTGGGGAATTTGGTTATACATCTTACCTTTCTCATAACCCTAAAGAATGAAAAAAAACCCTCAAACAGTCCTCTAGCTGAAAAACCAGTTTCATGTAAAACTGATAGTGATTAAAATAGAAGCACGGTTTGCCAAATCCACGGTTTGCAAGTAATATTTTTAAACAGTGGGCTTGTAGTTTCCGGACAACGAATAGTTTTTTGTACATTCGACAACAAGAAAAAGATACAGGGTGTTCAGCAAATAACACCCTGATTTCAAAATTACAAATATCAAAAACTAAGATCAACAGAAGTGTGCAACAGACTGTAAGTTTATTATGTAAACTGTAGAAAATTTAAACGAAGTTTCGAAGTAGTAGTTACAAGAACCGCTAACAGATGGCGCTGGTATCGTAGGCCTCCTTATTTTCTCGGTCTGACCCTTTCTTACTACTTCCTCGCATTAAAAGATACTATGTACCAGAACCATCCCAACATACTGGACGAGCTTGAGTCTCCGATTTGTGTTACATGTGAATCCGTTTCATTGAGACATTACGGATTGGGATGACAAATTTCTTTATTTGTTTGCAACACTTCTATATGTCGAACGGTGGACATTTTTAAAAGATTGTGTTGTGACTGTCTGCTGAGATTGAGATGTTAATACATGATGAGAGAGAGAGAGAGATTGTCAATCGATTTCCACGCGCAGCGCCATCTGTTAGCAGTGGCATACGCAAGGGGGTATTGGGAATTCTACCCTCTCCATCCCCTGTTGGAAATATTCTAACATAAAGACCATCCGAAGATAAAGATTACTATTTTAATTAAGATAACGGCCATAACGCCCTTTCCCCTTAAAGAAAATCTGCGTACACTAGTGCCTTGTTTCCAGCTATTTTAGCTACTATTTCAAAATTTCTGCATAAAACTTTTACAGGTTACAATGAAAATACCGTTTGCTGTTACATTTTATTGACCTTTGTTTTTGAGATTTTTAATTTTAAAATTAGGGTGTTATTTTCTGGATACCCTGTACTATCCCAGCAAACACACACAGGTTCTCTGAACGTCTATTAACGTTCAGAAAACGTCTTCTGAACGTTAATAAACGCTCAGAGAACCTGCGTGTGTTTGCTGGGATTGCTATAGTATTGATCAGATTGCTTTGTGAGAAAAATATTCTGGAGGAACGTCAAATAGAGCGTGTAAATATTCTACGGAATATTTAGCAAAGCAATAAAATTTTATCGGATAATGCAGGCAGAGTCTATTGTTTTTAAATTAGAAAAAGTTTGGCAACCACTTCTTAAAAGCTTTGTTATAGAGCTAATATTAATAATATATATGCAATATAATAATTTGTGTATACATATGTGTGTGTTTAAAAACATGCAATAAATATGTTTTTAATTAATAAATAATAAATTTAATAGAAAGTAAGTTTGTAATCAATTATATGTTTTGAAAAAAGAAAATGATAGGTTCAATTAATTTACTTAGGGCAGTTTGTGGTAATCGCGATTGGAAATACAAAATTTGTACTACAAATTCATACTTTCTACACAGACAACAAAACATATTCCGAAAAGAAAAAGAATAAATATATGTAAAATTGCAAATGCATGCTGCCATAAAATTCCTCACGTTACAAAACACAGAACACAGAGTCTCCCACATTCAGAGTGCAAGAAAGAAATCGAGTAATTAATAGCAACATATAAATTTGTCGCACGTAAATGGCCAAAACACAAAACGTCATGTAATTAAATTCATTCATCAGAAAAATGAGTTTGCTACTTTGACTCCCGGTTACGTTGTTAACAGAATTTATTAAAAGATACAACGATAATGGGAAAGAATGAAAAAAAAAGAGCTAATGTGGCTCGGTAAATGAAGAACTTTTATGAACGAGTGGCAAAATATTGATTAAAAGGGTGAAAATATTACGAAAGTAAAAAGGATCTTGATAAAGATTGTAATTAATATTGAATTCTTTGATGCTATTTTTTATTCTTAATTGTGTTTCTACCATACCATTTTATTTTCATCGCAACTAATTTGAATGTTTTCTTGTAATATATAAAATAATCAGACCATTTTTTTTTACACCCGTAATAAATATTTGAGTGCAGACATTCTTTTATATTTAGTAATTTATTAAACAAATATTATTTTATTGTCTACTACATTTAACATATTGTTTCCTGGTATCATCATATTACCAAAATTTATTTTATATACTTTTATAATATCTGTAACTAAACGAAAAAATGTCTAGCAACAAAATTGGTCGAAAAATTTGCGTTCTGTGTGTCATTTTTCCGCTTTCGAAAACTGTGGACGCTAACAGTCTATTTCATTAAATAGTACTTTAGCTGTATTTTATGTAATTGCCTTAATACAAATAAAGTACTTCATCTCAATTTTAAACTAAATAAACTTAAATGATGTGAATGTGGCATCAGCATCAGAATTTTCATAAAACTTACGTGTACATATGTTTAATGGAGTATTATGAGAGTACCGCAACTAGTTATGTTCATGTAGTTCAGAAATACGTCTTGCAGAAAGATGATGAACTTAACTTTTCCGCATCTTTTTTAAAATTAAACGTTTATAAATGCTTTTACTTTCTCAGGAGTTATTTCTAGTTTCGATGCAATGAATCTTTGTTTGGGGTAAATTTTCTTTTAAAATTAGTGTCTTCTATTTTGTGATATTTATCCGAATTCAAAAAGTCTTAAATTGAGGTTTGTGGACGCAATATTTCGTTTTTCCCGTTTTTAATTTTTGCTCGATCTTCTCTCGCGTTTAAAATTCAATTTATTATAACTACCTTCTTTTAAAAACGAAACAACTGCGGTTTTAACAGACTTTTATAGTTTGTTCTTAGGAATATTTTTCTTCGAAAAGGCCAGTTACATAGATTTCAGGCTACTTATCAGGTTTATTAGTGTCTTTTCACACTGAATCTTCCAATTTGCATTCCAATAAAAACAAAGTGGCTGGAGATTATTTTGAATTTTCTAATGCTTTTGAGACGTATTCATGTGTTACGCTTTACTAGAAAAAACGCAAGCAAATCTAGAAGCCCTGGAGAGATGAGTGCAGAGGGTTTGAGCAATTCATGTGTTACGAAAGTGATGCAACGAGAATTCTGCGGACATTCGAAAGCGTCAACCAATCAGATTGCATGATGGCCAATTTCTTTCGTCATCATTTAAGTTTAAGACATCCCAACTAAAGTTCCGAGGATTTAAAAAACCTCGCAGATCGGCATCATATTTCAGAGCGCTTTAGATGGGTGTTGTAACGACAAAATTGCATTTCCCTCTTAACTTAGACGTAAGCACACGCTTATTTCTCCCGGAAAGGTAACACATGAATGTGGGTCTTTATCACCCACTTCAAAAGAGAAAAATAAATGCAAATTCTCTCCTATTAAGTGTGAACAACTTTCTGTATTTAAAACTGGCAATTTCTTTTTAAATCTTTCTGAATTTGAACTAAATAAAATTCCATAGTTAGTTTTTTTCCTTTCTTTAATCAGACATTTTTCTACTTTCATAAAATTTTTGACTTGTTATTTTGAGACATATTTTCAGATAGTGAAATAATAGTTCAGCAGGCTATTTTGTACAGTTCATTTAATTTGGTTGGACTTAAAGGTGGGTTATTGCTAAATTTAGATAATTGAGCATTTAATGCTTTTTTTATGCAAAAAATTCAATTAATAAGTAAGAATATGAGCATGTTGAGGTAATTGAAAAAGTTTTTGTTAGAACTAATGTCTAATGAAATATTATACCAGAACGAACTAAGAAAAATGTATGATGAAACAAAACCCCTTATTTCCAGTTTTTTATAAAGTGAAGGAATTATATTTACGGAGTATTTTGTAAAGCGATATTTATTGGATCAACTTTTAGGAATGGCATTATTTTAAAATTTAGATGGAAACACTAAAGAAAAAAAATTACAATTTTTACAAATTCTATAAAAAAGAAAGAACGTAATAAATTCTAACATTTTTACTGATAAAAAAATCGGACAGAAACTCCCATACGTACGTTTTTAAGTGACGTAATTAAAGAGCTATCAGACTTTCGGAGACCTCTTGAAATATTTTGTTGGGGGAAAAAGAAAAACCAACATTGTGCTCTAACGAACAAAGAAATATCTGACATTTAAACTTTCTCGTCCATGACGCTTTGAGAATGAAGAATTCAGAAGAAAATACGTTACTGAAATTTCTATAGAGCGTGAAAAATATTTGAAATTCTGCTTGAACCACGAAGCCAGGAGGAAAGAAATCCCTTTTGCTCCAACTCTCCATTCATCATCCCGTGATTGTGATTGGAAGACGTCGTCTCGTGGCTTGTCTGAATTTTGCTGACGCATTGAGGGACATCATTCAGATGTTTTTTTTATTTATAATATTTTTTTTCGTCACTGGAGGCGTAGCCGGTAGTTCTTGGGAAATAATATCGGATTGACAGTGTCTTTCTGCTTTGTTATTTTCTCTGAGGAAGATTTCATATATCGGTGGATGGAATTGGCTTTTATGAAATTTTATTCTAGCTCGGGATTGATTGTTTATTTTATTTGTTAAGTCTGATTTGAAAACCAGAATGGCAATGATGGAAATTCAGGTTAGTAAGGGTTGGACGTATAAAGAAATACTTAAGGTAATGAAGATATCAATTGATAAAAGGATTTCTCTAAATCATAATCACTAAACTCTACTAATTGCTTTATTTGTTGCCATAGTTAAGGTAAGATGAGTAAAAAGCATTTAATTTCTAATACTCGCCCATTCTACATGACATATCACTAGAATAATAAATAACTGCTTAAATAACATGCATGACTATAAAATTAATAAGTTGAGATAGTTTCACATTGTGCAAGGAGGAGTGCAATCTTTTAAAGCTGAGAAAAACCATCCACCTTCTACTGAACCAAAAAAGGGAAAAACTTGCGTTCTGCTTGTGAGCTAGGAGGAACGTTTTACAGCACGTTCTATCTTTCTGTCCAAAACACCTTTACTTTTGGTTATTCAATTATTTCGCAACTACACAAACTGCTTTTTCAATACTCCACAGAGTTGGGTAAAACCGACAATATTTGCCTCGCTTTTCGTCTTTGAGTCCCCTGTGTAAACCATGAGAAACTGTGCTTGAAGTTCAAAATTGTACCACATTGTCGGCGGAATAGTGCTTGTACAGAAGCACGATTTTACACATTCTTAGTAAGCAATGTACTCCTGCTTTGTTGATAGATCTGGTCAAACTCGTTGGATCGTTGGAATATAAATACCTGCAGCTTCGACGAAAGCAGAATGCTGCTAACTCACGATCTTTTTTTTTTTTTAGTTCTGTTCAAAACACGAATGAATGAATGATGTGTTAAGGTGCTATCTGCCCAAGGAAGCCATTACCTTACGTGGATGGCTTTTTAAAAGGTTCTAATGCGTATTTACGTTACATCTAGAGAAAACATCCCCAAACTGCGGACCATTAGATCGTCAGCAGCGCAATAGCCCAGAGCCCCTGACATTCACACATCAGCCATCTACCAATGTACACTCGGCCATTGATAGGTCTTCTGTTGAAAGACGGATCATTGAGCACAGACCCGGATGGTGTACAGACCTGTATTAGATGTACCGTTCGTAAAGATGCTTACGCAAATGAAATGTTGGCAGGACATATGAAGCCAGCTAAAGTGACAGAAATATTACAGTTTTCTTCCGCAGGTAAATTTGCTCTACAATCTTTAAAAAAAATGCTAATGTTCTGGATACTATGGCTCAACTGAAACATCAAATGCAATAACTAGCGCCACATTAGACTTCTTCGTTCACTAATGAGAATATTTTCATTCCGCTGGTTCATTGTACAAATACATTCGTTCGACGGAGCTCAGTAAAACCGCTTTTATGGTTTTCTTAAGATGAACAGACGTAGACAGTTCAAATAAGGACTGAAAAAATCCTCAAAAGTCTTATAACAGGCAAAGAAATATTTCTCTTGATGGATTAAAACCTGTCTCCACGCTGGTCGAATCATCAGCAAAAAGTGCGAATGCAACTAATAAATCCCAAGTGACCGGGTCTGACCTCACCAGCAAACCCAAGAACCGCTTTTTAGTTCAGTTCCACTAGGAAGAGAGCACTACGTGCCGCTTAGAAGAAGCCAAGTGTTGCTAACGCACATTCCACTTCTTTGGCTGAAAGATTGAGCATTGAACACAGGCCTGATATGTATGCAAAACTGTATCAGGTATGCTGTTCGTAAAAATGATAATGCCAATTAAATGAATAAAGACAGCGAAACCCACATATAGAAATTTTAATTTTGCCTCGTCCTAGGAGCTAGCTTGCTTTCTTGGACACAAAAGTGGGGCAGAAATTGTCTGAGTAATGTTTTCAACTGACGATTAATTTGCTAAGCTTACTGTTAAGTTTTGTTTTAATAAAAAGTTGTTCTTTTCAGTGCTAAGTGTAGTAATTAAGATACGTGCTTACAAATGAAATTAATTTGGATAGCCGAAACACGTTTAGATCATTAAACAGTGTAATACTGCTGAAGACAACATGTCTTCAATATTCTGTTTAGCTAGTTCGTCCGGATAAGTTCTTAAACAGCTATCATGAAATTCAAACTAGATAGAGAAAAGCCAGGTCCCTCGATTTATAAAATGTCCATGTCTAGACAACAATAAACCTTAATTTTACCTACTGTTTTTATAATACATTCAGAAACAAATTTCCCAGAAAAATATGAAATTATTTCGGGAGAAAATACAGTAGTAAATATTTTTCGAAAAATAAATTACTGAGCAGAAAGTTTCAGATTATACAAAATTCCACATTTCCGTATAACGTATAGTTCCTAATGATTAGAAAATATTGTTTATTAATAAATATAAACTATTTTTATAGTTTTTTTTTCTCTTTAGAATATATTTTATAAGAGATAAATGGAGTACAGTGCGGGCTGTCTAGGCTAATTGCAAAGCCCAACGAACTTCATCTCATAAAGTTATTAGCCTAACACTCTGGAACTGACGAATTTCAATAATTTCACAAGTTTTCTGAAGAGAAATCAACGAAAAATGCCCTTTCGTTTTGATGCCGAGCGTAGACTGCAATGAGAATGGCCAACTTAGTTCCCCTCTTACATCTGTGATACACATGCAGGTACGCTTTTACATTGTGCTTAGTAAGACTGACATTTAGAAAAATATGAGGTTTTAATACTTATAAAAATATTTAAGATATCTTTAAAAGTTTGAAGAAAAATGTTTGCATGCATTTTCATTTTCCGATATTATTTAAAACTAATGCAATAAACTTAACTCTTTTCTAAGCAAAATAATTATGGATGCAGAGTTTTTACAACAACAAACCTTTTCTGAAGCTTTTAAAGCATATGAAGAAAATGTAAACGTATTTTATCAGTCACAAGTAAAAAAAAAATTAATTTGCATAAACCATATGAAAAATTGTTAGCATTAAATGATAAAAATTTCGCATGCTTTATGCAAATCTCTAATGAATTGAGATGTTTATCAAGTAAATATTTTCGCATACTTAATAATTATGGCTTATGCTTTTGAAAGGAAGTAAAATTAAAAAATGAAAATATTTTATTTTAATTTAAACTTAATTTTGACACTTGCAATATAATGCTATAAACATGAAAAGCATATTTTTAAGAATTTTTTTTTTTTTTTTTTTGTGGTATTCAAAAATGTGAATCCAGGAGCAAAAGAAATAGTTTACTGCACCAAAACAATTATCATAATTATGAATTCTAAATTTTTTAGCTCGCACATACCACTGAAATAAAAATAAAATGTAAAACTGCATTTTTATTTTATTTTCTTCAACAAATGTAACATTAATAAAAATAAATGCAGTGAAGCAAAATTAGTGGCGCTCTCCATAAATTTAAGCAAATGGAGTTTTTTTTTAATAAACAAGTAAATAACATTAAATCAGAATACAAAAAAAGATAAATAACATACTGAAATTAGTAAAATAAACACTAGACTCAACGAAAAAACACGTTTCCGAGAATATTTAAAATTTCTATTCGGTTGAAGTATATTTATGCAATAAAATTATATTTTAAATAAAAAAGCATTAATGTTTATAAACATTTTGTATTTTTTTTTTATAAAAGAAATATAAAAGTTACGTTATTTTTGTGTTAAATTATTACAAAACATATTCAATAGTTTTATATTACAAATATATTATATTTAAAACTATAATTCATATATCTATATATATATATATATATATAATCTATTATAACTTAAAATATAAATTCAACCACTTTCGCGCTTAAGGAAGCTAAGCATTGTTCAGATTATATCGTTTACTAATGGGGAAACGCAATTGAATTATGTGACTCAGTAAAAATTCAACGTCCTAAACCCCCCCGACCCAGCAGCCAGAAAGTATTTAGAGCAAGTGAAGTTGATTGAATTACCAACGCACGCCCACAGTTTAATAACTTCCCAACAATGGTGATTCACCGTCGGAAATCCATTCTTATTTTTCGCTAGCTTAATACAATGCGTATGACACTTGAAGGACGTGTGACTTCACTAGTGAACTCACACGTCTCTTACTGGTCGCTTTATGCTCGCGTTTGTACAGAAATATATAAAAAAATGATAACATTACTCATTTATTACTTCGTTTGTTAAGAAAAACAATTGTATCCTCAATATATAATTTTAATTCGAATATGTGTATTATTTAAGTATATTAAAATTGTAAGCATGCAGAAGTTTTCTAAATTTACAAAGTGCCTGATAATTTTACACTCATTTTCTTTTTCATCTTAAGTGATATTTATTGTATATAACAAATAACATTTTAGATGCTGAAGCATAAAGCAGTATTGAAAAAATAGCCCCGATTAACGATTGAAAACTAACATTTAATATTTAACTAAAATCTACGAATAACAATTAAAACCAGTAATCAATCTTTAATTGAATATTGATTTGTTACAATAATGGCCCCAAACTGACATTTTCTTTATCTGCATATCTGTTTGGTGACAGATGCGTGCTTGCTGACTTCGCTATATTTAACGAAATTGCTATAGCAATTCTATTTTCACTATACAATCCCTGTGCCCATAAGCAACTATTTTTGTCAGACTGGTGCGTTTAGTTTTTCAACAAAGTGTTTGCATTGATACAAATAAACAGATTTTATAGTTAGAGGAGGGTCTATGGTGCTTTACCTTCTTCCAAAAGACATTGCTTAAGTGTAGCATTTTCTTAATTCTACACATTTATATTAAATGAGATTTTTTTGTATAAATTAGCCCCTCTCAAAAAAAGTAAATTGATTAGGATTGCATTTTGCTTAAATCAAATAACCATTTTTTTTTTAAAGAAAATGAAAAATATAGCGCCTTGCCAAATATTTTTTCTTTATTCGCCGCTGCAATCGATTCGATAAGTGAGAGCCCGAACGTAATAAATGTGGGATTTATGAATACAGAAAATATTTAATGAATACGACACGTTTGCAACTGCATGGAATGAAGAAACATAACAAGAAAAGGGAAATTGAAGATATTTATGTACTAGATAAGATTTTATATTATCGACATTTCCGAAAATTTTGTTGGGACAAAATAGAAAATCCATCACAATCAAACGTTTATGTGACAGAAAAACTGATTCCACGAAACCAATTCCCGTGAGTTTCCAAATGGCCGAGCTCAAATTTTCACAAGAGCACCTCGAAATTCGACGAAGGAAAAGACTGATGATTCACAGGCCGTTCAGGACCTGTGATTAGAAGATGAAATATAAACACAAAAACTATATCATTTACTTTTCATTTAATACTTATTAATGAGATTTTCGAACGATAAATAGGTATTTCTGAAGAGCCAGGCAATCTATGATCTGTATTTACAAATTAATACTGTTTTTAAGATATTAAATCAAAGTTAAGTTTACACATAGAAATGATTTTTACTCATTTTTTTTGTCCAGTGGCAGGCAAGTTTGTGCAATTTATATACTTTGTTTTCGAAGGACGAACCAATCCTGTCTTTTGTTCAATAGATGGACTTAAATCAGGGAACGTGATGAAAGACTACCACATCCATTTACAAACAATGGTGGAGTTACTAATAAACGGGGAAGATCAAACATTGGTCCATATGCATAATTGAAGCCGATCTGTAGTCTTTATCCTTTCCTAGAACGACAGTGTCAGCCGGTCTCGAATGATTAAGTAGACATAATAGGGTTCTATGGACAAAGGTTCAAGACAAGAACAATCAAAATTCATGCAGCTTCGATGTGGGAGAAACAAGATTTAAACAATGAGATTCTTCGAGTGAGCTGATGAACCCAAATTGCGGTAATCTGTATAGAAACATTTGCTACTCGGGATTTCAAAATCCTTGTATTAACAATAATTGCATTAGTTGCCCAGGAGTTTGAAACTGCTGCATGTGTATGGTAATAATCTTTGTTCAAAGTTTATTCACCAATAACTATGACTCTACGAAATGGGATTTATTTTTCAAATACTGCGTGTGCGGATTTTTCTTAAGCTTTCTTGGGAAAATTAAGTTTCTTAAGGAGGAATCCTATAAATCTATTTTATTGTTTCAAGATTTCAGTAGTTTCTATTCGAGGGTTTTTAAGTTGACCTTGATCAATTTTCTCCTCGATGATCATACTATGCAGTTGTTCATTAAATACCAAAAAGTAGCATTCTCATTTCGATTTTTACAAAAAGTGGGCTTTGATTGTTATTTTCATTGACTTTTAAGTTGCAATAATTGTAGGAGAACGACTTTACGAGCTTTTAAACATTATCAGAGGTATTTAAGAGGAATGATTGAACTTTTAATTACTATGAGAAGAGCTTTTAGGGTACTTTTGGAACTTTTAATTATAAAATATAAGCTGCATGTGTTTTTAGTCAAAAGTGTTTCTAATACAAGTTGTGTGATTTGAGTTATTATAATATTTTAAGAATTTTAAAAAGTTTCAGAATCTAAGCACAGAATTTCATAATTAGAAAAGAGCATTTCGAGGTTTCAAAAATATTTTAATGGGATTTTTATCTCTTAATGACACGGTCCATAACTTAATGAAATTTCCCATCTTAATATCGAACGATAGCATATAGTTTTTTGCTGAAAAATATAAAATGTAAAGATTGTGCCTGTTACTTTTTTTGTAGTTCAGAAAGGTTTTAAATAAGGAGAAACATTTTATTGCTATCAAAAATTCGTTACAACAAGTACACTCATACAGAGTTTAATATTTGGTATTTGATTTGTGTATGCATGCGTTTTTCAAAAATGCAATTAGAAAATACTGTATTGCACATTAAATAAATAAAAGAAATCCATCCAGTTTTTCTGCAGAGTGTCTAAATATTACTGCTGTACCTACAGGCTAACTTCTCCAACTTTTACAGAAGAAAAATTACAACTCAAATTTTTTAATAAATGAGCTCCAAAAGACAAATTGAGCTGTTTGAAATCGGAAATTATAAAATTAAATCGAAAATGTTTATGTAGCTAGATACCTAAAAAAAATACAGAAATTTTAAAAAGAAATCTTCATATACGTAAGTGTAAACAGACTACATCAGTATTTCTCAACCTGTGGGGCGCGACCCCCAAGGGGGGCACAGAGAGTTTGCAGGGGGGGGGGGCTGGAGAAAAACCAAAGAGCACGTAGTGATGCATGTTTTTAAAAAGTTTTACTTATTCTCATTTTTACTCAAAAATATATCCATTTTCATTCAAACTTTACTGATAACATTATTTTGTATAAAATTCGACTAAATGTTCATTGTTAAAGATTAAAAAACTGAACGTATATTGAAAAATGTGAGGGGGAGCACCACTGTAAGTTAGTCTTTGTTGATGGGGGGGGGGAGATGTTAAAAAGTTTGAGAACCGCTGGACTACATAATTCATTTTAATTATTTACCTTTCATTACAATTTCTTTTCGTTTATCTGTGACATATTTGAAACATTTTCAGTATTTACAGACAAGTATTGGTAAAATGATTAAAGTATTGATGCATTCAAAACGGGTTCCTATTAGATTTATGCATGATACACAACTTTACACGCATATGTAGGTGTCATCCCCTAAATCAAAGCGGTTGAAAACTCCTTACGCTCACAAATCCGGGGGACACACCCTTGCAGTGATGAATTGCCCGAGATTTATCGTAATCAACAAAATGCAAGGCGGTGAAAACGCTTTATGCTAGTGGCATCTGTTAAAAATTAATTTCCCTGTTAATGGTGTGAAGACAAGTGTGATCTATTCAAAACGACGGCTTAACAAACACATGGAAAAGGAAATTTCATCATAATTACACGGTTAATCTCATTAACTCACTCGATTTCATTATCGTTTGAGATAATTCATTTAAGGTAGTACGAACAAAGGGCTTGCTTTCAGATTAATAGAAATTAATTTCTTTATATTTATAGAGTCGGCAGGAATAGGATGGAGTAATTAAATGGTGTGCTCTGGCCTTTTGGTTTTTGAATAGGTTTGAAATGCATCTTTCATGCATGCAGAATTACTGAATGTTCCATATTAGTGTAAATAATTTATAACATACACTGTTAAAATTATGCAAAATGCAATCTAAGAGTTAGCTTGTTCATGAATAAAAAGTACGCTTTCCCCCCCACTTATTAAGTGAAAATAAAAAATAATAAATTTTTAAAGATTGCAAAATGAAAGGCACCTTAATTCACAATCTCCTGTAAAAGTTTATGAAATTCCCTGATAAAATGCGAAAATTTTACGATATGACTTTGCCGAAAAAGCGGAGAAGTTTTTGGTTAGGAAATGAACAGAAAATTCTAAAGAGGTTGCCTCAACAGTTTCGTCAACGTGGTTACTCTAGATGAAGCCGCGTAACATCAGCTTAAGTAGAAATTTTCGTTTTGAGATTACTCAAGAAAGTAGGAATCTTATTCTGATAAAATTCGATTCTGATAAAAGAGTGTCCGTTAGACATTGCAAACTAATACGAAGGGATGCATTTTCCTTCTATTGAAATTTAAACAAGTTGAAAGTCAATTGATTTCCTTAGTCCATCCTGAATTGCTTCAGACAGACAGGCAGATTTCTTTAAATTATGAGGATTAAGATTACCTTGAAAGAAGTCTGTTTTTGAAACCACTAAAGAGATACAAACACTGAGACAAAAGCTCTTAAGAGGTCAATTTCAGACCTTCCCAGGGTGTATATTATGTACAAAAATGTGATGTGGATGCCGTAGAAAAGTACTTTGAAGAACTTCAGCTGTTTTATTGTAGCTGCGACAATTTAATTGCATTACTTTCCGGAGAATCGTTGTATTTTTATATGTGGAGTGAAAATAAAGTTTATTATTTTTTATTTTGTTATAAATATGCACTTGCCATAAAGTAAGTGAGAATGATTTTATGCTTTATTTACTCATATTCTTGAATAACAGATTAGAAACTGTGAAATAAGATATAATTTTGTTTTATATATTTTTGCAATAAATTACAAATAGCTATTTTTGGGAAAAAATATAATTTAATAAAGAGAAAAGAAGAATTTTGGTAAATTACTTTAACAGCTTGTTATTTTAAGTTTTCTGATTAATTTTCAAAATAAAAATGTTTCAAATGAATAAGTTTTATTTTATGTAAAGAAGATATTTCATTTAAAATGTTTAAATAGAATAATTCTTCTCATAGGTCAAATTTATGTCCTGAAAACAAAGTTTTTCTGATATGATATAAAATTTACGTCATCCAATAAAGGAAAGTGAGAAAACCAACACAAACTTTCAGGAAGATTTGATTGATTGAAAAGTGCAGACGTCATCAAACACCGAACGTATCATGTGATATACCATTTGATGACGGCTATGTTGATAAATGACATGGAGTATTCAACAAAAATTTACCTTTCTGATTCATCCCTTGCGAGAGAAGTCTTAAATATTTTAAAACTTTTTGTGGTACATTATTTGTGATAGTTTTCTCAAAAAGATCTATTTGTGTGATATTTTGATATGTGCAGATCGAAAATTCTAAAAGAAAAAGAATGAAAAGAAATCATGATATTAAAATTTAAAATGGCATTAAGTGTTCTCATTTCTTTTTTACTTTTGGGTCCGGGTTCTATTCCTTGGGTGTCAATTCTCCGTCCCTTTATAGGGGGTAGCGTTGACAATAGAATGACAAAACAATATAATGGCCAATAGTTTCGGACCGTTATAGTGGCGAATGCCTAAGCGGTAAGTTATCGCCCGTTATTTAAAAATAAAACAAGCCTTTATAATTTCAATTGTATAACATCCCCATTGTCTAAAAACAATGAAACTGTACAGTCAAAAATCTATTTTCGCAAAAACGATTAGTCCAAGCATGCTCGTAAAATGTTCATTTAACAGTTTGAGAATATAAATTTTGCAAGCCATAATTTTAACCTATCCAGCATATGCGTGTTGGATAAATTTTAATAATAAAATTATGACATAATGGAAGGCAAAAAAAATGCCTTTAGGTGTATTTGCTTATTTAATTACTTCTCATATCTAGAATTTTTAATCGTGTTAAATTTAACACATTTGAATTGTTACCAAAATTTAATTAAATAAATTTTAGCGACGAGTTGCCTAAAGCGTGCAGGTTAACGATAAATATCGAAAAATAGTCGTTTTTGGTCTTTTATCATCAACATGATTGATTTATTTCTTAGGAGATATCTTAAACTTCAAAACAAAAATTGCGTTATTTTATTTATAATAATTGTTTATTATCAAAAATTAAAAATGCTTAAAAAACCCACTTTCCCCTACAAGGGGGCCTAAAGAGAGTAAGCCGCTCGGGTAAAGCGGGTAAGTGCAGTATATTTTACAAATCTGAGCACATATTAATTTCCTTAAGTATTACTATTGAAACTTTAATTGAACTTATATTTATCATTAAAAATAGAACAATAGAACAATTCATAGAACATATACTCATAGAACAATTTTTGACTTATTTTATTAGCCTTATTTAAAGATCTGCCGAAACCGAATCTGTTTCGGATTCTTTCATAGCATTTCCCATTGCTACTTCACACCAGGATGCTTGATTTGTCTTCCTTTTATATTTATTAACCATCTAAAACAAAATGCAGAAAAATTAGAATTAAAATTTATCAGGGCAAACCGGGTATTTACCCGGCAGATACCCGCTTTGCCCGAAAGCACATTTTTACTTGAAGAATAATAACCTCACATAAAAAATAAAAAAACCCAGAATCATCATGGTATTTTATAGGTAGATAGCATCAAAATAATTTAGTAATATTGGCAATAAAAATAATAAGCTGGTTTTCGACTAGTCAAGAATTACATACCTTCAGTTTTTTTAACGAATTCCCCAATTATTTTATTTTGTGTCTTATTACGCCATGTTGCTACGCCGGTGGACCGTTGGGACTGGACACGCAGGTTCTCTGAATGTGTATTAACGTTTAGAAGACTTTTATGAACGTTAATAGACATTCAGAGAACCTGTGTGTTCTGTCTGGGTAGTAGCACAAGTAGTTCAGAAAACGTCCAAAGTACGTTCAAAAGACGTGTTCTGAACGTTTTCTGAACTAATTGTGCTATTAGGGATTACATGATACTAACCCTCTGAGGCCCAAGCTTTTTCACATTAATGTAGAAGACCAACTGGATAGACTGGCCAATGCTGAAAAAGTGCAGCCGTTGCCATACATCCATTTTACTACTAAAAACACACAGGTTCTCTGAATGTCTATTAACGTTTAGAAGACGTTTTCTGAACGTTAATATACGTTCAAAGAACCTGTATGTGCTGTCTGGGTAGGGAACAGTTTGAGAAAATAAATTTCAAAAAGAATAAAAAATTCCATATCTTACAAATCCAACATGTGCTTGTTAAGATAAATTTTAACAATAAAATTATGACATAATGGAAGGCGTAAAAAATGCATTCCTGGTAATGTTAATCCAATAAAAGCAGAGAGATATATCGCCCCTATACAAATGAGGTGGCTGCTCCCCTTGATAAATCGGCCGTTTCCTTCTCGTGGCAGTGAATCGAACAACGTCTGCATTATTCCCAGAAAAAGGAAGCTTACGTATATCCATGGACCGGTAAGGGGAAAAATAAATTTCGTTAATGCTTCCGTTTTGCAGATCGCATAAGGAATGTGAGAGGTATTTTCTCCGCATTTTTTGTGGAGGACCTGTCAGTGTATGACTAGACTACTTACGCAATCAGTCTAGTTAGATTTTAACTTTTTCTTTCTGGATATTTTCGTAAAAAGACTACAAAAATTACCTTAGTTAAAGAGTAGATTAATTGATGTCTACTGAGGTATAAATGCATATGTATATTTATTTATTTGTTTAGCACTAGTTGACTCCACGAAAAGAACATGCTGTTTTGTTCCTTTTCCATGAAAAATATCAGTTTTCTGAAAAGGAAAATTATTATTATTTCATCATAATTTAGTTTTATTTTAACTTTTTAATGATTATTTTTTGTGCACTTTGCTTTTATTAATTTGTCTTCTATTATTTTACCGAATCGTTTCCGGAAGATTAACAGACGGTATCACCCTCCATTCTCGGTCCTCACCCTCCATTTTTCATGCTTTTTATTTTTACCAAACAGTTCTGCAATTTAAGTGCAAGTACGAATACATTTTGATACTACTATAATCAATACTATGAATCTAAATCTTGATGCATATACAATAGAACCTCGATCTATCATTTTTCAAAGGGTGCGTAGAAAAAAACGATGCATGCGGGAAAACGACGAATGCGGGTCAAAGTCAAAATACGAAGAAAAAAATGTTTATGAACGCACACGATGTATACCGTTTGCCAAAAATACTAAATTTGTAACCAAACTGAAAAAGAGACAAATTGGGGTTGTAAAGACAAATTGGGGTTGTGATATTTATTTCTAAAAAATCAGTAATTTTACACTGGGTTTTTCCTTAATTTTTTTAATTAAACGAAAATTTTAAAGATTACAATATTTTTCTTGCCTTTTCCGTGTTTTTATGTTTGTACATAAAAGTTCATACAATTTTAAATACTGTAATTGCGTCCGATAAACTTGGCACTAGTGTAGGCTTAGTCTCATCGGCATGAACATTATTCTCCGCTTCTTCGCCATTACTTTTATTTTTTGCATCACCACACATTTCTTCCATTCTTAAGATACGTCGCTACGTCTATAACAAATTAAATATAATCACTAAATTTCACACCACATGCTCTGCTTCATGTAACAACTCTTCATCTACACCATCATCAACCCAAGAAATCATACCAGAAAATATTTAAGTTTGTATGCCATAAGGATCCATCTGAATTTCGATTTCCCTTCGGTCAGGAGAAATATTTTACAACGATGAAAGCGGGAAAAGGATTTTTTGACGAACGATGAATGCGGGTTTCTTTGACGTTATTTAAATACAACTTGTGCAGGGACCATAGAAATAAAACGATCAATACGGGAAAACGATGAATGTGGGAACGATAGATCGGGGTTCCACTGTATATGAATATTGTCATGTTCCAAAAACTGAGGAACGATTTGAAAAATCAATTAAAGGAAAAGGAATACAATATAAGTGTACGGTTTTCTTAGATACAAGTAGCGCTATCTACCGGGCAACACCTAAAATAGTTGTGCCAAGTCAAGATGAAGCAATGGCGATATTTAAGCGACTGATGTATTACGTACCTGAGCAGAATTCTTAAAAAAAAATTGGGTTTTATCATATCTCTTATAAAGTGAGGACTAACTTTTCTATTAGTTTAGAATTACAGTATTTAATGTAGAGAAACATGATTTGGTTTACTGGATAATGCTTTTAGATGCGAATTACACTTATTTAGTTCGTTATGCTTCGTGCCATGGTCCAGTAATATGACCTAAAAAGTGGGCAGCCATACTGCCGAGTAAACTGATCTATCGCCTTTAAAAACTCGAACACCATGTTCTATTCGTCATGGCAGCCCTTCAGACTTTCTCAAAATGAGTGACACCCCATTTCATTATTTAATTTATTTCTGCGTTTACTGTAATGGCATACTTTTTGAATCCTAATTTTGTAATATTCCATTTCATTGTTTGTAACACAATTTTATTTCGAAATTTTCATAATGTAAATTATGTATACAATATGATTGTAAAAATTATGTTATACATTATGTATAGTCATAATTACTTTTATATCTTTGATTTTGCCGATAAAAAACAATTAACAATTATTTTCAAATGAAGGGCCATTTTGCCCTTAGATGAGAGTAAAATGATCCTTTGGATTCTTTTCAAAATTCTACTTTTTTCGTAACTCATTATAGGTTTATATTTATTTATTTATTTATTTATTCATTTATTTAATTATTTATTTGTTCATTTATTTATTTATTTATTTGTTCATTTATTTATTTATTTATTTATCCATTGATATTGTCTATAAACACACACAGATAAATTTATTATTTCACATATTTCTAAACTTGTTCCCTATGCTGTTAATATGTTGTAGCATTTAATTCGATCTTAAAATACGATGTTTCAATGTATAACATTTCAGAATTAAAAAAAAAAAGCCAGAAACAAAATGTGAAGTGTAAGAAACATTTCAAGAATTTTTTTTTTTCAGGCATATTTGCAACATTTTCCACATACATTTTTGAGTGATAAACATCTTTTTTATTCAGACATCTGGTATATCTATTAAGAAAATAAAAATAAATATGTTTCATACTAAAAAGAAGACAACAACACCCTGAAACTGACGGAGAGTTATTAGTTTTAAAAAATTAAGTAAAGCGAAAATGTATATGTAGCTCTCTGTGTGTGTGTGTATTTTTTTACCAACATTTTCTACCGAAGGTGTCAGAATAAAAGAATATAACCCTTTCATTCTTTTTTTCAGATATGGAATTCCCATGAAATATGGCATGCACTCATTCGTAAAATTATGGGACTTTGAACTGGATATTATATGAGGTATCGACGTGATTGGCTGTGACAGTTTGACATTTGGACTATCAATGATGGATAGTTCCAAGGTGCTATGTTATCAAGGCGAAGGCGTACCTTATGACGCAGACTTTGATGACAACTGCTTCTGATGAATGTTTCGAGACCTAAAAGTTTCGTTTCAGAGACAGTTCGTCTTCTTTTAAGGCCTTTAACCGTTTTTTTTTTTCAAGAATGGATGAGTAAACAATTATTAGTTTTATTTTCTATCGTTTTTCTGCGAATTTTTTTAACCCTCCAGCGGTTGCGACGTGAAATTCCGTCTACTTCATGCGACTTTTCACTGCAACGCATCTATAATTTAAATTATTTATAACACTCAGTTATCACAAAATATGTTTTTGATGTTAAAGCTTATAGTTATTTTAGGAGTTAATTTTTTAATAATTACAAATCTTCCTGCCAAAATTTTATTTTTTAAATAATGTTAAAGCTGCATGAAAATTTTACCGTGAAAACAACTTTACATTATTTGCCCATTTCCGAAACGCTCAGAGTGCTATTATTGCAACATAGTTCATGTGGGGGGGGCTGTGTGATCAGAAGCTTATTACACAAGATGTCACAACATTATTGCTTAACTTTCAGGAGGCTGCAGGGTACACTTAGAACACCCACGAATCAAATAATAATGGCGGATTGCAGATGATTTCCATATGAAAGAATTAATAATCACCGAGGAAATATTGTTGATGTGATGATCAACATTTTGACTGTAATTTTAAAAGAAAGCTTGATATGTTACAAAAAGGTTTTCACTTACACTTTAGAATGTTTTTTTAAATTTCAATGATTCACAAACTTAGTAAAGTTTTTACTGACAAGCATCAGAGGCTGAGTTCTTAAAGTGTGAGTTAATGATTCATGCAATAAAAATGTTCTTGCTTCGCCTGCAGATAGAAAAACTGATACGACAAGTATTGTAAATAGATGAATTCAAAAAGTATTTTCTAATATAATAAAAATACAACAAAATCAGCAGTCAAGTAACTTTCATTTTGAAAAAACTAAATTGATTTATTTAGCGATTTTTGTATATGCATGTATTGCGAAAGCATAAGATTAATTATTTGCCCATTTCCGAAACGCTCAGAGTGTTAATATTGCAACATAGTTCATGTGGG
The DNA here is from genome assembly GCA_038373885.1 of Cheiracanthium punctorium. Lineage (NCBI taxonomy): Eukaryota > Metazoa > Arthropoda > Arachnida > Araneae > Cheiracanthiidae > Cheiracanthium > Cheiracanthium punctorium. The sequence continues at coordinate 87,150 of JAWZYV010006338.1, read as the reverse complement.
AGGGGGCTGTGTGATCAGAAGCTTATTACACAAGATGTCACAACATTATTGCTTAACTTTCAGGAGGCTGTAGGGTACACTTAGAACACACACTCACGAATCAAATAATAATGGCGGATTGCAGATGATTTCCATATGAAAGAATTAATAATCACCAAGGAAATATTGTTGATGTGATGATCAACATTTTGACTGTAATTTTAAAAGAAAGCTTGATATGTTACAAAAAGGTTTTCACTAAAAGTACACTTTAGAATGTTTTTTAAATTTCAATGATTCACAAACTTAGTAAAGTTTTTACTGACAAGCATCAGAGGCTGAGTTCTTAAAGTGTGAGTTAATGATTCATGCAATAAAAATGTTCTTGCTTCGCCTGCAGATAGAAAAACTGATACGACAAGTATTGTAAATAGATGAATTCAAAAAGTATTTTCTAATATAATAAAAAAAAATCAGCAGTCAAGTAACTTTCATTTTGAAAAAACTAAATTGATTTGTTTAGCGATTTTTGTATATGCATGTATTGCGAAAGCATAAGATTAATTAAATTTAAAAAACAAATGTGCAGTGGGTTAATCTATCAATTATTTCTCATTAGTCAGCAATTATAGTTAGTTAAAAGTTTTAGAAAAATATCAAATGATTATCCAAGCAATAGTTACAATTCATCCCACTTTTATAAAATTAAAATCCTATCCGTTGTGTTCAATCTAAAATTTTCTAAAATGAATTTGAAACGCGTTGGCTGAAGGCGTTTACTTAAGGATCTACATTCAAGTAGATCCTTAAGTCAAGTTACTGAGTCCTACAAATATTTAGTAAAACTGTTAATTAAGATTTTCTTTTTAATTTTACGTCTATAAATATTCTTAACGTTGTAATTTGAAAATAAAAACGATGTTTGCCTCACAGCCATTTAAATTACAGTATCTTAAGTTCTATGACAGGCTCAAAAGCTTTCAGAATCACTCTTTAAACGTAATAATCAATTAATATGCATTATTTTTGGAACTTTCTAAAACATTAAAAAAAAGAATTAATATCGCAAATTATGTATAATAGTTATTCATTTAGCATTTAATGCCCGTTTTAGAATTACCTTCTGAAAAGTTTTACAACTTTCATATGTTATGCTGCACTGATAGTGCAGTTTGAGAAGTGACGTCTTATACATGTATGTGACACAATTACGTATTTTTAGACTGGTTTGTAAATGAAATACATTCTTAGCGCTACAATTTAATACTAAGCAATGAACAGTTGGTTATATAACTACACCTGTTATATTAACTACACCTGTTTATGAAAAGTGCTTTACATATCTAAAGAATATTTCATAATTTATAGACAAATATTTATAGATACATTACAAGAACAATGTGTTTTTTTTTCGAGAACTGTGATTGTGAATAATAAAGTGCTAAATATATGTACGTATGTGAAAATTTATAATGACATTTAAATTTGCCATATATGATTGAAATTATTAATTTTCATCACAATAGTCATTTTGATAAATCGAATCGTCGATTTATCAAAATGTAGGTCATAAATACATTCGTACTTACGTACTTCGTCGTCGTATACCATATTCGAGTAGAAATAGAAACAAAATTGCCTACGTATTGAAATAGAAACAAAATAAGTCTGCCTTGAGCTGGGATATAAAGGTACAAACACAAGTGATTGAATTTTTAGTGTCTGTATTGAAAATTTTTACACTAACTATGAATTGAAAATTAAACGTACATCATAGTAGTGTAAAAATTCATTTACTTTTTCCTTTCAAAAACAATGTTGCTTACATACAAAAAACCCATAAATCAGAGATTTGCCATTTTCTTGGCCTTAAACCGAACTCTTTGACAAAAAAACATACAAAAACAATAAATTGCTTTAAGCGATTTGAAATATTCTCTTAAAAAGTCATTAAACTCTGCTAAGTACTTTGAGAACTTAAAATCTATTTGCACTTAAAGAGAAAGGCATTAAATAAGACTAAGCTTTCTTAAAGCTCTCTAAATTCCTAAAATTGAAAACGTAATTCACTCAGTAAATAAATTAAAAACATCACGAAATCCATTAAAATCCGACTCATTTCAGAGTCCGATGAAATTCTTTCATTTAAGAACCGTTCTTTACCGGTAAAACTATTTTGAATACTCACAGGATTTATATGGATCGGAATTTTTTTTCTCAAATTAAAGTCATTCATAAGAATTGTACCATGCTCGTAAGAAACTTTGAAAACATTCGTCTTCTGACAAATCGAGTTCCTGAAAAAACATTTAAGTAAATGCAGATATAACGCATTTTGTTTAAAAGAAATAAAGACAAAAATATAGCTATTTGTATTTGTGCTGCTTTACCCCCAAAAAGTAATAGAAAATTCAAAAATATTAAAATTTGTGAGAAAGAATGATATTACAAAAATGAAAAAATCTTATATTTCTGTTTTTTCAAAAGTTTAATTAATAACAGTATGGATAATAATTTTAATCATTGAAATTTTGAACTGTTATTGTAATAAGTTTTGTTGTCAATCACAGACAGAGTTTTTTTTTTTCCTATTCTCATACAAAATTCGAGGTGATATTTCATATGTAATTTATATATTCTAAAAATTCGTAATGTAAAATTTGTATTCTTTTTCAGCATAAAAAACATTTTAGGAACAAAACAAAAATCCCTCTAAATTTTCTTCGTTTTTTTATTTTTTTTTTTAATAGTTCGTTTTTAAAAATTGAAAACTACGAATGGTAAAATATTGAGCTCCACCAGTGGCATAGTGCAATGCACCCTGAACTGGGAGACGGAGGGTGCCTGGTCGCGTCCGCCGACCTAACAGTTCGGAGTTTTCCGTTGTTTTCTCCGAAACTTAGCGTAAATACAGGCTAGGACCTCTTAGAAGGACCCCTTGTGAGGGCAACCTACCCACAGGCTTAGATCCCTCGTGTAGATAATTGTCCCTAATCTCACAACAACAAGAAGAACGAATACTAAAATTGTAAAACATCATTGAAAAATCACGCAAAGATATTAGTTACATTTAGAATTTTTAGGCTCGGTTCTTCTGTTATTTGAAAATTTTTAAATGGAAACTACGTGACATTTTTCCGCTTAAGGTAAACAAAAATGAAGAAACTTTGTCATTTGTCTTCATTATTATCTCACAGAAAACTTTCAAACATCTTGAAAAAGGGAACATGGCAAAAAGGAATAAAAAAAGAAAGAAAGAACTTATCGTGATAGTGTGATCGAAACGTCATAATAAGGTCAAAAACAGATTACTGAAAATCTTCTGACATTTTGAAGCAAAAGTAAGAAATCAAAGGTAAGCCAATCAAAGTTGGGAGAGAAAGTGCACAATGACCCTCTCTTCCTGCTGTATTTTTGCAAGTATCCACTTCTACAGTTTTCGAATTTACTGGGATATATGCAAAACTGAACATGCAAAAGGATGTAATTTTACTGTGCATACATAAACGTCGGAAAACTTATATTCTTCAGTAAAAATGCGGAATATGTAGGGATGTACAGGGTAGTTAAAAAAAACTTTCCCTACATATGAAATTTTAGCGGCTTATCCGCTTAACCAAAAGAAAAAGAATTTCTGAAATGGTTGCTTAAAGGAGGTACGCGCTTGAGGCTTTGATGATTTTAAACAACGCAGAGTTCACGGGACGGTTGCAGAAAATAATTTCGAAATTTTCGAATGGCAACACCCACTTTTTCCAAGCGCATATTGATCAGCGTGTTGAAAAACCACAAACTGTATTGGGACTATTATCGTGGGACGGAAATTGCAGGTTTAAAGCATTGGAAACGAAGGGCTGTATATGGGACTAATGACAACACAAGAGATTTTAAAAAAAATAAATAAACTTTTATTGGAATTACAATTTTCCAACATGTTCACCTTTCTTGGCGACAACGCATTGTATGCGAGAGATTGTGGACAGTGATATCTAACGTAACATAGCGGGAGAGATCTTCATAACTTCACCTTGTATGGCATGTTTCAATTCTGATATATCTCGTGGACCTTGCATGTACACCTTAGATTTCAGACAACCCCAGAACCAGAAATCTATCTTAGTGAAGTCGGGGGATAATGATGGCCGCAAAGCTGCAATGTGACGGCAGATGATTTCATCACCAAAATTTTGATGCAGCCCTTATCAAGCACACTGGACGACTTGCGGAGGAGCCCCATCTTGCAGCCAATGTCACGAATGACATTTCGGTGTTGAAATTTAAGACTAATGTAATTCTGCAAAATTGGTTTACACCAATCCCTTGCGACAGAGCATGAACTGATTAAAGTGGTGCTGTCCTCTTCTAAGAAGTACGGACCAAGAACAAATGTGCTGCCACCACACAGTCACTTTGGCTTCGTGTAGGTTTTTTGGGGCACCTCTTAATGTATTATACTTGTGAGCATCATTTAACGCTGTCTTAACGAAGACATCACACAAGTTTTTCTCACTACTATATATCGAAATTTAAAAAAGATTTTTCTGTTCTATCCTAATTCACATAAAGTGAAAAACTACAGTCGACGCTCGTTTTCACGAATTCTTGTGATTTTACGAACTAGCGAGCGAACCCGTATAATCGCCCATATACCAATTTACGAACTATTCGAAGGGTCCCTACAGATTCGTAAAAATCAGCTTCATGTGTAACGTATTTATATGCAATTAACAATAACTATTTAATTTATATTCATTTACTTTCTGTAGACTGCGTTGAATATTCTTAGATACGAATTTCCCAACGCACATTTTCGATTACATATACAGTGCATATCGTAAACCTTTCTCAAAATTCCATTCACTTTACATAATTTTTTTCAGGTTTTCTTCTCGACTTTTATGAAAATTTCGAATTGTCCTTCTCAATTTCTCCACCTTATTTTTCATCCAAAAAAGTAGAATGATCTCATCTGACGTGAAATCTAGAACAAGAATCCACTGAATGTGCCCCCTCTCCCTTTCACTTTAAAAACATATCCAATGCTGTGCGAATTCGCTATTTGCAAATCTAGTGCGTATATCCTGAATAATAAGGTCATCGATTTTTATTTTTCGGAATTTTCTCTTAACGTTTCTGCTGAAAGTATGCCTGCTCCATGAATATAAATGCCGAAATCAAATACTGCTTCGAGTAGAGTAGAGTTGAGCCTGCTCTTCCCTGAATCTAAAATTTCTTTCAAAAATTCGATTTTAAAAAAATCAGTAAAATATTTGTAGAATTTCATAAGTTTGTTCAATTTATTTTACAAATACATACAAAAAAATGTCTTTGCGTTTTTGTTGCTTTGCAGGTTAGAATAAATAGCATACAAATTGCAATTTCATGCGGATTTTTAAAAACTTAATTAAATTAATAAAATAAATCATAGAGATTTTACGTACGTATGTACCTTCTTCCAAAGTGACAAACAGGTGTTAACAGGTACATGAAGACGATATTTTAGACCACAAATTGCTGTGCGAATCTGAACCATCTTCGTCCCCTCTACCTGCCTCTAAATTTTTGGCATATAGTTCACTACCACCCTGAGTATTTATCTAACATTTTATAGTTTATTATGGTTTTATATGGTGGTTAATAGTTAAAAGCAGCAAAATTGCTACCTAAAAATCTAATTTTTTCCCGGACGAACAGCATTATCTTTCATTTCAATTCATACATTCTTTCCCATGCCGAAAAGACGCACCTGTCTTAAAGAATTTATAAAAAAAAACAGGAGTAAAAGGTTGATCGAAGCCGCAAAACAGATCCACAAATGTAAAGGAACCGTCTTAATATCCTCAAAGCTCAAGGGCTTGGAGAGACATTCTATTCTTATTATGCACCCGACTACGAATGGTACCTCTGGACCTCTGTCTCCCGGTTCACCTAGATCTGTAATGTCATTAAGAAAATGCATTAATATTAACCAGTAAACCTTTGCAGTTGTGGATAGTATATAGAAGGAACAATTGGATAAAACTGGAACAGATTAAAAAAAAAAATACTTCAAAAGTAATCGCTGTAATTGTTAATATCTTGAGCCACTGTGAAACTAAATAATCAGTGCCTATATTGAAAATATGGTTTGGGTTGCCTACAAAACCATGATTTTCCCTTGCCGTGCACCTTTCCGTCTAAAGCAATTCGACGGCCACAAATACCTTAATTCAAGTTTCCAAACATATGGAAATCACTTGAAGAAAGATCTAAACTGCATGGAGGATGTAAAATGGTCTTCCCCGTGAAATTTCTTCAGCATCATTGAAAAATTTGACAACATGTGATTGGTCATCATCGAGTACCAGAATGACACCGTCTATTCAAACACACATACGGGACAAACAGTGTTTGCCAGATACAGTAGACATGTGGACATGAATTTCATTTTCTGACACTCCTTCCGCAGTTAAAAAACTGACTGCAAGTTCTAGATCCTTTTACAGGTCTTAGTGATATTAGATGCACACATGACTCGTTAATCGGGCTTTCACCACATATAGCAGACAAATGGCGGAGCAAAGGATAGTAGTACCGATCCTTCCGACTTCCAGGGGAGGGGGTTACATAAAAATACAAGGTAGTTTTATATAAACACCTACCTGTGTTGACACCTTGCGCTGCATGCTGAATAGGTAGACATTATTTTTAATTGATACAAACGGGATGAGTCGTACATTTACATAAAATGGTGGAAGTGCAATGACTACTTTAATTTTTTTCAGGAAAGTAAAATAAATAAAGAGAGGTTAACAAACGATATATCTATATCTATACATAAATCTATCTATCTATCTATCTATCTATCTATCTATCTATCTATCTATCTATCTATATATATATATATATATATATATATATATATAAATATATATATATATATATATATAACATAATAAATCAAAAGCCCTCTAAAATCCTGCACAGTTTTAATTCAGTTGGAACAAAGGAATTTGCTTTCAAAAACTGCAACTAATACACAGTCCCTTGCAATTTCTTTCTAATTTTTTAAGATGGTCCCCACGCTGAGTCAATCTACCGTCTTAAAAGTTATAACAAACCTTGAAAAACCGCTGCCTAGATTTTGGGTTCGGCCAATAATTGAAATGTGTGCAAGTCATGTGACACGACCTCAAAATTTAACAAAAGGGGTTGACGCAGCCCAGGAAAAAACTTTACACGTGGCCGCAACTGCCAAGGAAAGCTGTATAAAATCGTCCAATAAAATAATGTAACCCGTAAGACTTTCTTTCGTGGCCCGACTACGAGTTTCAGCAGCGGGCAACCGAGGAAGGCTCTAAGCCAGAGTCACGAGCTGGTATGATTTGAGAAGTGAGATTACTTGCGCTGTGAGATTTCACCATTATTACCTAACTGGATTCCCTGTATGTCCTCAAGAAATAACCATAAGAGAAGGGTTATTGACTTTTTTGCATTTTTAAACTTGAAAATTCATTAACCTGACTGGTGATGATGATATATCACCAGGTACGACTGGTGATGATGATGTATGACCAGGTACGACTTGTGATGATGATATATCAGTATGTACGACTGGTGATGGTGATATATCATGCTTATTTTTAGATTCTGAATTTTAACATTTTTTATAATTAAATTATTTTATCACTCTAACTCTTACTATACATTCAGATTTTTGAAAAAAAATTGCACAACAAAATGACTTTTAATCAAAATTGCTTTAAAATTTCCTAATACGAAAACACCTCTATGATTATCTGTATATTTGTGATGCATTTATTTGAAAAAAAATAAGGTAAAAAGAGCTTCACAAATGATACACGAATTCGATGTTAAGATAGTTGAATTACTATAAAACATATACCAGATATTTCAAATCGATTGAACGATTTTCACAAAAACATAAATATAAAAGTAATGACTTAAAGCTTCGCCGCAAAATTCTTTTTTTTTCTAAACTATGAAAAAAAAAATTGTTGAGTTATATTCTTTCCAGCCTGATATAAAGCATCAACGTTCAGAGAAAGATCATTGCTGCCTGACTTCCGTGATTTTTTTGTCACTGATATATTCCGTAGGATACCATTTTTTTCTTCTACTTTTCCACCTTACGGGTGATGTATGTTAACTTCCGCTCTGAGTAAATAGTGAAGGCGTAGTCACGTCCGATGTCACTTGAAGGAAGTTGGCAATTTATGAGAAGGGAGCACCTTCCATTTTTTATCCGCCCACAAAAAGATATAATAAGGTTATATAGATAAGGACGAAGAATTAAGTCAGATATATTTGCAGGGAAAAATGGGCAGTTATTGCTATAAACAAATAGAAAGTTAATGGTGATAAAAATATTTGAATAGATGTTGGATTTTAAATTTTTGAAGAACTGAGCATTATTATCAGCTATATATTAGAGAAACCGAAAAGTAATGCTTTTTTTTACATTAAAGTGTGAGACTACCCAAAACATATTTGTTTTGTGAAAATGAGGAAAAAAAAATACTCAAAAATTTAAAATTGTATGTCGAAAAACATCCAATGGCATGCGGAATGTTAAAAAATAAAAGACGTGTAGTTGATTGCCTTCCCAATATAGAAATAAAATTGTACTACCATAAAAATAACATTTTTACTGCTTTAAACTTTCGAGATTTATAAAAAGCATGAAGGTCAAAATTGAATGCAACTTCTGCAGAACATTTTAAACGTAATTAAAACATAATAACTCAATAAAAATGTATTAATCATAGCTTCGTATATAAACTTAAACTCTAAAAACGAAATAAAATTGAGGATCTCTTTAAAATGCCATTCCTTTAAAGGAAGAGTTCACTGAAATTTCGCCAAAAAATTGATTTTTGTTTTTTAATCCGAAATTATAGCTTATTTAATTGTGGAAACTTAATACCAATTTCCAATCATGTGACATTTATTTCATGAGGTATAGCGAAAACAGAATAGTAATTTTCACTTTAAATGTTTATATCTCAAATTCTGGCATTTCACGCAGCATACGTTTGGAGCGCTTCAATATACACCGATCAAAACCCACATATTAAAACTGCCACAAGTTTTTTTTCTTTAAAATTAAATATTGTTCTTGCATTTTTAAATATCTTAATGATTCTTTTTCAAACTAATACTAAGATTATTTTCTTTAGTTTAAAGTGAAATGCATGTGGAAAATATCGAAAACTGTCTTGTCATCCTGCTCGAAGTGCATTTTAATAATTTTTAAGACGCGAAATTTTGTATTAAATTTATGTGTTTTTAAGAAGTAAAAAAGCTTTAATTAATTAATTTTTTTATTATGCAAAACAGTACCTTATGAAACCACCTTGCAAAAATCATTTCAATACCTCTAATATTTGTTTTATGAAAAATTTCTGAAGATAGAGCATTTTTTTTGTGATTTCATGCTTTCAATGAGTGACCTGTCCCACAACTCTGTAACAACTTAAAATGAAATTAACTTTCTATCTTCTTGTTCATTTTTGTAACTACTACTCACACTTTTTCTTTTAAAATGAAAAACACTGGAAAAAATAATAAAAATATAGCTCATGAAATGAATAAATTATTTAATATTAAAACAAATCCAACATGTGTAATGATTCAAAGCCAATAATCGGAAGTCTTTTTATTACGACTCAGCACTTTTATGTCTATTCTACCATTTTTTTTTATCTTACATTTCCCTCTAAATTCTTCTTTGTACAATTCCAATTTCCTGAACCGAGGGAATAAATAAACATAGAAAATATGGATGGCTGCCAAAAATAAATCAGAAGTTTACTTCTTCAATATATTAGCTTCCTGATTACCCTTCCTCTTTCATAAGAAAGATATTAGTTGTTTGTAATTCATCAAGTCTGTCACGAAATCATGCGATTTGCCTTTTGAAGAGAAATATTTTGCATTCATTAATTTTTCAAAAAATGCAGCGCTTTAGATAAATATATATTCCAGCTCTTATCATTCAGTTTTTTTGATTTTGAGAAAAGCGATAAAAGATGCTTTTAAATTTCCTGTGTACTTGATATCAAAGATAATGTACTATGGATTTTTTTCAATGCAATGAATGAATTAAAATAACGGATTTTTAAAAAATGCTTATATAATTTTTTTTAAAATTACTTGGAATTAGAAAATAAACACACAAATAAGGGAATATGCAATAATGAGAAATCGCATCACTAGCGTGGAAAACAATATGATTTATGTACTTAATTTATTTTCTTGTCATTAATATATAGATTCGTGAGTTGATGTTAGATTCAAATTGAATTTTTAAAATTTTATTATCTTTCCTTATTTCTTTCTTATATTTAAACTCATCCTCTTATAGTTTGTTTGTGAAATATAAACTCTATTCCGACAAGGAAAAGTCAAGATAGAGACGTCTTTTTTTTAGTTTTAAAAGACGTCGTGATCTGTGAATTATTTTTGAAATTATTTATGAATTAATAATTAATTGTTTTTAAAGAAGTTTTGGGCATATTACTTAACTGACAAAGATTTATCAGAAAGTCCGTGTTCTTTAAAAGACAGAGTTTTTTTTTTCTACCGAATTCATTTTCTATCACTTTACGAGTCGTTAACTTCGGCTTTGAAAGAAATTCTTATGAGTAGTATTCAAAAGTGTGTTTATGAATTAAAACATTTTTTTCAGATGTGAGCATTTCTTTTCCTCTGTAGAAAATTTTGAAGGATGATTGAGTGTTTCGAAGGAGAATGAAATATATAATTAATGGACTAACGTTTACAATTACATATCATTTACTTAACACTTAACATCTCTGTAAAAAATTCATCTGATTTTTAACTACTATAAATAAATAGGAAACAAGAGATAATAATATTAGCAATAAATCATATCAATGGAATGGGGAAAAATACGAGTTTTATGTACAGTGTGCAAGAAAAAAATAATCAAAAAATGTGAAACACTTTCATATTCTTAATACGCTCGAAAGTGCTATATATTAAAAGTGTAACATAATCCATGCGCCGTTCCTATTTTTTTTCCTTATTCCATTAAGTTATAAAAAACATCATAACTCATGAGTGTGCCTTGCTCCTTTATTCCATAACGCACCTCTTTGAACTCTAAATCTACGTTGAAATCGCCTTCGTCAAGCATATTCTAACTACAACATTATGAATACTGTTTGGAATGTGCATTATAATCCATGAGTGTGCCACGTTTGTCTTCGTTGTTCCAGAAAACACTTCTTTGGAATTGTAACTTATAATAAAATCGCTTACTAAAACTGTTTTACAGATTTCATCAGGCATATTCTATCTATATTTCTCCTTTGTAATGAACTGTAGCATTTGCTAGTTTCTCTCTAAATATGGAAGATATCGCCAAGCTAAATTGAGCTTTGGGGGCTTACTTTTTGGTGCCAAACTTGGCAATATATCATCAAAAATTGCAAACCTTGGCGACTTTCGACATTTTATCCCCCCCCCCTGCGTTATCTGCAAACCCTATTGAAGAATGCAAGGAAAACTTGTCAGCGCAAATTGATCCACAAAAATACGTAACAAAAATCGGATCACAAAAATTTGTCTACTGGAAAAACCCGGACTGAACTAAATCTAGTAGTAATAAGAAGTAGGGTTTTCTGTTTTAATTGCGAAATATAAAAAGTGGATTTTAATTTTGGAAAAGCTCATTCTGTTCAATATTTTTAATTATATCTTAAGGGATCATGTACATACTAACACAGAACTGAATTTTTGAAAGTTTAAATGACATCTCTATTTTTCCTTTTTGATAACGCATAGTATGTGATATATAAAGACTGAAAAATAGCATATCTAATGTTAAAAACAATTTTTGATTTGTAATCCCAAACATAACGACAACGCCCTTTTATGTAAATGTATTTTATTTATGAAAATTTAAATGATGCTTCTTAAAACAATAAAAACTGACTCAAATAATTGTTTATTTTAAGTATAAATCGCATTCATCCAACTCAACCTACAAACGGAATATATCATCTAGTAAAGCTACAAGCGAATCCTAAAGGAAAATGCACGGTGACAATTAAGATGTATGAAAAAAATACTTTACAAAGTTTTAACCTTTAGCAAGATTTAGTTAACACTTTGAGGTTTATGCCCGAGTGTCGCTCGGGTGGTCATTTTCGGTGAGGCGAACTAAGCCCGAGGGTATTTGGGGTTCAAATTTTCACACTAAGCTATAAAAGTACAGACTATATACGTTTTCCGTCTTTTCAAATATTATCTACAAATCTTTTATATACTTAGAAATATGTATAATATATAATACAGCTAAAAACAGAATTAAGTATATGAAACGATTTAAAATTAGAGATATATTTTGAGGATTTGTTAGCCATAATTGGGTAGCCAAAGCAAATTTTACTAAAAAAAAAGAAAATATGAAACACTTACAGATTTTAATTACGCACTTAAGTGCTGTATATTTATGCGTCGTCCCTATTTTTCTTCCTTATTCTATTGAGTTGGACAGTATATCATTATTCGTGATTGTGACGCCTTTTTCTTCCTTGTTCCATAAAACACAGCTTTGGAATCGAAATCTGACTTAAAATCACCTAAGATATTTTACAATCTTTGCCAAGTATATTCCAACTATATTTCACCGTTTTAAATTTTGTTTCGAATGGGCATCATAATCCATGAATGCGCCTTGTTTGTCTTGTTTGGACTGATTCCTACTTTAATGCCCGACTCTCGTCAAGGTGGCGATGATTAAACATATGCAGTTATCAAGGAGGCGATAATTAAACATATGTTGACGATATTTTGTATTTATATGGCAACTGTAATTTAGATTTAAAATGGCGATTTGGAAAAACATAAAAGTACAGCATTCCATTACTTATTTATTTTGGGATGCCAATTAATGTAGATTTAATAATTAAGTGCCTTCAAATTCCTTAACTAGTGCGTTTACCGCTAATTTATTCACTTAATTTTCATCTAGTTCTTTTGGGAGCGTTGAAATTTGTGTATAACTCCTAGAGACCCATGACTGCAAAGCTCACCTAAGTGCGGCAATTTTTTAGTTTGGCGTGAGTGGGGGGTGTTAAAATAGGAATCAACTCTTTCTTTTACCATAAAACACGTCCGTGTTTTCCTTCCTTGTTCCACAAAACACTTTTTTCGAGTTGGAATCTCTAGTAAATCGCCTAACAACTGTTCAACAATTTTCGCTAGGCATAGTCAAACTATACTTCACCTTTATAAATACCATTTGGAAAGTCTATCATAATCTACGAGTGTACCGTATTTGCCTTCTCTGTTCCATAAAACACTTCCTCGGTAATGAAATCTATATTAAAATTGCCTACTAATACTATTTTACAATCTTCGCCAGACGTTTTCTCACTATATTCCCCATTTAATATAAATTGTCGCGTTTTGGCACCAAAGTTAGCGATACCAGGGCAGCAAGAGAGCTCGGTAAGAAGTCAGCCGACTATCTATTTTATCGGCTTGTAGTAGGCTGTTTTTCCCTAACTTCGGTAGAACGTCTGCTGGTACTCATCTCCCAGCTTCTGATTCATTCATTGCATTCAAAAATTGGGAGATGGGCCCATACGACCTCTCATAAGAAGTTCTCGGTTTGACATCCATTCCGCACGTTCTACCAAAGTCCATGGAAAACTGTTGCAGGACTATTTGCCGATTGCGCTGACAGTTCCCTGCCAGTTCTATTGTTTAGCTTTCTCATTTGAACTGCTTCATCATTCTGTGACGTAGTCGAGTCCCCGATCCCGTTCGTCTTTCTTCTTTAGCTGTCGCGTCGAACTTGTCAAAGTTAATCCTGGTAAGTAAATATTTTAAAATCTATTTTCCTTGTTGTATTAGTTTTCCTAGTATTAAACTTAATCTTTAAATAGTGCATTATGTATTTAACTTTAATCGGCTCGATAAAAGTTATCAAAAGATAAGTTATGTTCTTGTGTTGCTGCTCTTGCCTGCACTGCGGTGTTTCTTATTTTGGATTTCTGTGTTTCTTAGAAGACGAGTATAATCGCTCGGGGAATCTTCTGGAAATTGTCGGAGATGCGCAGAATATCTTGGGGAATTCACGGGAAATCATCCGGAGACGCGTAGAATCACTCCAGATCGGATAGTCCAGGGACCGTTTCCCAACCGGACATCCCCAACCTATAACGGAGGTCGCGCCGAGGTCGGGCGGCTGAAATAAGGGTCGCGTTAAGACAATTGACCGATAGTTGGTTAATGCCCCCCCTCCTTCTAGTTATCTGGCAAACACATTTGAAAAGTTCACATCTGCAAACACTGTCGACAAGATAGCGTAGATAAAAATGCTTAGACAAAAATATTGGATTGAGCGAAATAGCACTGTTACTAGTGCTAATAATGCCTATTTACAAATAAAATATCTTACAGGCATTTGTACGACGTTTAGGTACATAGGGTAAGTCTGCAAAATTTCATGTTAAAAATGAGGATTTCTTGTGAGGACCTTTTCTTTTACATAAAAAAATCTCTCATTAAATATTAATTCATAGTACACCTAAATAGTGCTTCATTACGAGCAAGAACAGTTTGAACTTTAGGATATAAAAATATGTTAAAATATACATCTTACAAGTACCTTTTTTTAATCATGAAAAGTACTCAAAACCCCAGTCAAAATTTCATTTAAGGTCAAAACAGCTCAGACCTGAAAGTGTTACAACCTACTGGCTAAATGCAAGAATTTTGGGATTCCTCCTCCCCCCCCCCCGCTCCTCGGCAAGCACATTTTAATTGTTGTTATATATTTTTCATATGGGAATGTCAAAATATAGTGACTCTGGGCGTATATAGATCGTCAATACCTTACTTTATGTCAATGAAAATATTTCGTCTTTTTACTGAACATTTTACCGAATCTATAATAAGAACTAATGCTCTAATTGAATTAGGATATTGCTTGTAAACGCACATTTTGGCAAATTTTCACCGGGCGATTCAAAATAGATGTTAAGGCGATTATTTTTTAAACCGTAATTGATCGAAGCATACTTCCAGTTAGAAAAGTTCGTCAAATTGAGAGTAGCTATCAGGTATGGCATTTTTTTCTGGGGGTTGTATACATATTAAAATACGAAATTTAATTTTTATACGGTCCCTCCTTTCCTACCCTTTATATATAGAAGAATGTTTGTTCTTTCTAAGAAAATTGATAAAACAAATCCCGTGTATCTGCGTGAAATAGTTTCCGAGATTGTTGAATTTGAAAATTTTGGCATTTGTCGCCAAGCAATAAGGGGATGTCACCAAAGTGAGAAAATGTAATTTCTTTTCAACTGACGATAATTTATGTTTATAGTCACTCCATAGATACAGTTGAATCCTCAAATCCTAATTTCCTAATTTAGCTTGAATTTTCCTGTAACGCATGCTTGGCAGTTTCTAGTGAAAGTTAGCACACTATAGTAACCTACACCATTATTTTGCCATTGTCTTTTACGCTGTAAAATTCCTTCTCTAGAAGCGTGATGTAATTAGTGGATGACCCCCCCCCTGAAAGACTAAATTATCGTTAATTTGATAAAGCAGTGCTGATCATTTTAGGTAAAACTGCACCTGTTAATTTCACAAATTTGAACGCGTTTAATTGCTTTTCCCAACAATGGAATCATTATTTATCTTTTATAAACTCATGGTTGGCCCCTAAGGTAAAGATTTTTTTTTAGCCAGTAAATTGATGCCAACACATTAGGTAAAGTGGTGTAAGTCACCATTTTCAAAATTAATTTTCTCGCTAACTATTTTCCTTAAAGACATGGGATTTGTTTTATTAATTTTCTTAGGCAAAGAGCAACATTCTTCTAAATATAAAGTGTAGGAAAGGAGGGACCGTATAAAAATTAAATTTCGTATTTTAATACGGATACAACCCCCAATAAAAATGCCATATCTGAAAGCTACTCTTTATTTGACGAACTTTTCTAATTGTAAGTATGTTTCGATCACTTACGGTTTGAAAAATAATCGCTTTAACATGTCTTTTGAATCACCCGGTATCTATTTCATGCGTTAAATTAAACGTATATTTAGAAAATTTATACCATAAATGTATATTACGGCAATTTTTTGGAAACGTATAGATTGGCAATATTATATAAATATATTTGGCAAATTATATTTATGGTTATTTAGTGAACTAAGCAAACACGTATTTTTTAAAGAAAGCCGACTTCAATTTACTTCACTATAACAAGACCACAGCAAATCATATAGCCCAATCGATATCCAAAGAGATCTGCCCTGGTATCACTTATGTGGTTATTAGAAATTTTTATTAATTTGTGATTGATTATAATCACAATTGATGGAAATTGTGATAATAATCATAATTTCCATTAATTGCATTTGGAAATCAATTTCCATTAATTTCAGAATCCAATAAAAAAGTGTGTGCGTGTAATCTTTACGCGCGATTGAAGTAAAACTTCTTTGACGTTGGATTCAGTTACAGCCAGATTCATTTTCTTTGTGGTGTTCATACCCAATTTCTTAAACCGTTGTTCCGTCTGTAGGTTAGGTTAAAATCCAGGGAGTGTCCATGTATTATCCTTTAACTGTGTTCTTAAATCGTTTGCAGCCGGGGTTTGTTTCTTTGTGGTGTTCCATACCTGTGTTCTTAAACCGTTGTTCCGTCTGGAAATTGGGTTAGAATCCAGGAAGTGTTGATGTTGTAGTATTTTTCTTTAACTGTTATCTTATGCCATTGTTCCGTCTGGAGGTTGGGTTTGAATGGGGGGAATGTCCATAGTCTAGTATTATACTTTAACTGTGTTCTTTAACTGATGTTTTCCTCTGTTTGTTGGGTTCGAATGCAGGTAATGTACATTTATTTTTCTGTGTGCTTTTCTATCACAGTGTTCTTAAGCGTTGATTTCGTCTGTTGGTAGGTTTCAAATTATTATTCTGCATCCGTGTTTTTAAACTGCAGGTTCTGTTTATTGTTTAGGATTGATTGCAGCCAGGGTCCGTTTCTTTGTGGTGTTCCATCCCGTGTTAAACCGCCTCCATCTTGAGGTTGGGTTAGAATCCACGGAGTGTCCATTTGTTATTCTTTTATTCTGTTCTTAAACCGTTTGAAGCCATTGTTTGTTTCTTTGTGGTGTTACATACCCGTGTTCTTAAACCGTTGTTCCGTCTGGATTTCGAGGTAGCATAAAGGAGACCATACGTCTTCAAAATTCGAGGACATTCCCCAAATATAGATTTTTTTTACGTTGTCCCTAAAAATACCTTGACTACTTGGAGACGTGAAAACGCCCCAAATTTAAAGATTTGTACTTTTTTCCCCTGAAAGTTTCCGTTTAGTTTATTTCTTTCAGAAAAAAAATGAAGAAATAAGAAAAATAAAACAAATAAAAGCACCTTCTACTCAGAGAAACAGTGAAATTCGATCTCTGAAAACGTTTGTTGTCATTGTATGTGTAGCATGTACAGACATTCAATAAAGTATTCGACTATGAGTCAAAATTCCCATTTCAGTTTTGTTAATAATTAATCACTTTTCAGGAACAACCATGCTTTAAATATTAAATTGAAGTACGAAATTTTTCTTGCACTCGAATACTTTTTTTGGAGGGTGTAAAAGGTTTCATGAAAAATGATCACAAAATGAGTCAATGTAAAAAGCAATGTCTTCTGAAAAATACAAATACTATGCCAAGTATTAAATTATGAATAAATTGCAATATTTCAACATGGTTTTCCTTTCATATTTCTGGTTTAAATAAATATTTATAAATACTTCCATTAATTTATTAGAAATAAGAATACACAATTGATATAAAGAGCTATTAGCATGGTAATATGTTGTGTCCTCGAATAAGTCCCCAAAGATATTTTCTAGTGTCCCCAAGTTTTCCTTGGATTCCAGGACAATGCTTGATTTGTCCCCAAAATACTGTTTAGAAATATGGTCAACTTAGGTTAGCATCCAGGAAGTGTCCGTGTTGGACTATTATTCTTTCACTGTTTTCTTAAAACGTTCTTCCGTAGGATTTGAATCGAGAGAATGTCTATGTTGTGGTATTTTTCTTTAACTGTGTTCCTAAACTGGTGTTTTCTTCTGTTAGTTGGTATCGACTACACATAGGCTAAGGCGACCACATTTCTAAAGAGTATTTTAGGAACAAATCAAGCATTGTCCTCGAATCCAAGGAAAACTTGGGGACACTAGAAAAAATTTTTGGGGACTTATTCGAGGACACAACATATTACCATGTATACCCATACTTTAAATCTTGACTGACTTTGATATTTAAAAATGAACTCTAATAGCTCTTTATATCAATTGTGTATTCTTATTTCTAATAAATTAATGGAAGTATTTCATTCACTTATAAATATTTATTTAAACCAGAAGTATGAAAGGAACATCATGTTGAAATATTGCAATTTATTCAAAATTTAACTCTTGGAATAGTATTTGTATTTTTCAGAAGACATTGCTTTTTACATTGGATCATTTTGTGATAATTTTTCATGAAACTTTGCACACCCTCTAAAAAAAGTATTCGAGTGCAAGAAAATTTTCGTACGGCAATTTCAAGCATGGTTCTCATGAAAGGTGATTAACACATTTGTGCCTGGATATTTTTGCGACTTTCTTCGATTTTTACTGATAACAGAAATAATAGATAAATTTCTGATGTCAACTTCTTGAACAAGGGATGATTTCTTTTAAAATCATTATGCATAAAAATCGAAATATCAACATCCTACTTGGTCATGTTAAAATATTTTGTAGAGTTGAGGCTCAATACTCATGAATAAAGCCTAGGAAAAATAAATAACGTTTTCGACTAATAGCGAAAATGCCGTCTCAAAAAAGGGACACTAGGCATAAATGGGTTAATCATTAACAAAACTGAAATGGGAAATTTGGCTCATAGTCGGATACTTTATTGAATGTCTGTACACGCTACACACACAATGACAACAAAAGTTTTCAGATATCGAATTTCATTGTTTCTCTGAGTAGATGATGCTTTTAGTTGGTTTATTTTCTTCAGTTTTTTCTGAAAGAAATAAACTAAACGGAAACTTTCAGGGAAAAAAGTACAAATCTTTACATTTGGGGACATTTGGGACAAAACGAAAAAAAAGATGTATATTTGGGGACTGTCCTCGAATTTCGAGGACGTATGGTCACCTTAACATAGGGTCTATTATTGCCTTTTTCTATGGCAGTGTTCTTAAACCTTTGTTTTCCTCTGCTGGTTTTATTCAAAGTATTATTCTATTTCAGTGCTCTTGAAATGTAGTTTTCGTCTGCTAGTTTGGCTCGATAGCAGGTTCCATTTCTTCATGTTTTTCTATCACCGTGTTCTTAAACCTTAGTTTTCGCCTGCTGGTTGGGTTCGATCGCAGGCAGCTTCCGCTTTTCCAAAACCAAGTGAGCGTTACTTCCGTCAGAAAAAAATCTGAGTTACTCCCTAGTTGCGCCTAAACAAGTTTTACTTCAAAAATTAATAACATCATAACTAGACAAAATGAATACGGGACCTCCTCTAAGGTACCCTCAAGCAGCATCCACACGGTGATCGCTGAACATGCGTTAAAAAGAAGTTGGGGGAAAAAATAATATTTTTATTGAAATGGCAATTTGTAGCCGAAGCTATCGCAAAAAAACGAGGAAAAAATCGCAAAAAAAGACAACCTTGGCGACTTTTAACTACACCGCCGGCATGGCAAACCTTTATTAAAAAGTTCAAAGACATATTTTCTTAGATTTTCTGAATGCTAATATCATTAGAACGTGACCAAATTAATATGTGACAACCCAAGCCCGTACCCAGGGATGTAGACCAGGGGGTCCATCCCACCCCGAAATTTATAATTTTGTTAACAAAATAATAATGACGTCTTTGAATAATGAAGTCTTTTTGTCAAAAATTCAGACTTCTTCACCGTTTGCCCCCACTCCGAAATTTTCGGAGCCCCCGAAATTTTTTTCTGGCTATGGCCCAGTGACCACCCCTAAACTATCCTTATTCCAACTAAAGAAGTATCACAGAAATAGGTATACCTGGTGAAACATCATCGCTGAGTTATGCATAAAAAAGAAATATATAATAATAAAAAAATTCGAACAAATTGATAACCTCTTCCTCTTTTGAAGTCGTCCAAACTTTATCCCTTACACGTTAAGGTTAAATGCTGAAAATGTATGGTCGAAAGACGTCATTGTTCCTTGTGGAGTACTTCATCATTTTACATCCAAAAGTGTAAAGCAATAATTTTGCACTATACGTTCAAATAAAAGGACTTTAGATAAATATTATATGCCAGTCACATGCGTAACATATCTCCTAAAAGATCACTTTAGGGATCATGCGATTTCATAATGGGACCGTTAAATAAAAGCAAAACTCATTATCCTCCCTGAATAGCATATTCTAAATTCAGATATTCACTCTGGTATTTAGATATGCCACTGGGGCGAGTTTCTGAAATTATGCCTATTGATCTTCTTGTCAAATTAAATAGGCGTTAAATGCAAATTATAACCTTAATAATTAATCTATTAAATATCATTATTATGGATATATATTTTCGCTATCTTGTGAAGGATAGAATTAAGATTTTAAAATGGAGAATTTTCAAAGTGAAATTAAACATCATCCGTTGTTTGAGACTACATGAAACTGTTTCCAACGAGGTAATGTAATTTTTACAAGTTTAATTTTTTTTACAGCTTTTTAAGTTTTATACAGTTTTAATAAAACATTTCCGTTTGTTGTGAAAATAACAAAGGGTAGCCAATAAGTATGAATATAGCATAATAGAAGGAAAAGGCTTGAGAAACAAAAGCTTATTTTTACAAATCTACACACATATATTTGTACATACACAAATGTTCTTCTGAAATGCTAAATAAAGTAGGAAGGATTCATTAGTATTTATTTAATTATTACTTAGTGGATACCATTCATAGAAAGTACCCCGTTAACGGTACTGCCTGTTTGGAAGACAATTCAATTCTCAAGATATCTGGAAGAAAACTTAAAGATGGATGAAAATTCTCATGATACCTGTAAGAAAATCGTTGGCGAAGTTATTCAACACAATACTTAGTTCGACCATCCAGAGAACTTACTTTTGCATGTTATTCGTGATGATCTTTCTCACATCAAAGAGTTAGAAATTAAAAAAAAAAAATTTGAAAGAAAAAAAAGATAAACTAGACAAAAATGGGCCACTTTGTTGTTAACTTCATTAAATTGTATAGTTTCCGATTACACCGATTCAATTGATTGGTACAGCTGCCAGGTCATCGATTATTTAATTATGTCTAATTTATAAGATGACAACTTGAAATCTTTGGTCACTAAGAAAAACAAATAACTGCTCATTTTACCATCACCACACGTTATTTAAAAATTGTGTGTAATATACATTTTAAAATGTTAAAGTTAGAAGCTGTAATTTTTGTGATATACGCAATTCACAAGCATTAAGCTGCCTCTAGCAGAATAAGAATCAAGCTATTAAAACTTCCTGCATTGTAATATATTAGAATAATAAAATTAATAATTTTAAATCGCATTGAATTGTAATTAAAATGTTAACCACTCCTATACCACTATCCCAAATTTCATGTAGATGTAGCAACATAAACTGTTAAAAAATTTTTGAAATAATTTTGAAACTAAGTTAATATGTACAGGTAAATTTCATTTCACGGATTGTCAGATTACTGACTTCTTGCACTTAGACTAATTGAGCTATGACCTGCCTCTCGTGAGACCAGACTACCAGCCAGATGACATGAATGTGCTGATGAGCCTTTTAATAACTGAATCTAATTCGCACGAATGCATGAAAAAAAAGAGTTATTTACAACAAACCATGAATTGTTTCAACAGTTTTGGAAAAGATTCATACTGCAAAATTTGAGGGCCAGTGGTTCAACAGACAAGCAAGGTGTAAAAGCAACAAAAAGTATTAATGACGGATTGGATAAAGTACTTCAAAATGACCAGTTTTTATCGGAACAGTAGATTAAATAGGGTTTTGGTGGGGAAAAAATGGCTAAAAAACTCTTTATGCACAGAAAGCTAATGGTTATGTCTGGTACCAAAAAATTTAAGTATAAGATCACTGTGAGTGTGGAGCTACACACGTAAAAAACTATTTTGTTGAATTCAACAACATTTTTATTTATTCAACAAAATTTGGTTGGCGCTATTTCAACCGAATAATTTTGTTAATTTTAGAATTATTTTATTAAAGAAATATTTTGTTGAATTTGCAAAAATTTTGTTGATTCAAGAAAATATTTGTTTTAAATTGAGCCATTCAAAATGTTGTTGTATCAACAAAATATTTTTTTTCAGTGCAGTAAAGCAAATAAGCATATGGTTGTACGTATATACACATTTATGATTTTTAATGAATAAACTGGAATTTTGAAGCGTAATTTTTATCCTTTTATATTAATGTAGAAAATGAAAAAGCTGCTTGTTTATCGGGTAACTCGATTAACGAAGTAGTTCTGGGATAATGTGAGGAATACCTCTATACATCTTACAAACTTTAAAGGTTGTTCATTTTTCTAAAAGTAGTTAGTCTTCATTTCACAAATGTCCTGAGTCACAGCATGCTAAAACTTTTGTTTGATATTTCCTTACTACGGCTAATTTAACTGAATCGGTGTCTTTTGAGAAATTCAGCATCTGTGTAAGGATATCAACACGTTAGCACAAACATAAATATTCCTTAACGGGAGTAAAATCTTCGATAGTAAGATGTGAATGTAAGATGCTACATCTTACATTTGCAGTGCAATAAATGATAGTAAAAAGGGCCGAGAACGTTTAATAAATTGTTTTTCTCAATATATAAATCTTTAATAAGGTGTTTGGTAACTTATTATATGTCTAATTAACTATTACTATTAACTATGTCTTCGGCTAAAAGTTCCAAAGTCATCAAACACCTTTGGAACATTTAGACGAACTTTCCATTAGTGCTAATATAAAAACTTCTTCCAAGTGTAGCATTATTCTGTGAATTACTTATGAGGGACAAGATATACTACTATGAAAATCAATTTTGATAAAAATATTTCCAGAATGAAGTCTCTGAGTTTGTGATGAGAAGCAATTGGAAATTTATGGGACACTCTTACGAATTGAGCTTTATAAATCCGTTGATACGTAATATCGGAAATGTCTATGGGTGTGGCCACAAAAATATAAGTAGATGTTCCATACAAACAATAGACTTTCATTAAATAATAAAGAAAATTGGAAATATACGTGTTTTGTGGTTTTACTGGAAATATCAGGAAAAGCCATCTATGAATATATAGTAGGAAATAAATTATATTGAATACTTAGGTTTTACTATTAGCATTGCGAATTTCACACTAAACAGATATTTTAACATTAAAATAATTAAGGTTAAATGCTTTATTTACTGTTTGTCGATCACTAAAGATTAAAATGAACAACTTTTCACTAGTTTTGAGTAAAAGACTTAATAAATTGACTTTATTAAATAAAAGTTGTATTAATAAATAAAAATCACTATTTTTTTAAGCTTAAAAACAATAAAATGTATAGACAAGTTTTTTAATCTTATAAATAATGGAATATATCGACATTTTTAATGTTTATTTTACAAGACTCTGTATATTCTATTTCATATCCAACATTTACAACGGCTACTTTAGAAAGTCAAATTACATTGCGTATAAAATTAATAGCATGCAAAGCCGATCAACTTTAGAAAAGTTAAGCTGATATAAGAATAAAATGAAGGCATACGTACATCTTTTGTAACTTCATTTTGAATTTTAAATGCTTGAGCTAGAAACTTTGTTAAAAGAAATAAAAAGCATCTTAGAAATGTGATTTGAAGATGAAAGCTTAATTAAATAGTCTTACTATATTTAAAGCCATCCACGAGTCAAAACTATGATTGAATTTCTCAAGCTTCATTTCAATTTGCTTGATAACTTCGTTTCAAAGTTTCATTCATTTCCAACAAAACAAACAATTCCGCAACGTCTTGTACATTATCAATGAGCGATATCTTGTAAATTCTTTTAAAGAATAAGGAAGAATCTTGCGGTCTTTCAAGAAAGTAAATCAATACCAGGATTCAACATAATAACTTAAAGAATGTTTTATCGTGGTTGCAAATAACCAGAAGAGATATCTATGGCAAAAGTTGCATGGAAAGTTTCTTGATAAATTATTCTTTAAGGGAATATTTGCAAAAAGTTTTCGGAAACTTTTAAGACTGCATTAGATTTACCAGCACATTATTTTTACAGGGAGAGTGTAAAGGGCTACATACAGCTTGTAAATGAAGATTTGATTTTTGTTCCAAGATATTTTTTTCCTGTGTAGTAAAAATAAAGAAAGAGATACTTTAAATAATGGTTTTCGAGCATAGGTGAAGAAATCAAATTTAAAAGGAAGTTTTTCCAAACAAATGGTTTATCTTTGGTAATGCTGTTGAATTCAATTTTAAGAATATGTTCTTTGTTCGGCAACTAAACTTTCAATCTGACAAAACATTTTTTTTATATAAATGCAAGATTTTGAAGTACTTTATTAAATAAATATACTTACATAAAAAATGTTAAAATATTACTAAATATGGGCTTTGCACGTATATAAAACTTTCCTGTATTTTTATAACCAATAGTGTTAGATATCAATATAAGAATTGTATTAAGAAATATGTTTTTTAAAATACTTTTAAAGACGTATTTTTATTAAAATTGCGTTCATGGACACACCTAAAATTCCTAACGAAGCAATAGCAGAGCAAACCAAAAAATATTTAAGCAAAATTTAAAAATGAGATTCTAAAAATAACGATGCATAAAAGATTTAAATTATTTCATTTTATAGGGATATTTTTTGAAAACACTACTTTATAGATTAATTATTGTTAATAATTATTGTAATATTCTCTACAGCTGAACATTAAAGTTAGTAGTCGTTTCACATGCTTTCGAAAATTCCCTTTAAGAAATATATATAAAATATTAATGTAAGTAAGATAGAAAGATGTTATATTTTTAAGATAAAATTGCCTTTTTTAATACAAATTAAAATTATGTATTTTTTTAAATATTATCTAAAATTATTAAAAGAGTGATATTTTTAGATTTAAAAGAATTACATCTTAAGAAACACAGAGCGATAACTTATGATAGTATTCTTAACATCCTCCTGTTTTAGAATTATAGGACATTTGGGTTTAGTTCATTGGTATACAAAAAAAAATTAAAAAATTAAATAATAAAAATGTTAAACATAGCATAAACATCAAAATACTTAATATATACCATTCTCAACAGTCGATGCAATCGTCCAATAGAA
Organism: Cheiracanthium punctorium; assembly: GCA_038373885.1. Classification (NCBI taxonomy): domain Eukaryota; kingdom Metazoa; phylum Arthropoda; class Arachnida; order Araneae; family Cheiracanthiidae; genus Cheiracanthium; species Cheiracanthium punctorium. The sequence continues at coordinate 61,762 of JAWZYV010006338.1, read as the reverse complement.
AGACGAGATACTGTCAGCACCCCAAAGCAGCAACTAAACAATTTAGATTAATTCGATAGGAAAATTGAGGACTTGGCGCCATATTCAATTTAGGGAGAAGATGTTTTAAAATTTAACAGCAAATGAGGGCATACCCAATTCTAGAACAACAATAAGAAGACCCAACACTCCATAAGCAGGCAAGTTATTCCAGTACTTAAACCAACCCCGATTTTGGCCACCAGGTGTGACGTAAAAATCCCCCCCCCAATAGACATTATTGGTTAAAACAAGCTAACTATAAAACCAACCAGTGCCCATCGATATTAGCCCCTTACTGATAGGGCCAAGACATATGTATCCAATTTCAGACTTCCATTACGACAGCGTTTCTCAACCTGTGGGACGCAGAGTGTTTGCAGTGGAGGGGGGGGGGGCGTGAGACAAACCAAAGAACAAGTATTGATGCATGTTTTTTAAAAATCATCTTATTTATTCTCATTTTTACTCAAAATATATCCATTTTCGCTTAAAATGTTCATTCAAACTTTACTGATAACATTATTTTGAAGAAAATTCAACTAAATGTTCATTGTTAATGATTAAAAAAGTGAATATATGCTGAAAAATGTGAGGGGGGAGGCGCCACCGTAAGTTTTCGTTTGTTTGGGGGGGTCGGCGACGTTAAAAGGTTGAGAACCGCTGCATTATGATAAGACCCCACATACTGGCAAGTCCCCTTCTCCCAACTAGCATAGCATCCATCCTACCCCAATATTAGTCTGGACGACACGACGAGCTGCCCCATGAGGCGATCCGCCACTCTGCAGTAGGACAAAAGGCCGTTTGTTGTGTCACTAAACGAACTACGGCAGATTGCTGAGTGCATTATTATCCCCCTCCGCGAGGACATCATCATTGTTCGTCTGAGAGAAAATTGCCGTAATGATGACAGAGCAAGGGAAATAAAAGAATTAAAAACAGGCGAGATGGATAAAAATATTCAAACTATACTTGCTAAACAGTGCCAATTACTCACTGTCGGCAAAGAAGCTATAAAAAGAATGCAGAACATGCCACTTGAAGAAAAACCAGAAGACATTAGAGAATGGTCCCAGAAAAACACATGCAGTTACATACATTCTGTTATTGTTATTTGACCAATAGTACCTATATTATGTGGAAGAGACATGCGTTGATCAGCTTTGGTACAAAAACTGAATTGAACTTCACCGAGGAAATAGAAGACCGAAAAATTGATTTGGGTAATAGGCTGAAGAGTATAGAATGAGCAAAGATGAATGAAACTTAGCTGACTATATCGCACGAGGATTTTCCATGAAGTGCGCCGCCCTTAATTCTGACATTTCAGAAAAGAACTGGTGTATTACGCAGATAGGGTTCTGAAAGGAAGATAAGAGAAATTTTGAAGACGAAGAGAGAAAAGAAATGGTCGAAATTCTTGAAATATTGCGTGAAGAAGACGCAAGCATTCTAAATCAGAACTCAAATTCGACCCAAAAAGAAAGGATTAAATCTTCCAATAAAATTAGGCATATAAATCTAAAATTTCCTTTTGTTAAACTTTTAATTGATAATAATATCTTAAAAGCTATAGAAAATTTTCAAATCTTTTTTTTTTTTTTTTTACTAAAGCTGTAACTTAGGAATTTTTTTTTCTAATGACCGGGTCAGCGACCTACTTATGGGCTTCCCCGCTAAGAGGGCAGGAGATGTTGGCCATTTCATTATGGGTGCACCTAGTAGGTATACCAACGTTGCCCCTATGACCCCCCCCCCTAATTTTGAGCCAATTCCAGAGATGAGTGTCCTAGCATCTGGATCGGCACTTCTAGAGGTATATTTCGAAAATTGAGGACATTGGAGTCTCAACAGATTTTTATGTGCAACACGACCCTTTAGCGTGCACGATCCACAGCAAACTTAGTAGACAGAGTTCAACCTTCCAAGCACTTGCCAAGCCGGTGCTGCTTCACTTTCGGTATTTTAATGAGAGCCGAGTTTAATCGACCGATCTGTTGCATGACAAGATAAACATATATGTTCATTAAAAGTTACATGTTTGATTTAAATGTGTTATATCGAAAAAAAAAGTAAAAACCCTTTTCGCAGTGGGATAGTGTTGGTATATGCCATAGAATATTTTTACTTATTCCCCCAGATGGTGACCTATGTCCGTGTTTGTTCTGTTTGTATGATCTGCATACCCAGACAGCACAGCAAACTTGCAGCAAGCTTGTTTTATCAAGTCAATAAATTTGAATTAAGCTTGAAAATTTCAAGTGTGTAAGCTTAATGCAAGCTTGAATCAAGTATTGAAGTTTACACTTGTCCAGCTTGCATTAAGCTTGAAAATTTCAAGCGTGTAAGCTTAATGCAAGCTTGAATCAAGTGTTCAAGTTTACACTTGTTCAGCTTGCATTAATCTTGACATAGCAAGCTTGAATGAAGCTTGACATAGCAAGCTTAATTTCAAGCTTAAAAAATTTTCCTAAATACACGGGGCGCCCGTCGGCGAACTCGCTCCACATATTTTATTTTTCCACGCGTTTTCCCCTCTATGCAGAAATTTCAAGTTATTTTAATCTGTTTCCACCAATAGTCCGCGGCTGGGATCGAACTCTGGACCTAAGGGTGGGGAAGCCAGCGTGCTAACCATTCAGACAATCTGCCTTGCGCTGGTATGACTAAAGTTTAAAGTGAGAGTTATGGCTGTCACGCCGTTTTCTGGCGAGATCGTTCCGATCTGCTTCTTTTATTTTTCCATGGGATGAATCAAAATTAAAATAATGTTATGTGTGATTTGTAGACTCTACTAATAGGGAAATAAGTATAATATAAACTTAAAAGCAGCACACGTTTTAAAACTTTCAATATCGCGACACTCATGTTGGGCAATACTGGCCAAAATCGAGACAAACGACTGATTTTGAAATCAATTTCGTAGTATAATTGTATTTTATTTTGAAGAATTTCCATATTTGGAAATATAGAATCGTTTTTTTTTTAATTCTATGGTCAAGTACATTTATGACTGATGATAAATTATTTGTTATGTGGATGTGGCTTTCCAAATCAAGCAGTAATCAAGTTGTATTCAAGCTTGTCAGTTCAAATGACTTCTCCAAGCTTGCTGCAAGCTTAAAATGAATTGAACTGTCAATCTTGTATTAATAAGCCAAAATCAAAGAAATGTCAAGCTTGATTTAAGCTTATGTGCTGTCTGGGTATGTTTCTGTAAATAAATATTTAGCAGATATGTAGTAGATATTTGTTACTGATTTCACTTTTAATAATTTTCTAACTTATTGAAGTAATGGTCTAATTGAAATAATCTAAGCGAATTATTGAAGATAATAAAATAAGAACCAAGGTAATATAAAAACTTTTACGCCTTTTCTTCTCTATTCACTATCGCAATCTGAAAACTGAAAATGGAATTACACATTTCGTCTTCAGAATTACGCATCCTCTGCCAGACAAAAGTTTAGACACTATACATTCAGTCCTTTGAGTGCAAAATATACATTCGATATTTAGCAACAAAATGTTTTTGACCCTTAACTCATAGACACCAAAATTATGTTTAACTCACTTTTTATTATTATTTTTTTTTAGATTTGAAAAAATTTTCCTTTAAATGCAAGTGTCACAAATAGTTATTTTAAAGCAAACATATCTTAAATAACAAAAACTCTGTAAACAAGCTGTGAAAACAATTTTTTTATATTTTTTTAAAGGGCACAAAGTCTCTCAAAAGAACCAGTGAGGTTAAAATAGAAGTAAACTTAAGTAAAAAAGAAGAAGAAATTTCCTCTCATTATTGGATTAATGAAATGTTCCGAGGATTTATCTTTCGTAGCTTCAAAAACGAAGACAAATTGCTTGTTCCACAGACGTGTAAGAAGACGTGATTGAATTGGTGAGACGACAAGGTTTCCGTTTGAGTACTTTGTCATTTCGTCTGATATGGAAGATATATATATATATATATATATATACATTTATTGGAATTTCAGGTTTCTCACTTTAAAACACATCATTTTTATTGATATTCTATGAGGATATTTTTGAAAAATAAGATGGAAAGACTCACACATAAATGCATACATATATATATGTGTGTGCGTGTGTATTTGACAAAAGATATGTCTCAAGAAACGGCCGAAAGTGTTTACATGCAGAATGTTAAAGAAATTGCGCACTTTTCTCCACACATTTTTACACAATTTTTAAAAAAAAATTAGGGTTTTCTTCTTTCGTCAAGAAATAGTTTACGAAAGGAATAGAAAGATTTAATTATTTAATTTGACGTTAGAGGTAATAATAAAGGGCAAAGTATTTTGTATTCTAGAAAAATAAATAAACGTTAAATATTTACTTGAAGCAAATGAAGAAATGGATTTCTCACTATAAAAACATCATACTTAGTTTCAAGTTTGAGAACCTTTTACTGTTAAAATCAAAGCTTGTCGCTGAAATTCTAGTGATAATCATTTTTGTACGTGTACAGTTTCATTATGTGTAAATCGAATTTTAAGAGTCTACTTCAAGAAATATAATTATTGAAAAAAGCTCAATTATATTTAAAAAAGATACTCTTAAACCATGTGCTATTTTTTAATGGCAATAATAAAAACTCTCTTTAACTAAAACAGGAAATTTACACTACTTACGTTACTATGTGTGAGACGGTCAAATATTATGCATATTAGTTTATCAAAGAAATTACTGTAATACATTAAATACTGAGGATTTTCAAGTTAAATAGAATGAATAGTTGAATAGTTTTAACTGAAAGAAAAAAATATTTTGCAGTTAAATAACATAAAGTAAAATGTATCACAGTAAAAATATATATATATATATATATAATAATAATATTTCTAAACAGACTCATGATTAAATTACATTATTCAAGCAAATTTATCTTTTCACCAAAATGAGAAAAAATAAACATATTACGCTGAAACAATAAGATAAAGAACGAAGAAAAGTAGATTTATTTAAAAAATAATATTATTAATTGCTAAGACTTTTCTTTTATCAAAATATTAAATATATTAAAACGAGCGAGGCAGAAAATAGTAAAAGTCAATATGGAGTTTCATTTTTATACATCTGATTTTTAACTTTTTTTTCCGATGCGCTGTTTAATGTTTAAATTTTTATATTGTACATGTTAAAATAGAATTCTATTCTCGATTTCTAATCTCCGTACAGTACTGCTTAATGGATATAAAAATGTTCTATAACAGTTATCTAAGTTTTTTGAGCTAAAAATAAACCCATGTTAAAAAAATGCGGTACTTACGTATCGTCCCGGCGGTCCACCAAGACGTGCGATTTTTCACCAAGATAAATGACGAACGCATGAAATTAATTAATGGTTTTGAATACGATTGGCAACAGTATGCCGGCACATTTGACAAAAAATAGTTAGGCGGAAATGACCGCAGGGATAATACCTAAGTTCCAAAAATGCAAATTAATATCATTATCAATATCTGTAGTGGAAAACGCTGTTTATTTTATTACAGTATAATATTTTCATATAGTCCCATTATTTTCATTGTGTACAGGGTGGTTATGACTAAACTTTCCCTATGAATAGTCCTCTATAGCTAAAACGGACGAACGGATTGTAACCACAATTGGTATATTGGCTATGCATGATATGCGCTCAAGGAATTAAAACTTTATAAAATGTCCACTAGGTGGCGTTTTTGAATGAAAAATGGGAAATTTAAGAATGGAAATGGCTAATTCGAAATATAGAAGCAATTTTAACATTTATTCGATAGTTTTCGGGCCTTTATTCACTAATTTGGTTAACAGTTGAGTTGATTTCACCATGCAAAAGTGCCATCTAGTGGACATGTTTTTAACTAGCATTCTGAAAAATTTCCTTGAGTGCATCTCGTGTACAGTTCTTATGCCTAATTTGGTAGAAATCTGTTCACCGGTTACAGCTGCAGATTGTTGTTTATAGGTGAAGTTTAATTATAACCAACCTGTATTTGTGTCAGCAAGGACACGAATTAGGGAATTTTTGAATACGCTAGAAGAAAGCAGGATATTTTATGGGCTTTTAAAAAACAAATATGTGTGTTTTTCATACATTTCTATATTTTTTCTTAAAGAAAGATATTATAAGGCACTTTTCTTATTGTTTTCATTATTCCTTTACTCTAATTATTAGTTTAATGTGAAGGTGAAAGGGAAAACTCGAGAATAAGTTTCATATGTTGCAGCAAAATACATTCTTTCATAATTAAACTTCCAAGATATAAGTTGATAGCATTGTTGCTATTATTTAATAATAATGTTATTCAATTTCTTGAAACCATTTTTCATATAAAGTACCTCTGATGGCTTGAAACTCGATATTTTGAAATTTTAATATACATAAAATTAAAAATATTACAATCTTTTGAACAATGACCATTAAGACATCATGCAAAATAACCTTGAAATAATGTAGAAAATTTTTTTTGTCAATTGTTGAGGGTTACAAATTGTAATTGTGATTTTTATTTACTTAGTACTTCAAAAAAAAGAACGATTGACACTAGAACGCAATTACTTTTTAATGAATGATATTATATTTCATCTGCATACACTGAACCCCGAAACAATTTTAGGACCTCCAAATTAATTTTTTTAAATAAAGAAAATCGTGAAAACTTTAAATTACTGATTGATGATATTCAGAAATGATAAATTATCAATCAGTGTCGCATTATTTCTATAGCACAGACTCTGACTAAATCCGTTCCTTCTATTAATATTTTTATTACAGGTTTCTTATGATGACTGCAAAAAATTTAATCAGTATTTTCAAGAAACTTGCTAACACAGTTATCTCCTACAGTTACACAACCCACAAATAAATTATTATAAAAGACATCCAACGTTTAAAAAAAAGCTATTAAGGGATTCACTCGTTCATTGTTTCGTAAGTCATTAAAAAGTGAGTATGCATTCTCAGACATTTTTCATATAGAATATTATAATTTCCCGAAAGTTTTAATTTATAGCAATCGTTTACTGATAAAGAGGTAAAAAGCTGAAATTAAATTTCAGATTGAAACAGCCACAAAATCCACAAAATACATATTCGAAAGAATAAATGCATTAACAAGCATAAAATAATCATGCTACTAATATTCTTAGAAATTAGTGTAAAAAAGTCTTGTCAACCTTTTAACGATGCTTGTTTTCTCTATATATTTATTTCATGTTGGAAACGTGATGGACATTGATTGAAGCCAATCCTCTATCCATCGCCAACAGGTATGAACTTAGCATTGAGAACTTTTTTACTTTATCATTATTTACTACAATCGAATAGGTATATAACAGCTGAATTTTATATAGGTAAAAGTTTAAGATGAATATAGAATATTCTATTAAAAATATAACTGACCAATTTTGTCAGGTATACGATTGGACAATTGTCAAGTGTTGCGCTATGTCTTCTATAGGAGGAACTACGATTTTGCAATACGTGTGACAGTTGTGGCCTCCTCAATAATTAATAGGAAACTTGAGTTATTCCTAGAGTTAGTACGTTTAAAAACCTTTTTACGTCTGTAGTTACTTGGAAGAATTTACTAAATTTCTTCAATTTTATAATGTTAAACTATTTAAAATAGTGGCACGTGATCAAAAAAGTTAATTGAAAGGAAATACAAAATTTTTAATTTTAGGATTTTTTTATGTTATTACGTGATACACATACTTTTATGTTCTTACGTATTACAACACGATTATAATTGATAAGATTTAAGAAAAACTAGATGTTCTTTTACTGCATTTATACAATCTTTTTGTGCGTAGTAAGTAAATGATAATATTGCAGAAATAAATGGTGCATACTGCACATGATAACAGCTTAAGATTTCCTCAAGACTCACTGATTAGTATTTCTCTTATGTATAAAACATAGAATGACGGTCTAAGAAATAAAACTTCATTAAGACGTTATCAGAGTAAGTGAGCAAGCATGTAATGAATAGATTTTTTTTCATACTCAGTTGTTTTCTTCTGTGTATGTTATTTTTTGTTAGAGGGTTATGGGCATTGAAAAATCTTTCGACATCATGAGTAAATATTCAATCAATAAAGTTGATACAATTTTTTATAGAAAGCTTATATTATTTTTAATCTAAAGTTCATCATCTAAAGTATGTAATATTCGTATTTAGGTATCATATTGTGACCATGATTGCAAAATTTAATATTGAGAATATGAAAACTTCTTTGTTACACTTTACACGTTTAAACTATTTAAATGATGATGAAACCTGATTCAAGCTGTTCTATAGGATATAAAGTTTATTTTCAATTTATTATATATAGAATATCTACCGTATATACTCGTGTATAAGCCCACTTTTTTGGGACAAAAATTTAGATTGAAAATGGGGGGGTGGGCTTATGCACGGGTCAAAAAAATTTTCAAAACTTGATCATCGGAAATTCAATGTTCAGGCAGCAGTAAACATCTACACACATAAGCGCAAATATGTATAATATGAACATGGGAAAACCATGGTCCCGGAAATTGACATGTCAATCCCCCCCCCCCCTTCCGGTGCCCATGCATTTGGGGCAACCAATTTAACTTTATGGAAACAAAAGTAAGATCTAACGCATTAAGTTTTTGTATTTTAAGACAAAATGTTACAAATTACAAGAAAAAAAGAAGAAAAATACAAATACTATACATATCACATCATTCTTCATCGGAGCGTCCGAAAAGTTCTTTAAAGTCACTTTCAGTCCTGATTTCATCGTCCTAAATGTCAACAAAATCATCATCTTCTTCTTCGCCGGAGTCGGATTTTTCCGACGACTCAATTAATGAGTCTTCGCACCCGTCCATAGAATTGCTTACGCAGCACTTCTTGAACGATTTCACTATAATATCCTTTAGAATGGATATTAGATTGGAGTCGAATTCTGGTAGGGGGAGTGTTTCATGGACGCGTCCATTTTTAAAGTTGGGAGGGTGGGCTTATACACGGGTCAGCCAATTTTGAAAGATTTTTGGGAGAAAACTGGGGGGGTGGGCTTATACACGGATGGGCTTATACACGAGTATATACGGTATATTGATTTCACACACAGATCTAATGGTAAAACTTGGCAAATCAACTTTTCAAATCACCCTTGTATTGATGAACATAATTTGAAAGCCCTTGTATTTGATGAAGATTTTTACAACGAACTTGCTTCGAGTTTTTGAATACAACAAAGTGTAAGAGTTTTTATCATAATAATTTTCATTTTTTATCCCAATTAAATAAAACTATTAAAGTACAATTTATCCCCGAGATAAAATATTTTATATATTTCTTATTATTCACAGACAAAAAAAGAAAAAAACCATCACTCATACACAATAAACTTAAAAATACAGCTTACGAATTTAAACTGATATGCATGTGGTGAAGTGAAACAGCAGTAAAATATAATTTTGAGACGGTTCCCATGGGAAGACCACACAAGTAGACCGTAAATTAGAAGAGGCGCCAGGCAATGGACAGTCTGGACACTATAGCACAATGAACTGTCAACGTTAAAATATTTATGGCCGAAAATATTTATGGCCGAAAATGATATGCAAATTTGGCGGGGTATATTCTCGAATGATCCACCTACATGTCTGGGATTCGACGAGAGGATGCATTAATTCCCCGAGACGAACAAATCAGAAACTCCAGCCAATGATGTAAGAGGGGGTAAGAAAAGAGGAATCAACCCCGTGGGAGAAGAAAAAAAGACGACAGAACGAGTGTGCAAAAAAAAAAAAGAAGCAGAGCAGAGTTTGAAAAAGGTGTGAACGGACTTAAAAAATCAGTGTGTGCTTCGAATCAATATGATCAAGTTGTGTTCAAAAGAAACATGGAATCAGAGGCCAGATGATGGCTTAAGAGAAAAACAGCGGTTCCAAGAGGGCACGCGTCGATCGTGTCTTGTGTAAAGACGGCTACCTCATCAGAATGGTGAATATTTACAGTAATCTATTTATTACTTGCGTCTCAAAACTTTTGTGGATACCCCTTATCCTCCAAAACCACATCTCCCCCAGACATGTTTAAGTTTAAAATTATGTCAATATCGTCTGTTAATTAATATTAGTGGAATGACTAAGAATAAATGGTATTTAGTTGCAATTCATAGAGTCTTTAGTTTTTTTTAGTGTTTTGGTGTATGTCAATCATTTTTCAATTTTTTCAGCGTAATACTAGGAGTACTTGCCAGGCAGGTTATGCGCGGCATAATACCACTGTACGATCATCTTAGGCTTTAGTTTTCCTCAAATTTTAACCACTGCTGCAAACAAACCACCACAATGCAGAACTACAATTTTACTGCTATCTGAAAAATGTCACATCTCATTTTACAATAAAATATCAGTTTTTTATAGCTTATTTGTGAATTAATATACTTAGAACTTTTTAAAAGAACACAAATGTTTGTTTTCCAAATAGTTTTTGCAATACAAAAATGTTCTTTCATTATTTTTTTGTATTGCTTACAAAATAGATTTCAGTTGTCTCGAACAAACAAAAGAAAAATACGATATTTTGTAACTTCAAGATAGTTTTGTTTATTTATTCATTTTCTTCTATAAAAGAAAAGAAAAAGAATAAAAAAATGCAGAGACAATGAATTTTAAGATATATAGCTGTTGTCTTTCTGCTCTTGAATTTTTTCACAACCTCTCTCAATATTTTTTATGCCCGTTACTTTTATGTGCATTCTTTTTCTTTGATGTAGAATGAAAAATACGGACAGAAAGTTCATGTTTTTGTAAGAAGCATAGAAAGTAAATTTTTCCATTTCTTATATAGATGGACGTTTTGTGCAATCATTATTTTTTATTCCGTATTTCAAGAACGTTTCTTGTTTTCAATGTCATAGCGTATTTGATATTAAAAATACACGGTTGTAATATAAAATCACGTAACTGAAAACGTACACTTTCAAAAAAGTAAACGCCAATAAAAGTCTAATAACAACGCTTTTTTTTCTACCAGGTTAATTTTATATTTAATTATTATGCTGCGTGGATACATAGAATAGTAAATAAACGGAGAAAATGTTCAAATCAATGTATTTAAGTACGGGTAGAAAAAATATACTTACAATTATACTTACAAAAGTTAGATAAACAGAGAAATTATTAAAAACAGTGTCTGGTTGCGTTGAAGTATAGTTTGCCGTTTACGATGCGAAAATTTAAGAGGTTGTGCACTTACTCAATTTTATGAAGAAAGGTAAATGAATTCCTAACAGCCCTTTCACGTTTAGCCCAAATATCTAAAATATAAATCGATTTTAAAAATATTAGAAAAATTGCAGATAACAAGAACAAAACGTATACTCCTTTTCGTGAATCTTTAGGGATTTTTTCAACAGATGGCTCTATAAACGACATTACACATACAAATCTGGAGGACGTAGAGTAACACGATGGTCATTTGAAGCACCTTTCTTGTGCGGTGAAGTAGAGATGAAGCCAGTACGACTGATGATGGCCCTATGTGAGGCCGAAATATATTTTACTGGCGATTTATAGGTATATTTGAATTGATTTTACTGTACGGTTATTTATTAAGTTTTAAATCAATTAAAAATTATCCATCGTATTATTCTAGGAACTATAAATATTTATATGTCAAAAAAAGGTACCAAGCCAAACACGACCTTGTCAATTTAAAAAACACAAATTATATAACAACATTTTACTGCAACACAAAACAAAACTGAAATAAGCAGACATTTCATTTCAATTTTAATTGAAGTATACTAACAATTTGAGAGCCATTATCAGATTCAGAAGTGTATACTAACTAGCGTTATGATTGAAACTATCATTGTAATTGATTTAAATTGATTTTCGATATTTTTTATAAAAACCTATTGTCTAGCTTTTTTGAAATTTTCGCAAATGCAGTGCTTCTTCAACGAGTTCCTAGATGTTCCAGATATTGCGTAAGCAATACCTTTGCTTAGATATCAGCCTAAAACGTACGAAGAATTTCACCCTGATACTCACGCTCCCTTGTGTTAGTGTTGCAGTTCATAACAAATTTTCAATCAATTTCTATTTAAGCTTGTTATTATAAACATAATAATTTTAACAATTTTTAATTTCCATTCATCCCTTCTTCACTAGGAAATCCAACTGAAATGTGTAATGTAGCTTGTTTCTGAATAAGCCGAACTTCTTGGATGTTGCTAAATTTCTCGTGTGTAAGAAATTATTTTCGATGATTTCTGAAAACCTGTTCTTCTATTAGAATACAATGGACAATCACCAAGTGCGTCTTTTCTTATTTCGATAAGGAACCGTTTTTAACCCGAATGTGTAATGATGCTGCTCCTCCCGTACGTTCAATTCCGCTAAAATTCTTTGATTGTGTTTACAGATTGCGTTTAGGACTGCGGTAGTAAAATATCCAGTTTTATTAGACACATATACAGGAATATTCAGAATTCTTGTAAAATTTTTGTAAGCTGGTAGAGGAAATCAAGGCGGTTCGGAAACGTTGTTTTCATTTACATGTTAATAATCACTTTAGTAATCAGCCCTATAATAAATATGTAATCCTTGATTTAATAATCAATGTTACCAATCAACATTAATCACGTGCTTTCTGTGAGAGATCCGTTAGTTTTTGATGACCCATGGTTGGAAAGATCACTTTTATTTCAAAGTGATTTAAAAGTATCTGAAAACGTATTTCTATATGATTCTAAACCGTTTTGGTTTCCTCTATCACCCTTTACACGGCTTTCAAAGAGTTCTGAATCACTCTGTATATGACATATAGCTCTCAGCCTTGAATGAGCGTTTGCACCTCCCGTCGCGAAAGAGATTGTGAACTCCTCTTAAAATAAAAACAAACAGAACTAGTCTAAATTAGAAAGTATAATATTACTTCTCCTTTTCATTTCTTTTATCTCATGCAAAAACATAATATTTACTCATTTTACATTGTGTATGACTCCCATCAGTTGAAAAAAAAATACTTAACAGCTAATGAAAAATGAATGCATTCTTACCAAAAACGACACTGACGTTTATACTTTCTACGAACTTTCTCGTCTTGACATGTTTTAGTGGCTCTCCCACTTATTCCCTAGGTAGGGCAGCAAAGTTTTTCTTCTTCCTTTTCTTAAAAAAAAAAGTGAAAGAGTGCTGAGAAATGGTTGAAAACGCAGAAGAGGTTAAAGGAAAAGTTTCTGAAGAACAAAATATTCACTGAAGCGTAACTAGTGTTTTTGCGATTTGCCGAGTTTTTCAGATTTTCAGTCCCTTGGGATACAACTGAAAGAATTTTCAAATACGGTCTCTAAAAATTCTGCTTCTTCTTCCTTTTGACTTGCTTTTAGGTGACAGTTATTAAGCTTTAACTGCACCAGGAATAAAAAAAAGTGTTTAAAGTATTGTTTATGTTGTCGATATTCGCGGATAGTTCTGCTGAAGTGAATGCAATGATGTAAGTACTGAACTCTCCAAAGTACTCTGTTTGTATAGGAGTTTTCCAAGTCGTTTTACATTTTTGAAACAACTGGCTATGTTTACACTGGACTCGAACCGCAACGTGATTTGACATACGCGAATTGCATTTTACGCGCATATTTCATGAGTACATAGCTTAAAGCTAAAATGAACTCCTCCACGACATTTTCGACTACAAAAAAGGAGCACTAAAATTCATTTATTCATTACCTTAAGTTGGAAATGGTAATATAGTCCAGTCATTTGGTAGTTTTACCTGGAAAGTTTTCCGGGAGTTTTGAAAATGGGCAATTTTATAGATTTCGATGTGCTCTTTCCAAATTTCAACTTTGCCCCCTCGTATCTTTGCCGCTCGTGCCGCCACATTCGAAAAATGGTGCCTAAAAGCAGTTTTTTGACAATATCTCCTTTCGAACTCGTTTCCAACTCCCAAACGATTACAAAAAAAGAAACTACGGAAAATTTACTACAATTTATGAAATTACTTTTTTTTTCGTAAAATCAATAGTTTTCGCGTACGAGAGGAGCAAAGTGTAGTTCCGTATTCGTTTTGGCCAAAACACTCATTTCCACACCATGTTCTGACTGGAAGATGGTCATGACCCACTCATGTTCGTATAGTTAGCAGGACCGTATCCAAAGGGGAGTTACAGGGTTGACCCCCCCCGAAATTTCGCTGTATAGTTATTTCCAGAAAATATTTTTTTAAAGCTACATTTAACCTATATGCATACATAAAATTGATGTTTAAACAATGTTTTTGGCCAACCCCACACGCTTCAGAGTAAAAAAGTGCTTACAAAACGTCATTTTATCATCTTCTACACCTGACTTGGTGAACATTTTAAAATTCTTCCAAGTTCCAGTCTCAATGAGTTTCTTTTAATTTCGTTCAAGGGGTGTGAAGCAGGCTTCATTTTGTTTTCGAGCTATACCCTTAAAAAGACAGGTTATTTGACGGTTGAATATTAGTATTCTCTCATAAAGATCTTAGACTTTTTTTCCTGAAGAAACATTTGGAAACAATAAAATCATGCATAAATCCAAAGTTTGCACATAACAATTGGCTCATTAGCGCTCACTTTCTGCTTTTACGCTATATCTCAATATTATTAACAATCTCATAATAATCTTACAAAATGTGCATGAGCATGTGCAGGCTGGTCAGTACATATTCGTCGAAAAATTAAAGAACACCGTGACTTGGTATCCTTCCGTAGTGGAAGCTGTGTTAAACATGTTGCTCTTGCATTAGGAAAATTTGATGATATTTTACTATAAATTTTTTCTGTGCTTAGACACAGTAAATCGGAAGCACCATTACGAGCACTTGTTTGTGATGGAACAGCTGTGAATGCCGGCAGAGCAATGGAGTAATTCCAAACATTGAACTTCTCATCTAAGAATAACTCTTCAGAGGTTAATTTGTTTAATGCATGTCAATAAATTGACTTTAAGAAAATTAATAAAAGTCGTGGATGGGAAGATCACTGGTCGAAAAACCTCAAAAGGGCAGATAGCAAACGTGTTGGAATTAGACCCTAAAGATAAACCAATCATTGATTGTTCTATCGTTCTAGGTTTTGTTCTTGAGACAGAACATGACAGATGTAATGAATATTTTAAGTACAGATCAGACGCACTTGCTTAAAATATGTCTACTGATTCAACGCCTTTACTTTGCTAGTGAGAATTACATTTCTTATTTGCAGAACGCGCAGATTGGTGCAAATAATCAGCCACGCCAGATGGCAGACGGAAGCCAATCGATTGCTTAGGCTGTATGCTTGTGAAGAATGTCTTTCCAATAACCTGCAGTGAATTGTAAAATTCATACTATATTTTTATACACCATCATGGTTTCATATCAAATCTCATCCGACCTGACAGAATGGAGACAATAACCTTTTTCATGCTATCATTGTATCAGAAATTTGACAACACTGTCATTGCGTCAGTACTTCAGAACGCTACATTTGCTATCTTAAGAATACCAAGTTAGCAGCCATTGGCGATGAAAATATCAGGAAATATGCATGTGAAAAAATTCTCCTGGCTCCAAATAATCACTAATATAATAAGGAAAATAAATTCAATTAAGATATTGGGTCTCCATTTCAGAATTATGATAGAACGTCCATTGCGTAATCTGAATATTTTTTTTCTTAAATTTGATTATATAAATCACGATTTTTTTAACTGACCGCTTAGAGATACAACAGCAAAAGAGTCTTCGATACCCCATCATTAATATCTGTTATTCCATTCCCCAGGATCTTAGAAAAACACGCAGTTAGCGAGATTAAATGTTTCATGAGGAATTACCCTAACTGCATTTTGAAGAACAGGGTTAAATTGATCATCACTTCCGGATCTTGTGATATTACCACGTCCACATAATTCAAGTTGCTATACATCAAAATCAAGGAGCCGTAAAACGGTGTAAAGTAGGATATGAATGATTATTAGGGAACGAATTCATAGTGGTGTGTTAAAACAAAGATTATTATGCTTCGTTAGACACTCGCTTATTTTAGGATTTAGAGGATTATGGAGGAAAATATATCGTCTTCATGTTTGAGATGACTTTTCATGATTAACGGTATGTGAAAAAAAAAACGGTGAGATATATTGGAAAAATCCGGAAGTGACTTCAAAGTGAAAATATTCTGTAGATAAATTTTTCAACAGGAGCTTTAAATTTCAATTTCTATCACTAATTACTACTACTTTAAAAATCTTTGGAAAAAGTAATGTGGATTTTGTTAAGCTAAACGTCTAAACATTCTTAAATAAATTATTTATATTGTACATTTAAAGTTTTCTAGAAAACAAAATATATTGAACTCAAATGTTCATTATTCAACAGCAATTTTTATACCATCAAACTGTTACCTATGTTAACACACTAGGGCATTTCGTAACCATAATGGAATTATTAAATATGATTTTTTATTAGAAATCGCCCTCTTAAATGGATGCTGTATAGTAATATATTGAAAAAGTTGCATTACTGACGTTATAGTTAAGGAGTAACTCCGTAGCATCTTCATGTGAAGTTACCATTTCTCGTCAGTGTTGTGTTAGATTTTTTAAAACAAAATAAATGGCATTGAAGTACTTCCGGCTATCTGGGCCCTGTTGAATAATGCAACGAAAACTTGTCGACGTCCACAAATAATGTCCACAAAATTCAGTCTGCAAAAATATATTCATAAATGATATAAAATCTCCAAAAAAATGAATGATTGAGATGTATTTGCTACAACCTACAACTGACCGTGCATAAAAACTGTCTGCCTCAAACAAATTCCAATTTTTTGAATGTTTGTCCTGGAGTCATATTTATTGTCATCGCAAATGCAGGTATAATTGGAAATTGAGTTTTTTGAAAGTTAAAAGGTGATATAGTAAAGGAATCTGTTAAATTTAAATGTGAAATCAAAATTCTCTTAGTGAGTGCGGTTCCAAACAAAACCTCGTAATCAAGAATATTTCGATGCGTAGACTTGCATTCTTGTTCCTCTGATTAATGTTTCCTTTGTATTTATGTTTCTGGTCAGCAAAAATGCATTTAGCTTTAAATAATAACTTATGTTGTAACAAAGTACTAATAATCAAAAACTGTACTGGTTAGTTATTGATATCATTGTCATCCTCGCAAATTCTTTCATGGTATAATATGTTCTTTGTTCACTAGGTAATCGATTAAGTATATCAGTATTAAAAAAAAGTTTAATCGTCATTTTAGGTGCTAAAATAGTTCACTTCAATATATTAACTGAGAATATGTTTTCGTAAATATTTCCATGTATCTCATTAATATAACTTTTATCTCCCATAAATTTCCGAGGTATTTCAATAATATTTTTACCAAACTAAGGGACTCGTGGGGATTAATCATTAACAATTTGTTTCAAGAATTCAACAAATTCTACTTCGCTTGTTTGTCCTTGAGACTCACTTATTGTCATCACAAAATGCAGGCATAATTGAAAGTTGAATTCTTTGAAAGCTTAACGGTGGAATCCAAATTATCTTATTGCGTGCGGTTTCAAATAAAATTTCACAATTAAGAGTATTGTGATGAGTAAACTTGATGCGCATTCTTGTTCCTTTGACTGATACTTCCTTTGTATTTAAGTTTCTGGTCAGTAAAACGATGCAAGTAACTTTCGATGATAAATTTTGTTGTGACAAAAAAGTCAAATATTCAAAAATATGTACCACGGTATTTCGATAATTTTTTTATCAAACTAGGGAATTTTTGGGGCTTCATCATTAAAAAATTTTTTGTGAAATCAACAAATTTTTCTTCACTTGGTAAGGCTCTTACATTTTGAGTAAGCGTAACTTTATGAAAATAAACAAATTTATGTTAACACGTGAGACAATTTTCAATTAAAGTTGCATGCGATCCATGCTGAATAACAAGCGTGATTTTTCTGAAATCACCGAGCACAATTGTCGTTTTCCCATCAAATGGAAAGATTGTTTATCATTTACATCGCATAGATCCTGCAATAATTTATCTATGATTTTCAACACTTGCAGTGGGTACACAGTAACACAATACAAAACTCGTTTTATTACTAAGTTATTTCGTTTCAACAGTCGATTAGTTTTATAAAAATATCAACAAACAGTGGATGCTACGTCATAGTCCAACTAATAGTCCAACTACATCAAAAATACCAGGCTATCAATAAAATAATTTAGAACACAATAGCGTGAAGAAACATATAAAACAGTTTTTTTCATATTTACACATATACATTATTACACATACCACTGAGATACATCCCTCCTGCACTGAAAAAAATTATTACAGCTCAACGTGTGGATAAATGTAACGCTAACACGTTATGATGTTGGCGTTACGTTTATCTACAGGTTGTGCTGTAGACTGTGCCAATGTTCTATACTATGCTCTGATTGACTTATCAACGTCTTTCGATCATTTTGTGAGCGGATTTACAACACACAGTGCTGTATTATTTTACAGCACAACGTGTGGATAAACCTAACGCCAATACGTTGTGATGTAGACTGTGACAGTTACCATAAAATCAATGACGTAGTTTCTTCTTGATTGGCTTATCAATTTCATTCCATCATTTTTGAGTGGATTTACAACACATAGAGCTGTGTTATTTTACAGCAATATGTGTGGTAACATTAAGGTATTTTTCACTGTGTGGAGTAAGAATTTCCATGTGGTTTGAATGGTAGCATGCGAGTCTACGTGCGTAGATATATGAAGAGCAAATTTGGCAATTCGATGGCATGCATGTCGATGGCATGCACGTCGATTCGGCAGGCATGTCGATTCGGCAGGCATGTCGATGTCGACCTCCTGCATACAAGAGGCCACTGCACAATGCTCAGATAATTATATTTTTTTCAAATTTTGTGGGAATGCTATAACCCTACTATTGTTATAAACTATGCTTCTATTTCACCAAAACTGACACAACGCTGGAACCATTGCCCGATTTGGCGCAAAATATTTCTTGCCAGTTTACTCCTCTAATTTCTTAATCTATATGAACATATTATACATAAAGTGTACCTTTCTGCACTACTTCTCTATATGAGTTTTACCTATGGGAAATCTCATAATCCTCTGTTCGCACAATGTGCTTGAAAAAGGGTACAAATATTTTTCTTCTCGTATTTATATACACTGCCCTCCAAAAGTTAAGGTACAGCCTGTTTTTTGTCAATAATATGGAAACGAATGAACATAGAAGCATAAAATTTCGATTAACTGAGCACTAAATAGTCCTTTCTTGTGTACGGTATAGAAATTTACATAAATTCAACACAAACATGGAGTAAAAGCAAAAGAACACTTTTGGTAGAAAAGTCCACTTTTGGAGAAAACAGTTTATCAAAGCTTTTTGTGGAAACATGTGGTGGAAACATTACAAAAATGAGTTCTAATAAGGAATAGAACTACCCCTAAGGCCAATGTACTGGCGGCATCGATTCTCCATGCTGCTAATTAAGTTGTCGGACACCTCAATAGGAAGCGAAAATCACGCATGGATTAGTCCTTGTTCCAGCTCATGCAACGATCTTGGAGGAGGACTTGAAGCATCCACTTGACTGCCAAGGTAGTCCCAAACATGTTCTATCGGATTGAGGTTTGGAGATTGAGCTGGCCATTCCATTCGCTCCAAACTTTGACTCTCAAGATAATCCACAACAAGCACAGGTCAGTGAGGTCGGGCATTATCATCCATCGGAATGAAATCATTGCCAATAGCAGCAGTATATGGCCGAACATAGGCATCAAGGATCTCGTCCCGATATCTCTCACCAGTTATAGTTCCTCCCTGGAACACATGCAGGTCAGTGTGACCATCGAGTGGGATCCCTGCCCAAAGCATTATTCCACCAGCTCGACAACTGTGTCTTTCCACAGTGTTGGATTGATGGTATCGGGTGCTTCGTTCCCTCTAGATAAGCAGACGTCCTGAATAGCTCTCCAGTGTGAATCTGGACTCGTCTGTAAAGAATACTGAAGCCCATCGCTGTCTGGTCCAAGGAACGTGTTCTCTTGGCCAAGATAAACGAGCCTTTCTCTGTCGTCCGTTGAGGGGTACACATACAATTTGTCACCATGCATAGAGACCTGCATTGTGAAGAAGCCTTCGCACCGTACTAGCGGATATTCTTCTCTCTGATGCTAGAGTAGTCTGCAAAAAGGTTGCGGAACTTCTTTTTTTTCCGGTCCGAAAGAACTATAAAACGATATTCTGCACGTGTTGTAGCTCGTGGTCTGCCTATAACATGTCTTCTGGGCACAGAAGCTTCCGTTTGATATTGATTCCAGAAAGGGTGGACCACACTGCGAGACACATTAAGACGCCTAGGAGCATAAGCCTGTGGCAACTCCATTCATACGACCGTCCGCCACCTTAACGAATTGGGCAAAAAGTTTCTCTAAGACATTGCGGGACCCTGCTATCTGTTGTTAACGAATCCGCTAACAAAAGTTATAAATCAACAAAAGTTACACGCGTAATTATGAAAGCTTGATATTTGCACATTTTTCGCTGACTCATATACGCCTGTTCTTTTCTATGAAAACAAAGTGGTAGCTATCTTTTTGCATAAAGCTCATTTTTATCATTTATATAAACCATAAATTTTACTGTCAGTGCCATTTTTTTATGGTGAGCTTCGAAAAATATGTTGTTCCTTAACTTTTGGAAGCTAGTGTAAATATCGTAGAAGTATGTTATTACTAAAATTAGTTCGATACTTAATAGATGTGTAATTAAATATTGATATACAGGGTGTGTTACAATTCCCTCCCGAGTTTGGAAGGCTTATAAAAAATATATATTACCAATACATCAAATAATTTGACTTTTATTGGAAATTTTATTTATTAAAAGTCCAATATGTGAGCCTTTCGTGACAGCGACGAATTAATACAGTTTTATCCTGAGGGTAGTTAGTTCGTTCGGGAAGGGGGGGGTGGTGAGTTAGAAGATTGACATAGACACCCATTTTATGGAATAGTATAATCCCATTTTATGGAATGGTAAAATATCATCATTTATATTAATTTCTTTTTTCTCATTTGGAGCGTTAGCTCCTCGCCCGACTTTGATTCGTGATGCGTCAGATAAGAAGTCTAAATTAAAATTCTTGCCACACTCACACACAAGTTTTAACATGGCAACAAATGCAGTTGTGGGCCTTTGGCGTAAATTTCGTCTTTGGCACGAACACACGATCTTTTATGTAACCCCATAAAAAATCGACTGGAATTAGGTCCGGAGAGCCAGATGGCCACCAAAGAAGGCTATTGTCGTCTGCATAATCTTGTCCAATCCAACGACGAGAAGCCCGTAATTTGTGAAACAAAACTTGCAATGTATCTTTCTTTGAGTAGACTTTACTGGAGAAAGAAACATTGCAAGTTTTGTGTTTCTTGGAGAACAAAATAACTTCTCTCCCCCCACCCCCACCACCGACAAAATTGTATTAATCCGTAGCCGTTATGAAAGGTTCAGGTTCACATATCGGACTTTAGTGAAATAAATATGTAACATATCTTTCTCCAATAAAGTCAACTTTGTTGCTGTATTGGTAAAATATATATATATATTTAATAAGCCTTCAAACTCGGTAGGAAATTGTGACACTGTGTTAAAAAAAAAATTATATTTAGAAAAATTGCATTGTTGCACATGGTTCCCACGGTCCTGGAAAGTTAAATTTCTTTTTAACGAGCCCCATTCGAGGGCTCGAGCCCTGTAATATTCTACAGGGATCTTGAAAAGTTCTTAGTATAGATTTGTAAATTGTTCCAAATACTTTCATATTTTTGGAGTTGACTGTATATGAAATGCATTAAATTAAGGGCTTCCTGTAACTATCAAAATGGATATATTATGGGCTTACTATGAAACAGCGACAAATTACAATAATACACCCATAATACGTTTTTATGGATCAGTTCTGGTCTTATTATTGATGTCTATACATATTTTGATGTCCAGAAAAGGGGCTTGTGTAGATGGCAACACCCAAGATTTGACTATAAATAGACAATACGTCTATATGGACGTCTAAAAGACGTCATACAAATGTCATATAATGAATTTTATGCCTTCTCTATCAAATTCTCGCTGAGTGTTTTTACTAAACATGAAACTGGTTTCATGGTTTTATCAATCACCGTTTGTGGGTTATTTATTTTCAAAAGTAGGGTTCTTCTTGAATCACATTGCACTGAGGTTGTTGCGCGTGCAGAAATATGCTAGATATATTTCTGCACGCGCTGTAGATAAGTCTTATTAAATTTTCATTAATAAAAGCTTTTAAAATCACCAGTATGGTTTGTATTTTCATAGACTTCATCTTTAACCTTACGTTTGAGGTACTAGCAAAGACTTTTGGATTCATTAATTTATTTGTTCAAGAAATTTCCTGCTGTAACAAATAGCAATCTTCATACTACATTTTGTGAACATGCGCATCGCATACAAGTTATCGTTAATGGGGTACTTTAAAACACTTTTAGAAAAAACTTTCATATGATAGACAAACAACGGCCAAAAAAAAAAAACTTTGACGATACCATTCATTGCAAGTTAATATGCATTGCTGCATAAAGATTAGTGACAAATGCAAGAACAACTAGCAGTCGCATAGCATCTTTGACCTTTTGAAGGAGCTTAACTTACATGTCGACCAAGACTTGTCTTCTCCCCCCCCCCGTCCGCTATTGCTAATCTGTTTCTTACGTCCTGGGAGAGACGTAAACATCAATAAACCCTGGCGTTACTAATAGAAAAGCTTCAGTCATTCACTATTGTTAAAGTTGAGGTTTCAGAGGCTGGTAGTGGGGAATGTGCGAGCTAGATTTTCACGTCTTTATAGTTAACAAGTTAAAAAATCTTCCGTCCTGAAAAGATTAAGTGAATTTTGACCGAAGCATTGTTTTCTAGTTACACGTTGTGAATATAGTTTTCAATTAATCATCGTGATCGTAGCATGTCTTGAAAGATCGTGTTAAGTAGATTACGCATAGATGAAATTGAATTATTTAATAGAGCTCTCTCTCTCTCTACATATATATATATATATATATATAGATATTTTAATTTTTTGTGCACAAAAATATATATATTTATACAGAGTGCTACATAAAAGAGTTATGTTTATTAGCGCTAAAAGTACTTGATGAAATAGTCTGTATATAAATGCTCACAAAATTCTGGAAACACAGGTTGAATTTGTCTCAATTCGAAATGACAATGTTTCTCAAGCAGGGTAGGTTTTTTTAGAGAATCAGTAAAATTTTATTCTGAAAGAATGTCAATGTTCTGGATGAAAATTAAAGTGTTAGTGGAATTTCCAAGGAAGTTTTGAAAATAATTTTACTGATTTAGAAAAAAAGTAAATACCAATTTTCAAAAGCTTTCACCTGGAATTCCTTTTTGAAATCGCCTTTCATTGCGAAATATGCAGATTTTTCAAATAAATCTATCATAAAAAATTGTTATAACTCAAGTCAACATATATTTCACAGTGATTATTAAACGTCTAACTGCACTTTACTGTATGTTCCTAACTACTAATAGTGAATACTGACTGAGCTTCTGAAAATTTGGAAAACAACGTCATGTGACATTCTGTTCACGTTTTTAAGTACTTCAACAGATAAGTAGATAAATGTGTTCCTTGATCGTTTGTTTTAAAATACATATATAGAGACTCTTTAAAAAATATATGGCACACTTATAAAAATTGTTAAGCAGCGTGATACAAGTATGATGTACAAAGGGCATTCCATAAAAACTGAGAGTAAAATCATAAAAAATCAAGAAATATATTTACAGCAAAAAATACATCATTCTTTTTCAAAATACCTTCCGTCAGATGATATGCAATGGTCCCACCGTTCAACCCACTTTTAGAAACAAGTAGAGAAGCCCTTTTCTGGAAGCTGCTTCATAGAACCCTACACTGCTGAAATAACTTCAGAATCTGTGTTAAATTTTCTGCCATGGAGCTTCTTCTTCAACGTCGGAAACAGCCAGAAATCGCATGGTGCGAGATCTGGACTGTAAGGGGGATGTGACATGATTTTAATATTGCATTTACTAAGATATTGCTGAACAGAAGTAGCGACATGCGGGCGAGCAATATCATGATGTAATGTCCAATTCCCTACCAGTTCATCTCCATTTCTGCAGGGCAAATAAAACAGTTCTTTAAACAAGCACGGAACTAGGAAAATGGAATCGTCTGCCTCGTTTAGAATTTTGTATAAACGTACAGTTAACAGTTTGAAAAAATCGCCTGCACTTCTATTTTTTAGTTTCGCGGTGTTTCCACTACATAAAAAAATAACTCTCAGTTTTTATGGAATGCCCTTCGTATTTTTTGTACCAGTTAAGCATTATGAAATTATGTTGATGTATTTGAGAAATTTCTAACATTGCGTTATTTAAACTTAACTAATACTCTTTTTCAATACATTTCTAATGAAGCTTATTATTTATCTAACACATTATAGCATTTCTAAATGATTATTAATCAGGTCGTGCAAGCAACGTTTTTGACCATTTATAGCTATTCGATTCCGAATCAGCTTGGTTTTCTCTGCTAGTACCTCAAGTGTTTTTGATATTTTTAAAACATTCTTCATAAAAAACCGTCTCATATGATAAGATTTCAAAATAAAATTACTTTTAAATAAACTGCAAGTTTAAAATCTGGCATGCTTCACATATTATCTTTTCAGCATATACGTATTCTTTAGTTTTTCATGTATTTTTTTAATGCTGGATTCTTTTTTTAACTGCTTCAGGGATATGAATTTTAGAAATATTACTGACTAAAACGTTGATTGCATATTATAATGGGGAATCTACATATAAAAAACCCCTGCTTACTTAGCACAATATGTTGCAGTAAAGACCCACATAGTTATAAAAAAAAGATCAAAGTAAAAGACAAAAGAAGTCTAGAAACATGTTTTTTTTGCAGCGTCAGGCTTTCTTCTCATTTAAGGGCCTTTTTTTTTCCTTTAAGGCTTTAGAAATATGGGCTCAGATGTCAGAGAGGTCTGAAATTTATTGTTCCTTGAAAGTTTTAGAGATAATCCCTTCGTTCAAGAAACAGAATACATCCCTGTGAATATTTAGCCTATTGTTTTCTCTGAGTAAAAATTATAGTGTAGAAATGAATTCGAGTACTTACAAGTTTAGATGCAAAATATTGTAAATTTCAATTTGTATTCCATGCATATTAAACATGGAGTTTTAGAAGCTACAATTTACATTATTCCGATTACTGATTTGACTAAAACATAGCTATTAAAATTGATATTCGATGAACTTTCATGCTATATCATCTCAATCATTACTTTTAATTATTATAATCAGTAGTTAAACGCGAGCCTTGAAAGTTCGTAGTCTGTATGATATGTATATGTAGGTTCACCCAAAAAATAAGTTTCTCACTGCTAATAAAAAGGAACAAAACATTTTTACCTGAGAATATTTATTACAAAAGATATAGCAATATTTCAGCTACTTCTCAACATCGGATAAGAATCTTCGGACTTGTTACACTTCTCATACCGCGTGGTAAGTTTTTGCACTCCAGTATCTTAGAAGTCTGCCGTCTGAGAACTCAGCCAGCGTGTCACATCTGTTTGTAGTCGTGAGAAAATGATACGCGAACAGGAATTTCTTCAGGTGTAAGTCGCTGGGAGCTAGATCGGTACTATAAGTTGGATGATCAAATGCCTTCGAGAAATTGTCGCAGGGGGAAAATGTTCCCAGACCCTCCACCCAGAAACTTTGTTGGGAAATGTTTCCCATCCACCCTACAGCACCGATCTTGCTTCCAGTGATATGCAGCTGGAGAAATTCCTGTCCGGATATCAATTTACCACAGACTAAGACTGCAAACAGCTATGACACGTTGGCTCCGCTTTCAGGAGGCAGACTTCTATGACACTGGGCTACATAGCTTGCCGCTTGGTGTGACAAGTGTTACAATTGAGGTGATTCTTATGTAGTGAAATAGGTGAAATATGGCTGTATCTTTTGCAATAAATATTTTCAGGTAAAAGTGTTTTGTCCCTTTTTATTGGTAGCTGTAAATTTATTTTCCAGATGACTATCGTACATATATATATATAAACTGATTTCCAAAAGTATAAAATGAAACCAATCAGCATTTTTTAAACATACATATACTTAAAATATTTTTTTTTTCATAAATACTATGAATAAGCATTATTATATATCTAAAAAGAAATCTATTATAACTGTAAGGCATTCGAAAAATGAATCTCACAAAACTCCCCTTTTACAATTAAAAGTCAAATCACTGAAATCAAATGTTTTACTTTATACTTTCTTTAGAATTGCTATCTGAGCCAATTTAGAGAAATTACTGACATACAACATATTTTCTATAAACTGCCTTGGAAATTAACCATGAACCGAATTTAAGTACTTTCGGCACCATGATTCGAGTACTGCACAATGACCAATATGAAAATGGCACGCATTGTACATGCTAATTACGTATTAATAGATATATTACGTTATACAATTATTTCGCAGTCACTTAAAATTTATATGGTAGTAATAAACATACCTATAAGAGAGCTTTCATATACCAAATATACAGAATAACCCAAAAACATTGCTTTCATTCCTTATGTATTGATCTCACACCTACATTATAAATTGCCAAGTTATTTAAAATATTCCCTGATTTTATGGTATCTATTAAATTTGATAAAATACAAAATTTAAGTTTTTATAAGGACCCTGCACAAAAAAAATTCCGTATAAGTAAAATACATCTCATACAATAATGAGATGATGTACAAATTTTGAGAATTTTATTCAAAATAGCGTCAGAAATATAAAGATAAATATGCGCTGACGACGGATTTTCAACGGATTTAGAAGGGGAAAATATCACGTCAGATCAGGGGCGTAGCCAGAAATTTTTGATGGGGGGGTTACGACTACTACAACTCATATATATCTATACATGTGTGTGATAATGTAGTGAAGAATATACATTTTGTATGGCAAAAATTTCTCATGGGGGGGTTATGATCCCCCCTAACTCCCCCGTTGGCTCTGCCCCTGCGTCAGATAGTTTCATTTCATAGGTCGTAGAGAAAATATACACACACACACAATAAATACATTCTAGCTATAAAAGTTTATATTTAAATTCATGTGTAGCCCAACTGGGAATTTTATGTACGGGGCCACATAAAATTTAAATTTTGCATTCACTGAAATTTAATTCACTGAAAATTTTCACCTATTTCATTAAATTCTAGCACCTTTCTTTACGTCACTTTGTAATTTATTATATAGGTCCATGATCAATATTAAAGAAATAAAAGGCGAAGTCAATGTTTTTGAGACAACCTGTATACTCCATTGTTTACTACGCTGGGCTCCGATGTGCATTTAGGTATGCCCTAGAAATAGACTAATGCACATGGCATTATGAATAACATAACATTATACGTACAAATTACCAATTAGGAAATTACCAATTAGGCTCCAACGCTAATGAGGTGATGCATAATTTCAGCCTTTCATCATAAAAATCTCAGGGATATCTACAAACAAACGTGATCAGAGGCTATACATGAATTTGCGTATGAATGTTCACTGATAGAGTGCAAAAGAATTTTCTTTCGTAATTTCTGAACGACATGTGAAACGCGATCATCCGACGTGATTATTTCTCTTCTAGAGGAATTAAAAAGAGGTTTAAGTCAGCCTATATTTATCTTCATGTCTTTGACAATTTTTAAGAGGTAATTCTCAAATTTTTTTACATCAGTGTATGAGGTATATTTTAGTAACTGGATTTTTTTTTTCTCGGGGTCACATACAAATAAAAGATAAGTGTAACTTTTTAAAAATTTACGAGACGAATTTTTAATAGTTCTTTTTTCTCTCTTATTTCGACTATTCTTTTAAAATTTACATTGCCCATTAATCTTTAGTAGGTGAAAAATTAAAACGTTTTACTACCTTTTTAGAACACCCTGCACTATTATTATGTCCTCACACGTAATTAAAAGTAAAATACGGTAACTCTAAAAAACCAAACATGAAAATTTGTTTGAAATAATGAATTCACTCCAACGTTGCTACCAAATGTTGCAGAACTCAAAACATATTGTCCGACTATTGTTTTTAGATACGGAGCTGGAAATTTAACTACACGCAGTCCATTATGTCCTGGAGCTCACTGCGTTCTATAAATATCTCCTAAGGAGCCGCTGGATAAACCCAAAGCAAATGCATCTGTTTAGTAATCCGTAAGGCTTTAGTGAACTGGGGAAAAGTTCTGTTCTACAATGATAACAGTAAAGAATAAAAGACTTCGCCTGACCCCTGCAAATGAAAGAATGAGGAAGGCTTTTCCGGGTGATTGGATTTTTCCGTCTGTTTGTACGAGTGTTCTGAATACATTTTATTGCCCTCGTTCTTATTTTTCCTGACGCGTCCAATATCTTTCGGAAACGGGCGCATAGTCTGAGGGATGGGAGTTTGTGAAAGAAGTGTACGGGAGTTAGGGAATGCATGGTTCTAAGTTTGAAACTAAGTTCCTTCCGTTTAAAAAAAAAAAAATTAAAATCTGAAACACTTTTATATTTTAAATACACACTAAAGGGCTGTTTATTAAAAGCTTATCATAATCCATGCGCCGTCCTTATTTTCTTTCTTATTCCATTAAGTTGGAAAGTATATCATTTTCTTGAGTGCACCGTGTTTTACTACCTTGTTCCATAAAACACATCTTTGAATTTGAAATCTACCTTAAATTTGCCTCCTAAAGCTGTTTTACAATATCCGATCAGCATACTCCAACTATACTTCACTGTTTGGAATGGACATCATAATCCATGAGAGTGCCGTGTTTGCATTTCTTGATCCACAAACACTTCTTCAGAACTGAAACCTATTTTAAAACTCTTACCAAAAATGTTTAACAATCTTCGTCAGGCATATTCTAAATATACTTCACCTTTATAAATACCATTTGGAAAGTGTATCGCAATCCACTTTATAGCGTATTTTTCTTCCCTGTTCCATGAAGCACTTATTCAAAATTGAAACCTATATTAAAATTGGTACCTTTGTATTATCCCGGCGGTCCGCCAAAACGAGCGATTTTTCAACAAGATAAATACCGGATACATGAAATTATTGATGGTTCGGAAAACGATTGGCAACAGTTTGCCAGCACATTTGACGAAAAAATAGTTTTGCCAGAATGACCGCCGGGATAATGCGTAAATATGTTAAAATCGCTTACTAAAAGTATTTTATAATCTTCGCCCGGCATATTCTAACTATACTTTTCCTTTGTAATAAACTGTCAATTTTTGCCAGTTTCTAGACAAATTTGGAAGATATCACCAAGCTTGGTCTTGCTTTGAAGACTTATTTTTTATCGCCAAACTTGGAGATCAATTATGTAAAATTGCATACCTTGTGCGACTTCCAATATTTTATCGTCCGCCCTCACCCTTTACGTTTTCTGGCAAACACACATGAAAAGTGCTTCGCCGTGACAAATCACGTAGCCAAGTGATGTTAACATGTAAGAAACTGCTTGATTTTAATAGCACTGTATTGCTTAAAAAAAAAAAAAAAAAAAAAAAAAAAAAACTTGCGCACGGTGACGCAGATATGCATCACCGTGTTGCATATCTGCAGCATACCAATTAAAAATATGATTAATTTCTGTATAAATTAATCATATTTTTAAACGCTAATAATTATTGCAGCACTTACAGTGTTTCTTTGTACCTTAGAAGAATGTGAATGATTTTTAAAAATGTACTCAGTTCAAACTGTTCACAAACACTTCAGTAAAATTTTCGTGCTCTACAGATATATTTTAAAGCAGTACAAAAGTAAAAATAAGAATTTCATTGAATTCTGCCACAAACAAATTTTTGTCAATAATGTTACATGATTTACAAAACTGAAAGATGAAAATTTTCAGTATGCTTTCAATCTGTTTCTGAACCCTGTAGTAAAAATTATTTAAAAATTTCAGTTGCTGACATATAAATTGATAAAATTCCGTGAGTCATTAAATATGTATTTGGCATAACTTTTTAAATCATTCGAAAGAGGGTAGATTCTTCTACATGAATCTAAGTTTTGATTTTTCGTTCGAATTGATTTATGTTGATTTTCAGATCATTATAATGGAATGTCAAATTGAGAAAAATGAGTATTTTTGAGAACTCTCTTTTTTTGATTTTAGTCAAGGACTTAAAACCGCAAAAGCTGCTCGGGACATTAGTGCTGTGTATGGAGAGGATGCCGTAGCTGATAGAACCATTTGTGATTCCCTTGTCAAGTTCAAAAATAGTAATTTTGACCTCAAAATCGCACGTGGGGCGTTTTGTTCACATTCACCATTACTCAGCTTTGGAAAATCGCTCCATGACCAAGAGCATCTTTGTCTACTATTACCTCCAGAAGATGTCTCTGTTATAATTGTCTCATGTGAACAACAGGCATGAAGTTTCTTCCGTATTTGCATGCTACAAAAATTTCAAACCCCAAGCGCAAGTTGCGTTGAGTTGATGCGACACTATTGTACATGCTCTACGTAGCGCCTATTCAGTTATAAAGATAAAAGGTACAAGCATTTGAACCACGGTCCTTTTGAATTGCGATCACAGGCGATACCACTGCGCCACATTGCGGGATCGTGTTTTGCTCTGAAGACAATCATTTCTCTCTGTCCAAGTTTCGTGATTTCACCGTGTAGAAATTCGCGAAAAACAAATGGGAGTTTTAACTGTTATATTCTTCTCATTAATGTTCATGCTCTACAACTTTGTAATCAGTTTTTTTTCTCCATCTGTTTCCGTTTTCAAGATAAAAAGGCTAACTCCGTAGTTTTCCACCATATGGCGCCATATGCGGTTTTATTTAGCAGCACATGGCTGCTTTACTGTACCTAGACACTATTTTCATTAATACATCAGCTGGAATTTATTGGATATTCTGTATATTGTTTTCAGATATTACATGCATAACACGTGAAAAAATTGATAGGTTTATCCTTTGTGCACACAAAAAAAAGGAGAAAGAAGAAAAACAAGATGTTACTTAGCAATATTTAAGGTTTCCTATATAAATGCTCAAACAATGGAGTGTTTGCTGTGAAGTTTTCACTATAAGCGGTTTTTTGAAATATTTAAACATCTGCAGCGTGCCACCGACATATATTTGCTGAATTAAACTAAACACTGGGCTTATTATAATTGTTTCAATAATTCAAAACATGCAGAATGTATTTCCTTCGATCATCGCAGACCTTATTCACTATATTCTGCCACTATCTATGTCGGCGTCAGCAGTGATGCATTACATTGAGCCAATTACGTCAAGTAACGCTTCGAAGTCAGGGATTTGCTATGGATAATAGTTAAATGCTAATTTTGATGAAAATGCTCTGTCAGTAATTGAAACAATACTAAGTATTTCTGTTATGTCGTTTTTAATGTAATCATAGAACTTATCCATGAGGAGATTTTTAATGTTTATAATGATTTTGTGAGTATCATTTTCGCTTCATATTAAGCAAGCATTTTGCAAAAAATATGACCTGGGTGACTATGCAAGAAATTATATAGGGAAATATATGTATGATTGAAAATGTATATAGGCATAGCTGCCAACTACTACGGAATATAATTTTTAACCACTAATTTTTAACCACTTTTTTAAAACAATAATTTTCGGCTCAAAATGTAGCAAAATTTTTGGACTGCACAGTTGGCCTGGCTACTATTTCGAAAAAAAAATACTAAAAAAATATACTAATTACAAAAAGTGGTTAATTATATTCCGCAGTAGTTGGCAGCTATGTATATAGGGAATTAATATTATTAGGAAATAATATTATGAAAAGGGGGGTGTAGGGATATATAGGGAATAATATTATCAAAAAGTCCAAAGCAAAAGCTACTGCTTTATGTTGGGTGTCGTCTACTGGTGCCTTTACGACTATATCTTACTGTATTAGCTATTGTATTAAGCAAAATATTTGCATAATTAAAAGCTACTTTACTCTTTAGTTCAAAATTTAAGGCACATAACAGTTTTTTTTAATTAAGAGACCGTATTTATACGCTCACTGTTTTCCCTACTTCATTACAATTCATCGTTATTATTATAATTTTATATAGAAAATTCTTTTACGTTTAGCATTTAGTATTCATTCTTAAACATTTATATAAAATGAATGCTTTTAGACAGTTTCAAAATACTATTCAATTTTTATTCTTATTTCCATATTTTGCTGGTCAGTAACTAGGTTTAAGATATTATTGTTGTCAATCAAAAACTATATTCAAATATTCGAATGATATTCTAGTAAACTTTACCCATTCATTAAGCCAAAGCCAAATTTTTGCATGTCAGTTTACGATACAAAAATCTAATGTAAGGCGAATTACAACTACTATAAAAGCATTTATTTTCGCGAGCTGTAATTTTCCGCAAAAATAAAGATACCGATGTTTTTGCGAGCTGAAGATTTCGCGAATTTTATATGAATTGAACCGAAAATTGAAAAATACCAAGCATTTCTAGCCATAGAACCCCTTTTAGATAGGACATTTTAAGAAACTTCGTTTTGTCCAAAAAGTACGCCCCCCCCCTTCCTTCCATTTTGAATGGCTGCGAAGAAGCTTGTATAAATATTTTAAGTCATTTTGTAAGTTATATTGTAAGTCATGAGCTGCATTCTATTAGGTGTATTATTGTTTTATATTCAAGAAATATTTATAAGAAAGGAAGTTAAGTTGTAGGAAAGAGAGAAAGCTGTCAAGAAAGAGTTTATAAATGTGCAATAAATCATTAAAGCTTGGTAAGTGAAAAATTTCTGACTTTTTATTATTATTTGAAGCGAAAAAAATAAATATTTCGTGAGGATCTAAATTTTGCGATTACAACGGGCTCGCAAAAATTGCGAAAACTTACGCCTTGCGAAAATTGCTTTTACAGTACTTTTTTTCGCAATCTGTGGGCATTTTATTCTGACTTTTCTTAAAAAGTAAGAACTTTTTACTGCTAAAGAAGAATGGGCCCTTTGTACTATAAGAAACTTTCATACGGTATGATTTTTTACAACGTGCACTACTTACTTATCCTATATTAATTTTGACTTTCAAAATCTAGATTGTTGAAGCGTTGTTATGTTGCATCTAACAGTGTCTCATTTGAAGTGTATATAAGTATTAGATGTACCGAAAAGTAATGTAATATTTTTGTACGTCAATATATATTTTGGTTAGCCAAAACTACTGCAGGTAACAAAACAAAATTTGGCACGTACATATATATATATTTTTTTTTTTTTTTCCGTAGCCACTATATTGGAGAGCATTTTCCAGAATTCGTAACTTACAAGGGGTCAAAACGTCCTTTTTACATCAAAGAAGAAAAGGGCTATCCATAAAATTCTTGCTGTAAAATACAACACTCACCAGTACCTAAAAATCGATTTCCGAACATTTCGAATATAATTCTACAAGGAGGGTAGACGTGTGCAAAAAGGGGGCGAGTGGTCATTTTTTTAAAGAAACAAAATATTATCTATCAAATTATTGCTTTTAAATTTAACAAATATGAGTACTATGCTTAGCCACAGCGTGTTTATAATTCAATACTTGTTCAAAATTTATTTGTTTGAATTTTATGTTAACAAAAGGACAATACTTTTCGATATACCTAATATTTCAATCATGTTTATTTTTTTCTGCTAACCCAATGGATTTTTGTATAGGCATCCTGCAATGTTTTTTCACATCATTTTGCAGCAAAACTCATACACTGCAAACGCAACAATAAATAACAGAATCAGGAGGCGATTTTGCTAAGATGCCGATTCTAAATCGAATTCCATTGAAAAGATTCCGTTCTGTTAATCGGTTTATTCCTTGCCTCTATGATGGACGGATCTTAGAGGAGGTCTTAACCCCTCGAGTGTTATCTTCTCAAAACAGACCATTCTTCTTCGTCTTATGCTTTGTAAGTAACTTCTGTTCCCATGGTCTTATTGCTTACTTCAGTTGAAATCAATACACGCAAGACTAATAATGGAATCAAAAACTCTTTCTAATCTCTAGTGATTTGCTGTGAGGTGAAGTGTAAAATTAAGACTCTGGCCTATATAGATTGAAGAAAGACTTTATCGAGAAAGTCGAAAAAAATTGTGATTATAAATTATGTCTATTTTTTTTACTATAATATGTTCAACATATACAATGTGAATCTAAACTCTTGGACAAAACTTTAAGAGGTGATAGGCCACATAATAAGGAATCAGAATCACATAGCAATGTGGGGTTGGCAACACTGTCTTCAAGTAGCTGTTAATAATCACTTTGGAAAAAGTTCTGAAACAACAGTGCACTTTCCGACCATTGTTCGTCAGAAACTAATGTATTTTTCTCCGAAAACAGAAGACTAAAATGGATAGTTTAAAAATTCTATTTTTAAGAGAGCCGAGCCTATTGTTTGTGAAGAAATTAGACAAACACTGAAGAAATTAGACGAACTGGTTAAGAGAGTCTGGTTAAGAAACAAGACGAACGCTTCAATACTTTTCACGAAGTGATTATTACCAGGTAAGTGAAAACTGCGTTTTTGACCCCACATTGCTATGTGATTCTGATTCTTTATTATGTGCCCTATAACCCCTTAAAGTTTTACCCAAGAGTTTAGATTCACCCTGTATGTATAGCGAAATTCATAATATACAGGAAATAAAACGGAACTGTATGGTTATATTTTCGTTCTATTAAAAAAATTATGAATGCTAAAATAATTACAATATTATTCATAATAAACGCATCGAAGATTGCTTTACTTTAGGATAAAAAAAACAGATATCACAAACAAAATAATATATCCACAAAAGAAAAGCTAAATGTACTTAAAATTAACTAGAAAAAAACTTGCAATTTGTTAAAATACAGATTGTAGAAAAAAATATCACATTAGAGTACATTCAAAATACAATGAGAAATGTTCCTGCACAGAATTAGCTAATTAATTTTTTAATCGGTTTATCGGTACAAAATCTACAGAGTGTTCAAGAAAACGCATAATACAACCGTAATAATATAAAAAGTGTTTACTTCGCATTTCTTTAAACACTTTAAAGTTCTTTTACATTGAGCAGTTTTCTTTCGGATTTATTATTCTTTTCTTAAAAACGTTACAGAAAACCACCAAAAAGAAATTCCCTCGGCTATATTGCAGGAATAAAAAAAATAATGGCTGTAGGAAAAACTCATGCATTCCCCTTTTTATAAAATGATTGCTCCAGATACACAGTTCGTTAACTCACCGATCAGCTGAGTCAAAGCTTTGAAAGGATAAGCGATAAAAACGGAACGGGTACAATATGCAGATTACGGGATCGAATTGAATAAGAATTCAAATTAGCGCACAAGACAAAATAATTCAGCCCCTTTTGTAAGAATCATAAAATCTCAGCATTACGTTTGAGCATAAAATAGCGATTCTGACACAAATGCATTAAACTGAGCATTTTCCGTAAGCCCTTTTTTGCCGTTTAAAATTTGTCTTCTGTTTTTTTAGGTTTCTTTTTTATTCCCCGAAATATGTCACGGAGAGTAAAAATTGTAAAAAATAAGTCATAAATTTTCTTTTGTTAACCATAGAGAATAGCATTCAAAAATTTAAAACAGTGTGTTCCTTTAGATAAGTTCTTCGTGAGAATTAGTATTGTATTTAAAATTTCAGATTTTAAACAATTAAAAAAATTAATTATGGAGGAAAAATGATATTATTCGTTTATGATTATTTTGTAAAACATTCTGCTGCTCGACCAAAACTAGTCCGAAATTAATTCCTGAATTCTTTAATATTCTAATTCTATAGTGACTGCACAAAACTTCATTCTCTATTTTGTGCAACCAGTCCTTCTTGTGATGAAGCAAATGTTAAAGTGGCATTCTTGTTGTTATAAATTGACATGCATATTTGTCACTAGAAGGCACTGATACTTTTTAATCTATAAAATTATCTTTATTATTACAAGATTAACAAGGTCTATTTAATGAATGGCAAAACAATCCTCAAAACAACCGAACTGAAATTTTAGATTCGATCTAAAAAAGCAGGTTTCAAATTTGAAATAGATAAAATCTCGAGAGCATGAACTGTTACGAAATCATGATAGTTTCAATAAGAAATGTGAAGAAGCAGTCAACGACAGCGTGGGGTGATGAAAATATTTGACCTAGTCGCTAAGCCTTCTTCCTATCAGAATACGGAAAGTGAAGCCGTGTGGTGAAGTTGGGAGGGTGACATCCTCTCTCGGCTGGACTGCTGTGGAACCATGTGCGCTAATGGCAGCAGGTACTTGTAAAATCTAATCCGTGGCTTTAATGTCCTCTATATTCACGATACGTCCTAGGATGACGAACCAGGTGCTATCTCTCTCATCTTGAATTGGTTAAAATTTAAGAGATATCGGGATAAGTCGGTCTTTTTTTACACTGGGATTCATTAAAATGGAAGCAGCTTCCCATCGCCCAACGCCGTCTTATATAGAGGATCTGGATTTCATTGACCGAGTTTTTAATAGAAAGTGACAATGTATAAATATTCATTAATTGATTAGATTTTATATAGCGCCAAATATAATTGTCACTACAGTTTGCTGCATGTATCAGTATTAGTAAGCTATATAGTTTTTCTTTTTACAACATTCAACAAATGGGATTGTTTATTTACAGTTTTAAAGTTCCACTAAGTAACACTTCATACCAGTTTTTAAATATATCCAATACTGTATTTTTTAGATAACTGTCATGAGGATTTTCTGGACTCATTTAGAAACATTATTTAAGATTCGAACTAACAATGAGAAACTATGAGATAACTTATCAATCACTTAGATACTAAATAGTTAGATAAACTTCATATTATGAAGGTTTATAATCCAGAAAGTCAAGAATAAGATTTGAGCATGTCGTGTTTCCATGCTTAAAATATACGCACAAATTTAGCCGGAAATCGCACTTTTCAATAATAAAATCTAGAATTCCTTCTTTGAGAGTTCTCATGAGTGAATCTGCAACAAACTTCCTAATCCGTTTGCGATTTCTCTGGGGAAAAGGAAGTACGTGGGAGAATATGTTCTCTCTTCCCATTTGCATCCGGAGAGAACCATTTAAATCTCTTAAACGAATTCAGATGCAAATTCGACACTATACAATTTTGAAACCGTAGATTGATACAAGTTGACTTCGTTTCTTTACCCCGATGCTTCAAATGTGTACCTTGAAGGAAATCTAAAAACACTTTTGTCATCAATCTTGATCCGCCGCGGAAATCCATGAATCATTTGAACTGAGCCAAATAGATGTGAATTTTTTTCAGCACGGACACGCCCCTTCCTTTACATCGACGACAAAATTTTACATGTTCGAAATTGAAGCAGTATGCTAAGCCTTTCAATTGTTTGATATCATTAATATTAAGGGGACAAGGGACATTCAATATTCAAAATTTTCAATTTTGAATTTTTACTTGTAATAATATGTAAAGTTGTTTAACATAAAATCATAGTTGTTTAACATAATAGTTTGCATCTATATTGAAACTAAAAATTAAAAAGTAAATATTTTTAAAAATGAAAACTTGATATTTTTTTGAAAAAATACGCCTTCTTTTTTATTTAAAATATCCCATGCGCATTCCAAATTAATAAAAAGCTATAATTTTTTAAGTATGCATCTGCATTATATATATGAACATATCTGCACATTCATTTTTATGTGTGACAAGGGTAAGCTTTATAGAAAAAATAAATTCATGTGAGATGTAGCTCTTTTTCAAATTTACACCCTATTGTTACATTTAAATTCCTATATCTCTATTAATTAACTTTTGTTTGAAAATTTAATACGCAGTTATGTTCATATATGCATTGCAAGTACACTGTAAAAAAATAACAGCTTTTTATTAATTTGGAATGCGCATGGGATATTTTGAAAAAAATATTGAATGCGCGTTTTTTTCGCAAAGATATTAATATATTTTTTAAAATAATATTTAATTTTTTATTTTTAGTATTAATGTAAACGTAAGCCTTTGTGTTAAACATTTTTACGTATGATTGGAGACTAAAAATTAAGAAATGACATTACAGTTTTTACAGTTTTGACGTCCCTTGTCCCCTTAAGTAACTTTATGTTATTTGCGTTGTATCTCTCCTTTCAAATTCGTTTTGTAGAGCACCAATGCAGTATTTTATACATTCACATACAAACAGTTCTGTTGAAACAATTTTTAATATGTCAGTCATAATGTTGACAGTCAACTTGTGAGGCAAAAATAACTATTGTATACTTTCAAGGAATAGCAACTATGGATAATGATCTAGCGATTATTTCGGGATGGTGAAAGGATTTTTAGCATATTCAGGGCTGCTATCAGTGTAGGAAACCTACTTTACAAGAAAAAGTCAGCTAAAACTGCAAATTTTGTGCAACCAAGAAAATTATGAAACGAGATCTAGAAAATTATGTGAAGTCTGCATTCATAAATAATTTTTAATTCTAAGTATATCGAGACTGCTCTAAATATGACTTGATAACAACGCTGGACAAAACTTCGGTGACTATTTGATTATAAAAATCTATGAATCATGTACGGATGTATTCCCCACCCTGACTTGAAGGGATAATAAGGTTCAAATATGAATATCAGAAACTCTTTATAAAAATTTAAACATTTTGTAGAAAGTACTACATGAAAATTGGTAGCAAAACTTTGGCTACTAGGAAGGAACCACGTATGCGTAACAAATAAAAGATAAGTTGTGAGACAGTTATTGAATTTGCGCTCCTTTAACTCAACGACCTTTTGAAAACGTCCAGGAATTGATTTCAATATATTCATTATGGTTTTCTTTGATAATCTCTCCAGAGTATTAATCAAATCTTTCCAATCGTCGTGTGGCTTATCGATATACCCAATCTCTTCCATTATGTTCCACACATTCTTGATGATATTCTGATCGGAGCTGCACCTTGCCATCTAAGACAACAATGTTATTGGACTTCAGGTATTTCAACTTTTTTTTTCTTTCAGTATGGATTGTCTTGCAGGCAAAATCATTTGTTCTACCCTAACTTACTATGACACCACGGGAGAGAGGTGGTTACTGCATTACCAAGATATTTTAGGCTGTTATATTTGCCTTCAACAGCCTTTATCATGAGATTACCTAAGCTGAAAATGGTACCTAAAATCATAACACTGCCACCACTCATTTGAAGCTTCACTCTGTGTGGTGCAATGATGCCATCCCTTCTGTGTTCGACGTATGAACTGACGTTGTCGGGCGCATCCAATAAAAAACGCTTCTCATCCGTGAAAATCACTTGCTAGAAGACCGTGAATTCGACAATGTATTTGTGAGCGAACTTGAGACGCTCTATTCCCTGCGTCTCAGCGTTAACGGCAGCTCTTTCCTGATTGTTTCGTAGTTAAAACTTTTGTTTAGCTAACGTTCGACAAATAGTTCAGCGTGAGGCTGTGACACCGGTTTTATTCTTTACGACGCGGCTGGTGAATAGTTCATCTTGCCTTATTAATTGAAGTGCCGTTTTCCTATTTCCCCCTTTCCGTCACAGACGGACATGCAGGACGTCCAGTCTTCTTCCCTGTTTTTCAGTTACTATCTTTGAGCACAGTGATGACTGTACAGTTGAAAACACTTTCCTACGCGGCTATTTTCCTAAGACTTTTAAGCTGGCCACACAACTGGATGAATTCGGAAAGTTCTTCTTCACTGATCATCCGTCATGTCTGTTAGCTACTGCATTCTTTTTCCCCTCTATTTAAGCTATAAAACTGGTAACGGAGCAATTACATTTGTATTAAATATTTCCAAAACTGTTTCTGGTGGCCAAAGTTCCCATTATAATCTTCACTGTTTTGCGATAATATAGTAATTTGACGTTCATATGTACGCATTATTGATTTATCGTTGTATTTTCCATAGCATACCTTTTAAAACGATACTCGTGGTACAGGTACAGGTGGTCATCAAAGTTTTTTTCCAGAAGTGTAGGTGCGCATCAGTGGCTGATAGAGAATTTTTTTAGAAGGTAGGGCCTGGTTAAAAAAGGGATAAAAGAACGACAGTGTTTCAGTGTAAAATTTTGCTTTATTGTAAGTTTTGTTTAGGTTAAATAAGCTTTGTTTCTATACTACTTCCCCATCCGGAAAAA
The DNA here is from genome assembly GCA_038373885.1 of Cheiracanthium punctorium. Lineage (NCBI taxonomy): Eukaryota > Metazoa > Arthropoda > Arachnida > Araneae > Cheiracanthiidae > Cheiracanthium > Cheiracanthium punctorium. The sequence continues at coordinate 21,371 of JAWZYV010006338.1, read as the reverse complement.
AATGGCAAATTCGGCACTAGAGCGGATCCATGTCTAGTCATACTTATTTTTTTCCAGACATACGGCAAATATAAAAGAAATTTAAAAATGATGATTTTTGATAAGCTTCTACATCACACTTCAAGATTTTTCAAGTTTTCAGCCTAAATTTAACTATCCCCGACTTTTCTTAATTAAAGTGAAACTTCCTGGCAATTGCAGGTTTTACAAGTTTACTTTTGGTGACCCCGAATGCACCAAATAAACCTACCAGCATCTCAAAATACTCGCATGATTATTATCAACAATGGCATTGCAATTAAAATATGCAATATATTTTCTTGTGATCAATTTAACTGCCAATACTATTAAAGACAAATTAAAATATCATTGTTTCATTTTTTCGGCTCTGTATATATGAAGTCTATACACTTAATGGCATTAATATAAGTAACATGTAAACGACATTTTTAATATTTTGATTTTTTTAAAATAACATATACTTTATAATAATAAGAAAAGTGCAAGACACTTCGTATGATGTATATTAATTAAACGCATCAATCCTTTTCCATACTAATATTACAATAACTCAGCAAGATATTTTTTTTAAAAGAGTTTTACAATACAAACAGAAAATATAGTAAATTTCGTATCTTCTTACGTGTTCCCAACTTCAGTAAATACTGTATACTTAGCATTTATACCCTTCAGGTTATCCAAACTCTGTCAAAATTTGTTCTTCAGAAAAAAACATAAAAGTGCTTTTGCACCTTCAGCTCAAATATTTTTCTTCTTAGAAAATTCATGGGTAAAATGCTTTTTTTCTCCTTCCTCTCTTTTTCTGAAGGCTGGTTCGAAACTTACTTCAAAATGAAAAAAATAAAGTTACACGGCACAAATGTTAAAAATTTCGTGGGTTTTATTTAGAATTATTTATAATGTGTTAATGTGGTGTATCTCCCAGTTTAGTTTAGATCTTCTTGCAGCTAAATATTAGTGCGTAACGAATTGTTCAAATTTTCGATGAACATAAAACTCAAGATTTCTAAGTTTAAAAATATGACAAAACGGCTATGAATTAATTAATGAGTTATGATCAGTTCTGTAGAGGTCTAATGTTCAAATATTTATTTCATAAATATGTTGAAATTTGTTTAAATATTGCAGTAACTTAATATTTCGTTCTTGTAAATTTTATCAAATCTAAATTATGAAATTATGTATTTTCCAGAGAGATGCTAGCATTTACATAGTAATAGAATTATATGTGTTATGGTATTTAAAATATGGTACTTATATGGTATTTCAATTAAATAGCAATGCTATTTTGGACAACCTTGTATAAAATCGGTCCAGAATCACAAACGCAACTAGCATATGCGTCACATAATGAACAATTTATACATTCACAGATTAATCAAGTTACTCCACGAAATCTCGCAAGCATAGCATACACGCGGAAAAAAATTAATCAATAAAATATCCATTTTAAACATAGGTTTTCGCAAGTCAATGTTTGATGAAAATAAACTAATTATTTGAAACTTTGAATAAGCATTTCTGATCTTTTCGAAATGGTTTTCAACTGTTGAGTGAAGACCATGTTTGGAATCCAACAGTGTTATTACCTTATCTGCTCAGAAATTTTGTTGCTAAATGGTAATTCAACGAACTTACCAAAAAATATTAATGTTTTCTCTTTGTCGGTCCGTTCATCAATACCATACAAAAATTACCAAGCAAAATCTGTAATTGATAGACAATGTAAAATGGTCCCTGTTGTATATGGCAGAGGTAATAATAGTTACAAACAGACACACAAATGTATCTTATGCGTTACAATTATCGAAAACTTTTTCATAAATGCATTTGAGACACAATATTATATTTAAAAGAATTACAGGTGTAACTGTTTGAGTAACAGATTTTGAAATTTAGGATATCATGTTCTCCGTTGAAAATGACGAACTTACTATTTGAGTTGCCTTCACAAAAATTAATAAGACGATGTTAGTAGATTTTGATTTAATATCTGCGATTTTAAAGCATATTGCAGCAACACTATTTTATCTGCAATAAACTATTCGGTGTTCAATTTTTTTTTTGTTGTGGAAGCATAACTACGGCGAATCTTCTTCTGCTATAACTGGATGATTAGAAAACACATACATGTGCTTTTGCACCTTAATATTAGAGACCATGTTAATTGTTCATGATGCAGCTTTAAAAAACCTAGGAAAAGTTTAAAAACACATAATTTTATCGTTGATTATGTATGTTTAATATTTCATACTTTAGAGTGATTTTTTTGTAGTTTTACTCTCAGGAATGTTGATTACCTATTTTACACATCAAGAAGTGCACAATGTGGTGTCATTGGACTGCGAAGCTAAATCAATTTTTTAAAATTGAACATGAATGATCGCATTGGTGGCGTACACTGCGTTAACAATAAATCTGGAACGTTTCACTTTAAAAATGAAAACAAATCAGTTTAGACTTTTAATGTAGTTTTTATTGAAACAAAATTAAGATTCTTTTACAGTGGCTGGTAGCATAGCGCAAACAATCGTGCACTTCTTGGACAGAATCTAAAGCGTTGAGTGACTGAAAAAATGCTTGAGAACACAAAAAGCGCACCTGGCGACAGAGCTGAGAGCTAGAAGGAAGGGTCTCCAAATAAATCGATATATTGAATAAATGAGAAGGTCGTTAGACTTTAATGTGTGTTATCAAAATTTAATATGTTTCACCAAGAGTTGAAAGGTAAGACGACTTTGTAACCAAAGCAATATTGCTGAAACCCCGTGGGAAGGAATGACAAATAAATGAATTCACAGACAGACGACGCTTGCTAAATATATTCTTGAAAAAAATGAGAAGGTCGTTAGGCTTTAATGTGTGTCATCAAAATTTAATGTGTTTCACCAAGAGTTGAAAGGTAAGACGGCTTTGTAACCAAAGCAATGTTGCTGAAACCCCGTGGGAAGGAATGACAAATAAATGAATTCACAGACAGACGACGCTTGCTAAATATATTCTACAAGTTAAAATAAAGTAATTTAAAAAACATTTAAAAAGCTTATATATAACAGTTTCTAGCTAGTTATACAACAGTTAACAGTATAAATTCTAAATTCAACACTTTTCTGAAATTTAGAATACGTAAAGGAAAATCAAAAGTAATTACAAATATTTGATAACTGCATCACACTCAACAAGTTCTGCTACAGTAATCACGCAATATAAGTCTAATAATCACGCAATGGCAAAATATTTTTAAAGTCAATCCAGTACTACAAGTATTGAAAAATCAATTATTATAATCTTCCCACTCCCGTTATAAATAATTTGAAAACCCACGCTTGGCAATGAGAAAGAACCTTTTAACTATAAGCCAATAAAGCTTTGCAAGATAGCAGCAACTAACGAGCATGAAATGTCCCACCCCACCTTTTTTTCCTCTTAACAGACCACCTACTTCTTCTAATCCCCTAGAATCTTTGGATAATCTATCACGTGAGTTCATGGCTACTTGGACAAGATTTATGGTGGGCTACATCAAATCGAATTTGGGAAATTTGGAAAAGCAGTAAAGAAGATTAATTTCTTTCCTTAAATTAAATAACGAATTTTTGAGATAATTTTAAAAGTGTTGTGTTCGACTGCATTATTAAGAAAGAAAAGGCGATGAAGCAAGAAATTTTAGTTAAATTGGCTTTGGGGGGAAGTTTTTGTTTTGTGATTTTATAAAGATAAATAAGAGGAGTAAGCTAAAATAAAAGTAAATATTTAAATAAATAAAGAGGAAGGATCAAGAGGAAGGTTCTATGAATTGAATTTTGAATGAAATTCACAGTTTTTTATATTGCTGTTATAGTTAAAATAATGAACGAAATTAATTTGTTTTTAATCGCGACTATATTTTTCACACGTGTTCATACAGACAAATTAAGAATATGAATAACGGCTTCTATTAATTGCAATAAATCAAGATTTAAAGTTATTTTGAAGGAAATGTGAGTTATTTGTTTTATTATTTATTATCTTTTTATAAATGCAATTATTTGTTTTGAATGTAAATTCTCAATCTATCCTTTCGCGTTCATAGCAAATTTCTTAACTTAATTACTAAAAATAATTGATATCCTAACCCCCCTACACTTAACTACGCCATTTGATGGACGTAATATATAAATTATAGAGAAAAATTAAGCTCCCTATAATTTCATGGATAACATATGATACATAAATTTGTTATTTAAACGTTAAATGAAATCGATATCTTTAATTTATTTATGTGCTCCGTTGGTCTACTTTAGAAAGAAAAATAAAAGTTAATAGCAAAAAAAAAACATATTTTCAAAAAAAAAATGCAAAATGCTTGTATTACTACTGCCGCATGCTTGATATATAATTGTGTATCTGTTAAACTTAAAAAAAAATTTTTTACATCAGATTTTTATTCTTTTTTAAATAATGTAGATTTTGCTAGGAAAACTTGAGCTGAGCCATTTGAATATATTTTTAAAAGCCAAATGGCTTATACATTATATTTTTGTACTTAAAAGTTGAATTCACCAATCCTTATGAACAAAATATAAGAATTATAAATTAACATCGTTTTTGGGTGGTAAGGCTTAACTGCATATTTGAAATTTATTTTTGGTTTTAATAGTTTTTTTCTGAAATATGCATTAATGCTATCAATTAATTATTTAGGTTGAGTAATTAATATTTTTAAAGATGATAGGATGATTAATGGTATATATATATATACATATATACCATTGACATTCATATACCACAACTCAAACAAACCAACATACGTGACTTAAAATAATTGTACTAATTATTAAATAAATAAATGCCAACTAAAGCCTGAATTATACAATAAAAAACAAATTTAGATTTTTGATGTAAACGAAACACTTACCCATTTTTATTCTACTCTATTCTAAAACAATGCAAAATTGTCTTAGAACCTAAATCTAACAATTCTGGCAATTATATTTAACAATAAATTTTTGAATAATTTGTAAGTAATAATAGGAAGTAAATAAAATTTAATAAAATATGCTCTTCTTTTTTTTCTTTTTTTAATCCATGACCCGTTTTACCAACTTTAATAAAAACTTTAATTAAGTTTAATACTTTTGCATTTATCTTAACGAAATTACTAAAATTTTAAAATAACAGAAAACAGCTCATGAAAAATTGTCTGTTTCGAAATCCAAGTTACACTAACTTACCCTTACAAATATTGCATTATCTTGACTTCTAGTAATATTCTTGATAGTGAGAGAATGATTTTCAGAATGCTAAGAAGGGTGCATATGTATATTTTGTATAGCGATATTGTAAGAGCTTTTTAAATTTTGTTTTCATTATCATAATTTAGCTCCCTTTTTTTTAGGCATAAAGTAATAGAGGAAGTGTTTCCTGTCATTAAGACGTGGGATATATATATGGTAATTTTAAATAATATCACCACATATTAAAATCTTTTCTTCGGAAATGGGGTCGTAAATTATAACAGATTAAGAAAGAGCAGACATTAAAAAAAATGATGCAACATTTGGGTTTCATTAAATGCGTATTTTTTTCCAATAATAATGCATGTTCCAATTAAATCACTGCCCAAATGTGTTTCGTTATCATTTAGATAATTCAATTCCAAAATTCAATTTATATAGGGTGTAGATGCAAAACTCACTTTCTCAACTTTTGCAAAACTCATGCTTTCCATACTTAAATTTTAATTATCTCTTTACCAGAATTATTACAGACTTAGGACTATCTGCAGTGACAGATATAACACACACAAATATGTACCAAATCAGTTTGTTTGTTTACGTTGCATTATGGTCACCCTACACGAGTGGTATATCTACGAAAACGGTGTCTTGGTCGGAAGACATTTTAAGGGGTTCTGAAACGCATTCACGTTACATCTGGAGAAAACTGACTAAAACTCCAGATTGTTAGATCAAAAGTTGCGCGGCAGGCCCGAACGTGCTACCTTTGCATTTTGCCTTCTATCTTGTTCAGTATCTTATCCACTCGGCCATGATGGGGTCCAGAAGTTGTTCCAATATACCATGTTTGTTAATAATTATTTTGCATTTTTCTAAGCACTAACTTTTTCAGTCAAGAATGAGAGGTCTACAAACTTCACATGAAGAAGAATGAAAATATCTGTATTTGCCTCAATATCGTGTAGGACAATTGTGCCACTAACTAAACAAAAGAGCGTTCATAAAAAAAAATGTGCTAGCTGCTCCAGACAAAATTTAGAAAGCTACATAAAAGAAAATACTAGACCAAAACAAACAAAAAAAGTGAAAAGATTCAGAGATTATGGGAGATTTGGGGGTTCTTTATCTGATTTAATCTCCGCAAAAAGATATCACATGGGACCACGAAACTGAAGAAATGAAAAAAAAAAATCTTAAATAAATGTTTTATTCTGAATGAATTGGTTCTTATTTGAATGAGGAATTCTTAAACAATTATTATTTTTATTTCTTTTCGCTTCTAAGGAGCTTCCCAAGTACAATTAATTCAGTCTTATAATAAAATGAATATATATGTGGCATATTGAATACAATTTCCATGATTTTTGATTTACCATTTATAATAAAATGTTCATGTGAAATAATGAAGATTTTCTATGAGTTTATAAAAGCCATTATATAAACTTAGAACACAAAAATATTTCTACAATGGAGTCTTGACTTACGTGAGGGACATATTCCGAGAACCATTGCGTAGGTAAAAATTTCGCGTTGTGAAACAGGGTATATCAGGGACTCCCAAACTTTTTTCAACACGGCGACCTTTGTCAGGGTACGACTTTTTGAAATGCATATACAACTACTTATAAACACGTTTCAAATCATTTATTAATTATATAGTATCATTTACCACATAAAGTAATGAAAAAAGCCAGGTTTAGACAGGAACGTTTTGGGTACTGACGCCTTCAGCGATGCTACGAGGGATGAAATACTATTCGCTGATTGACTCTCTCCTGCAATAGCAAATCACGAAGACAATATTTACCTCTCATCCCGCTTCTTAATTTTGGCCAAAAATATCCTGTTGCCCTGAGGGGGAGTCCAAATTATCCCTGCGATACATTATTAGTGGAAAACTAGAGTAATATCCAATTCGCGTAATATAGAATGCTTTGTAGCGCGAGTCTACTGTATTTATATTGAAAAATAAAGCAATAACGCCAGTATTATAATAAATTGTTCTTAGTTATTAGCTAGTAACTACATTAAAGAAGGAACATTTTTACCCCTTTAGTCAAGAGATAATAGCTCTCTTCTAGTTGCCCAATACAAAGTTGCTCTGTTTTTCCAGCTGCCAACTGGTAGTAGTAAGCCAACTATCTGCCAACTGGCCAGCAAGTAAAACTATAGACTTTTAAAAGTTACATGTGAGAAAATGATTAACATTCATGATGTCCCCACACATGTAGATAGAGCAGTTAGGAGAAGTTACCAAACCAATGCTGTTCAGGGGCTAAAATTAAAAGTCAAAATTTTTCTCTTTAGCTTAACATATTGTCTAATATTTGTAGCATTTACCAGAAATTTAAAATAGTTTTACTTTGTGAAAATATAACTGTGGTGACGACATATAAGAAGATCAAGTGATGACGCCCAAGCTTCAGTTGTTTGGCTTTCTATATGTAGAAGGTGTAGCTCCAGCTCTTTCCGTTAGCTGCGACATTGTGAGAGAGTTTAACAGTATGGGCAGTGTGCCTAACAGTCTTTTTTCTTGCCGAATGGTAAGTCACTGGAAGATTAGATTGATGCAGATTTCAACGCTTTTTGCTAGTTTATCAGCCTTCTCATTATCATCAACATCGGAATGAATGGGGACCTACTGGGAATCAATTGTACAACCAGAATGAATAAGATTAACAAGGAACATAAATATAACATAAATATTAATATTGTATAATTTTATTTCATTTAGACTGTTTATTGATGCAACTGTTTATCGATACTGGTCAGGAAATAAAAATGTTTAAAAATGTATGGAAGAAGACATGGAAGAAGACTGTATGGAAGAAAACATATGTGAATCAATTTACCTGCTAGGATCATTTTAGGCCACCTTCCTTTATTCTAACGTAAAAAAAATAAATAAACGTGTAAAGCAGGAAAAAATTATTCCTTTTTCAAAGTCACAATTACTTTTTTATTTATAATAATCAAACAGACATATTGACGAACCTTTCAAAAAAAGTATTTAATTGTTCGATTATATTTTGCGGAAGCATAGGAAATTGACATGATATCTTACATCACTTATGAGTGATAGTTTACAACTGAATATAATGCTTCAGTAGTGAATATTTTATTTTTTCAAAAACGTCTAATTTCTTTTAGAATAAAAACTACATTTGCTATTTTATAACAATCTGACTATATCAAACTAAAGTCTTTCAAACACGAAATACATTTATAGAAGTTTTATTTTATGGCTAACATTAAACCCAATTCGTTAAATAAATGAGTATCTTAAGCTTAACAACCAAGTCCCTATGAGCAGAAACCGTGTTTGAGTTGCCCTGTTTACAATTTTCATCTAATATCATCTACTGAAATTGTATTCTTAGCTATTTCAAAAAATCTGTACTTTCTTAAAAACCATTATCGTCTTACTCTTTGTATGGAAATAAAAAGTAAAGTAGTAAGCGAAGAAGAAATTCAAAATTATGCCGAAAAGTTTCTTTACAAAAGCATGAAATTGGATGAAGTAAGATTGCGCAAACCCTCCTTTTTTAAATGTACACTAATGCATATATTTTGGCTTTCATGCGATAAGAAAATTGGATTGTAAGGTTTGGGATGTTATAAAAATGTAAAGTAATGCACATTTTCAACTTGGTGAGCTATAAATTTTTAGAAAAGCTAGTTAGGATTGATATTTAAGAATAAAAGTCTGAAAAAAAAGTTTTGAACAACAGTTCTCTGTAATCAATGTATTTTTAAGACGCTTTTATTAGCTTCACCTGTATGTATGTTTGTAACCGACTCCTTTGAACTCGATTTTGACCCACTTTAGACGGTCAGATTTAATTTAAATTTTGTAGATATATCAAGGATCGATGACAGTACAATAATTTGATAAGTTTATCCCATTATCCTGCACTGATTTTAACACACTCTTTTAACACGCTTTTATTAGCTTCACCTGTATGTATGCTTGTATGTTTGTAACCGACTCCTTTAGACTCGATTTTGACCCACTTTAAACGGACAGATTTAATTCAAACTTTGTACATTTATCAAGAACCGGCGACAATACAATAATTTTATAAGTTTATCTCATTATCCTGATCAGGATCGCCAGGATTAAATAATTTCCTCATTTCTTATCCTGATTGAAAGTAGAACTCTTCCAAATATTACAATCTTAAGAAAACCCTTTCTTACTGTGGCCGTGATCGTATAGTGTTTAGTACATTGCGTTGTGACCGCAATAACCCAGGTTCGAATCCTGGTCACGGCAATAATGTTATTTTTACAAAATATCGTCATCCATCACATTATAGAAGAGTTGAGTACAAGAACATGTTAAGGCAATTCTTTTTAACACGCTTTTATTTGTTGATTGGAGACCTATTTTTCCTTTTTAGTGAGGAAGGTTGCATTTAACTGCAGGTTGATTAATACTTTGGTGCATAGCAGGGGCTTAGCCAGAGGGGGGCTCAGGGGGCTAAATGGGACCCTTTACTTCGCTTACAATTGAACTTTAGCTTTAAATTTGACACTCAGCCCACCCGAAATAAAATCCTGGCTACGCCACTGGTGCACAGTGAAAATAAATTATCTCTTTGTAGTACTTTCCAACTTAGTGCTCCTTAGTGTCTTATGAGAGATATCGAAAATTAAAAATAAATTTTAAATACATACAGTTTAAAAAAAAACTAAAAAACACGCTTTTATAGCAAATCGAACTAAAAAGTGAAAAATAAATATATAGTTTAAAAAACCAAAAAACACGCTTTAGTGATTAATTGAACTAACTTAAAAGCGAAAAATAATTCTTAATATAGAAATAAATTAATGAACGAAAAATAGTATTATTGTGAAAAAAGCGTGGGGTGCTCCATATATGAGTTCTTGAGAATATTCGATCGGTACGATTAGTACAAAAATGATACAAAAAATATAGCACAAAGCATCCCATGTTTTTTTCACAATAATACTATTTTTCGTTCATTAATTTATATCTAAATTAAAATTTATTTTTCGCTTAGTTCAATTTGTCCTAAAGCGTGTTTTTTGGTTTTTTAATTATATTTATATTTGCTGAATAACAATGATTTTGCAAATATTAATAACGTAAAAGAAGTATTCAATCAATGTTTTGAAACTGGACAGGGTATGTGCTAACTGAATAAAGTATTTATGAAGAAAAAAATCATACAATTCATTAATGAATATTAGAATCTACGTTGAATTTGTTGAATTCTGATACAGAGATGCAGAGTTCCTCTGGCATCGAGTTGTATGGCTCTATTTTTACTTTGGAACATTTATTTTTGGACTTGCCTGTTGGTTTCAAGATCTCCCTATAAATCCTCGTCAAAAAAGTGTACAGCATAATGAAAGTGTTTCTAGCATAGAGCAATGAAATTCACAGTTCATAGGGCAAATACAAGCAACCAGGGGTGAATGGGAATCGAATGCAAAATCGTACGATTAAACGGATTGAATGGCAGGCCCTTTCCTGGACCATCGTGATTCTACCAGGCCTGTTTGTGCAATCCAAAACAGGCCCCACGAACGTTTCCCCATTGGTTAGATTCTTCCGTTAGATGACGTATCTATGTGCTGGAACCAATAAGTGAACATCCGTAAAACTCGTTGGATGACTCATCGGTGTGCACAAGCAGACCCGGTAGAACCACGATGGCCCCGCCCTTACCATCTCAGTCACCGGTTCCTCGTAGGTTCTAGATAAGTAACGGTTAGTCAGCGTAATCTCATTCCAAATAAAGACTTGTTGTTATTATTGTTGCATTTCGAACACTTATTTTCGGACTTTTTTCCTTGGTTTTAAGAACCGCCTTATACATCCTCGTCCGAGAAAGTAGACAATTCAAGCCAGGTTTAAGTTGAACCTGAAGGCTTTTAAGCGAACACTGAGATCTATCAAAGAACTGTGAAACATGTAAACTGCATACATATCGTTTACTGTTATTTGGGGTCATGTAGGACGTCAGCCTGCACGGGTCTGCAAACCTCTCACTGCTGGCCGCTGTGAGAGCGGTTTGGTCTCGGATTGAAATGTCACTTGTCAATGAATACATGGGTGTTTCCAAATATTATGTCTTAAAATTGTACTTGAAATTAAACATGATCTTGTATTTGAGTTAGCCAATTGCAAAACTCGCTAAGCGCCGTACAGATTTTTTTTTTTTTTTTTTTTTTTTTTACAGGGAGTGAAAAAAAAAATTCTGTAGTTTATTTTTCGCGCTGATTGCTCGAAATTGGGCATATTTCAAAAGCTCGTTCCGAATCCAGTTTCATCAGTGCTTTTCCTGAATTAGGTGAAGTTTTTAACTAATTGATTTGGATTTACAAAGTTTTGCTGCTGTATGAAGAGTTTATCGAGATTTGGGAAGCAAGTATTTTTAACTTAGTCATAACTAGCTTCGGTTAAGATTGTTTCAGCGCACTAATGAATGCAAATGCAAAACACAATTAAATAATTATACTATTTTAAATTTTGCCCTTGTATGTATATGCGAGAAAAATTTGAAACACATTAGTCAAACGCTGTCGGAAATATTTTCTTTCGCAGTTGAAAATGGCCGAAAATACTTAGAATCGAGCTATTGACCTCTAAAAATAGTTAAATGTTTGTCTCGTTTCCACTGAATTTGTTTGATTCAACAACAACAACAAAAAAAATTAAATAGTTTGCCGAGTTCATATATTTGTGAATTAAGAGTGCATTCGAATGAAACAAATACAGTCTCATAAATTATTTATGCCTGTTCTGATAAATTCTTTGTATTCTTAGTTTATGCAAATGGTAAAATAAATAATATGCATTTGAAAGAATAAATCTGAGTAATTTGGAGGAAATATCCAGTGAATTAGAAGGGCAAGTATTTCGACTAGATATTCATTAACACAGAAACTTTGAGAAATAGATCAATTATCTCGAGATATTTTAAAATCGTGGAGTCAAACATTTTACAGTTTAAAAAAATCTCAATTTTCCACTCTTCTCCATTATTTTAGCACAATAAATCCATAAATATCTAGAAACAGGTAGATATGTAGATTTTTAAAATTGATAATATTATTTTCTGCACTTCTTGCACATTTATTCAAATTTCAACTTTGATTTGTCCAGTAGTATGAATTGGTACACGACATAAAGGGAAAAAAAAACCAGACTCACGTTCATTTTTTAAGGAATTAAATAAAATAGGTGTACATACCACCAAAAAAAGCATTCAAATTAAATAAAATAAACTTTCTTTTTTAGTTTTGTAAATACCTAGTTACTTTTGGGGAAAACACAACATTAAAAAGAAATATAACAAGTTATTTTTATACATTAAAGGATTCAATTTTACGGAGAACAATATTTTAAATATGAAACCAACATAGGAATTTGACTTATGCTCAAAGTATTACTTGAGAGGGTGCATTGAATAATAAATATTTTGGAACATTTTGTTAAAAATAAAATTATTCTTTTGAAAATATCGTAGAATATAAAAGTTACTATTTGTCATAAAATTTAGAAATTAAAAAAAAAAATTGATTGGATTTTTAAGAAAACATACGTGATACTAAAACCAAATATAAATCATGTAAAACAGTCTAACAAATTATTTATCTGTCTGTTGAAGACAAAATGCTTGACCACGATGTTTTATGCCATCTAGAATAATAATAGAAAATAATCATTGGTTAAGTGCAGCTTTGGAATATCCTATGCAAACAGTATTATACTTTCGTTACGATCGAACGGAAATGGTAAGATCTAGACAAATGCATTTTCAGATGTACGAGAGCATAATACCGTATTCATTCAAATGTTGTAAACGTCTGGGGCAAACATATCGATAACGTTTGATTTGTTTTATGAGAAAAAAAATGCCAACTTCGTCACACAATTTTGGTAAACTAAAATGCAACTCCTTAATTTCATAAAAAATAAGAAATAAAATAATATAAATTCATTGAACAAATAAAGCATTTTACAATTAAAAGTAAAAATTAACACAAAAGACTTTTTAAAATTTATGTGTTAGGTTCAAAAGTATGTTTTCAGACAATTAATTGAAAATAACAGTCCAGAAAGTTAGATATATAAGAAATGAATAGTTTATATTCGTTTAAGTTACATCTAAAAAAATTGCGATAAATTAATGTTACTCTAAATTTAAGAGTAACTGCAATACAATAACGGTTATAATAATTTTCATTTACTTATTTCCAATAAACTTTGCGGCTTTTCAAATCATAAAGAATATAAACCATAAAACATTTTCAAATGCATACTCTTTAAATGACACAAAATAAGCACGTGTGCTCAAAGCATTTCAGGTGTACTTAAATAAATTAAATGCATTTAATCTGGTGCACAAAAGGCCTAAATATCTTAAAACTTTTGAAACAAATGAGTGAACTTTTAGAGATACTTTAAAATTGCATTACACGGATTGAAACTGTTTTAGTGTAAATTCAATAATGTTATACAATGCCTCATGCAGAAAATTTAAAAGAGATGATTAATGAGTTTTGTTAGCCAGGCAACAATTTCCTCAGAATCTTTCATGCGTAAAGTTATACAATTAAAGCTCGCGGCAAACGAACTTAACTGTCAAATCTTTTTAAAATTAAACGAGAATAATTTTCAAGGCAAGTTTGAGCACACTGTGGGTGATAATTCATTCTTAAATAGTTAATTTGAATTTAGTAAACGCATTACGTATAAATTGCATTGAAAGCTGCTCTCTTCTTTATTAGCGCGTGCGAGTTTTCCTTTTACCATAAACGGGAAGCATAAAATCGTGAAAAATAGCATGTGAAATGCACAAAATGACGTTTGCTCATGGAAGTTGTTAAAGTGATTTGGGAAACTAAGAATAGAATGAATTAAAATAATAATAACAATAAATCTTGTAATAATATTTAAACTGCGTGCAAACCAGAATGTTATGAATTCTGATACTTTATTATGGACTGTTATATAAGCACGTATTAGTAGTACACTCACTCAAAAAAAAACTATTCGTGTACTAGTTGAATTTCCTATTTCTGTTTTCTCATTGACTCAAGAGTTTTATGGAAAAAAACACACCATTAAAGAGAAATATGAAATCATAGTGCTAAACAAATCCTAAAGATCAACGCATTCATTCACACTTTTCTCGTCATTAGCTCAGTCACAGGAAAAAGAAATGTAAAAATACAGAAGTTCGAATAATCCTTTTTGCATCAAAAACAGTGAAATGTAGTTTTTTATTTCAAATTCATAATTATTGGAAACAGTAAAGATGCATATAAATGTGATATTGTTTTAAGAACAAATATGTGAAATGGGAACCTTTGCTTACGGTGTACTTATATTGATAGTATTCTTGATAAAATGAAGCTTTCGAAAAAGAATCTAAAACATACGTCACATCTGAGCAGAAAATTTACCGCACAAATTAACGCCTTTATATATCGAAGCATTTCTACACTATCTTAAATATGGTAGTATAAAACGATAAAATGCCTGCACAATTAAAGATGGGATACATCAGAGCAAACATATCACTGAAAGAGTTGATAATTCTTAATGACGGTTAACATTATATAAAAGGATTTACTAAAAATCTTTTCCCAGAGAGGAATTCTCCCTGGTAAATTAAAGTATCGGGCTCTTTATATTAACTTGAAATACAGCTCGTCACAACAAATCTCACAACTTTACAATGTCACAAGTTCATACATACACAAGTACATTTCAGTGAGCATGTACGTAGCGGGACTTTTATGTCACAACTTTCAATTTTAAAGAAACAGTGATATGTGATCACAGATCATTTCGTTCAGGATAACAGTTGTCAACCAAGGAATGGTTCCACAAAAATTTTATTTAAAATCCTATTAGTTTGTTTCCGATCTTCCTCGTAACTGCAGTACATAGTAGTACGAACAATTTAACAACCATTTCTGACCCAGGAGTAGAAAATTGTACACAAACCACCAGCCACAATCGTTAATCTTACTAAACTAATATTAAATATTCTAAAATTAAGAGTAGTAGGATAAACCGTTCATAAAAGTATTATTTATCTATCAGTAAACACTATAATGTGATAGTTAAATGTTCTTTCCTACTGACCATTTTTTAAATGGCAAACATAAATCGCCATCCTTTAAGCGGAGATGTCTTTCCACTCTTAGCTAACTGAAATTATTTAATTATAGTTATTCTGATTTTCAGGGAGCACAAAGAATTATTTATGCGAAGTCTGTCTTTAACAAAAGATAAAAAAAAGTGTCAGCTACGAAAAGTTATTCAAATCACATTTCTGGTAAGGATTGCGGTTCACTCAATTGCCATTGTCTCATGCCAATCTAAGATATCGCTGCTTAATTTTTGCTTAAAATC
This sequence comes from Cheiracanthium punctorium, assembly GCA_038373885.1. Classification (NCBI taxonomy): domain Eukaryota; kingdom Metazoa; phylum Arthropoda; class Arachnida; order Araneae; family Cheiracanthiidae; genus Cheiracanthium; species Cheiracanthium punctorium. Next base: position 5,729 of record JAWZYV010006338.1, on the reverse strand, counting down.
TAATGATTTACTTATCAGTGATCAACAAATATATATGTGCATCCTGCTAAATTTAATATTAATTTCCAAATTATGGCAAGAAAATGGGCAGGAATATTATAAAAAATGGTTTAAAAATTAACTATCACTTTTAATTCTATATATACAGGGTGATTATAATTAAAGTTCAACTTTAAAACGATCAGAAAAGGAAAACTACTGAACCAAATGTTTTCAAACTTGGTAATTGTGCAAATGCAGTCGGGGGATTTATTATAGGCAAAAATTTCAAAAATTCAACTCCAGGGGCAAGAACGTATTTAAGAGGGGGAGGTGGTTCAGGGATTCAACCACACCTCCCTCCATGAAGAACATTTTGAAGGGGGTTCATAAATTTCGGAGGCGGTCCAAACGGTAAAAAAGGCAATATTTTTCTCAAAAAGACACTATGACATTATCATTTAGTAACAAAAATCAAAATTTCGTGAAGGAGGGGGTTTGGATCCCTGTACCCCCCCTCACCCCTTAAATACGTCCTTGCCCCTGGTGTTGAATTTTTGAACTTTTTTTCGCCGATGATAAATCACCTGACCACCTTTACACAATTACCAAGTTTGATAACATTTGGACCAGTAGTTTTCCTTGTCTGATCGTTTTAAAGTGGAACTTTAATTATAGTCACTCTGTATTTGAATTCTTTATATTCTTAAAATTTTATAAGGTTAAATGATATTCACTTTCTGTATTACTATTACTTCAAAGGGACATAAAGTTCCATTGAAACTCAAGAAATATACCATTATTAGCGAACAAATATGTTTTATTGAAAAACATAGATTGAATATGAATAACTGGAATGAAGCTACTTACAAGTATGCTGCTAAAATGTATACCCAACACAGTATCAGTTCCTGGAAATGAGGAAAATCTTCAAAATTCAATCATTTATACATCGCAGCATTTCTAAGGGATTTAGGAAACATATCAACAAATATGTTATCTAACACATCATATTACATACCGCAGAATATGCTAAATACTTAAGTAAATCTTGGTTAGCAGTATAATTCTGAATTTCAAATTAGTTATAGAAAATGCATTGAAAATTCAAAATTCCAGGCATTGTATGTATTTGTTCAATATTACATTCTAGTATACGAATATATTAATCCCATTTATAAAGCATTTTTCAAAACTTTATTGATCTATGAGTTACATATATAACGAAAGCTATTAATGCACTATCAAAATTTTGAAAAAAAACGTCTATCTCAGTGTCTATAAGTGGCAAAAATTCTTTTAAATAAATGTATTGCTAAAATAATGTGATAGTTCCATTTAAAGCAGTGAAATATTGGAGCAACCGTTCACTATATCTTAACAGTTTATCATTTCACTGCTTTTCGTTCATACCTCAGACTGAAGAATAATTCACATTCTTTCAGAAGCACATGAACCATGAAATGAATAGCTCAAAATTTGAATGATGTGTGCTATATCTACCTATCTATATATATATCTATATACATATAGAGTTTATGTTAAGATTTATAAATAAAAACACAATTTACATAAAGCACTTACATTAATTTAATGGGATAAATATTATATGTATCGGGAAGTAAATTTTAAAATAATGTAATTTTGTTTCATAAAATATAATGAATGTATTCTAGGTAGAAAACTGAGTATTTTGATGTCACATTGTTGCAGAATAAAGAGGGGGTAAAAAAAGCTAGGTATTTCTTTTTTTATAAGAAGTATAAATAGTTTTTAAACGATTTTTTTATAAGCCTATGTTTTCAAAAAATTAGATGGCAGTATTTACATTCACTAAATTTTTATTTTCTGTTTGGAAATACAATATACCTCACCAGACTTAAAAATATTTAGAAACAAAGAATTAAAAAGTTCTTTGTCTGATAAAAAGTTGTTTAAACCTTTTCTAAATTCAAAATAATAGCAGGTCTTCTCAAATTTTAAGGAATGTATTAGTTTTCTTTTTTTCCCATTCTATTTTTAATTTTGAAAGAGTTATGGAGACACACAAGAACAGAGCATAGATTAAATAATCTTATAAAGGGTAATAGTGTATTTCCAAATGCAACTAATAAGCTTTCTATTGAGAATAAATGTGGCCAACTAATAGCTGAAAATATAGGCTAAAAATATATCATTTAAAAATAAACTCAGTACATTTGTTACCACAAAGAAACACCTAACCGTTTCATCCAACTACCCATTTGATCCCACCTTACCCCATTCAAACACCTTAGCAACTTCTATGTAATCAATAATAAAAAAAATTATCGTTTCATATTTTTCTACCTATTTGAATGAATGAAGTCTTACAATTACTAGCTAGCATTTTTATCTGATATCTTAATGCTTTAATGTACAAATTTCATTATTTAAACCTGTAGAACATTTTCCATTTGAAGCAACTATAAATATTTTGCAGATGCAAATTTAGTAAAATAATTGCTCTTCCTTTTTGTTTAAAATATTTAATAATTTCATTTTAATGTAATGAAAAATACTTTGTTAAAATATCTATAATTACTCAGATAATTAAGGGTGTTTCAAAAAGGAAGCAACACGCTTGAATTCTTTATCTGGTAGAGATATGAAGGCGATATGAATTTAAAAACATGCTCAAGCTAGGAAAAAAGACCGATAAAATATACCTCTTGTTATTTTTTAAAAAGTTGCAATCTTAAATTTGTATACAAACCTTGTATGAAAAAACTCCGAGTTAGTAAAATTTGCCCTATGTACTAATAAGGTGATATACAAAATTTTAGCCTATAATCATAAAACGTCTCGGGGGTATCTTTAAGCAAAGATGAACAGGGGCTATACAAGAATTTTAATGTAATCGTTTATTGCTAGAGCGAAAAAAAAATTTCTTTCGTAATTTATGTATGACTCCGGAAGAACGATCATTCGACATGATTTGTTCCCTTACTGAGCCATTTTAAAGTGGTTTAAGTCAGCATATATTTATCTTCATATCCCTGAAATATTTTAGGGTTAAATTCTCATATTTTCTACAGTACCTCATTAGAGTAAGGGAAGCTTTTTACTGTGATTTTATTCAAAGGGATAGTATACAAAGTATAATAAATGTTACATTTTGATAATTAATGAAATAATTTTTTTCTCAATTTATTCTTTTCACCAATCTTATTTTGGATATTTTTTCAATTTACATTATCTAAATATCTCTAACATAAAAAGAGTTAAAAAGTTTCACTACGTTTTGGGGACACACTGTATAGGCTTACATGACTGAATATTATTTTCTTTGTATGACACTTTTATGTTCTTATCTGATGTTAGAAAACTTCAGGAGCTTCAACTTTTTCATTGTGTTCAGAATTAGTAGTATATTAATAATATTGCATGTACAGGTCGTTTGCCCCATGCATAACTAGTTGAAAATATTTATTAATAGTTTCCTTCTGATTGAATCTTAAGCAATAAATATTAAATAACTCTACAGTTAAATAGGGTGTTAACGACACCCTATTTAATAATAATATAGTAAATAAAGATACACAGTATAAAACAATGTACATCTTAAAGCAGTATTATAACAGGAATCGCTCCATTTTCGTCTTTTGCTTGTAAGTTATATATATATATATATATATATATATATATATATATATATATACTTATATATATATGAAGCTTTATGGGCATTCGGGCTTTCTTCAGTAAGTAACAAAACTGTTAGTATCGATAAAAATAATTCAATTGACAAAAGAAAAAGAAAGTCTTTCGTTCCTACGTATTATGTACGCTTTATATTAAGCAAAACTCTGCTAATAAAGCTTCTGCTCTAAACTTACGTTTCTGAAATGGCAACCTAGATTCATCATCATTTGCGTCAAACGCATAGTTTACAGTGTGAATGATATATGATGGACTCTGAAGCATCAAGATTTGAAGTCAAGAAAATTAAATGAAGCTCCTTTTCAGACTTTGTCATAATAATAAATAAACCTTTCAACCATTTTTATTAAAATTTTTGTACGAACTGTATTTCCGTACAGTAGGAAAATATATCGTGTATTAACTTAATCCAAGTAAGCAAAAAACAAGCATTTTTTAAATTTCCTGAGCTATTTTCTAATAAAATATCACTTCTTTTCCAAAATAAGTATCTATATGCTGGTGGTATTTTGATCATTTATTTAAAATATATACAGGGAACAGATCAATTTATAAAGCATACGAACAGTCTTTCTTTCTGTAATTGTATACTGCTTACAAATTTATTATAAAAATATTTGTTCATATTTTGTTCATGCAAAGCATTTTATATAAAGTGGAGTGCAGAATCGGCTAATTTTGGAAGGCAGTATAGAGAGTCAGTGCTAAATGGTATTTCATTATTTTATAATAAAAAAAAACGAATATGAAATAAAAATTTTAATCCACTTCTTCAAAAATAGCTCATAAATTCAACATCACTTTAGCATACCGAAAAGCATAACCTGGACAACAAAGTGAAAGAAGTCAGGTTCTAGTAGCAAAAGTTTTTAAATAATAATCGTATATTAAAATATGTTTATGTAAATCAGAAGAGACAATTTGCTTAAAAGCAAAACTGCGTTCAATTTTTATTTAAAGTATTATATTTTCGATAAAGTAAATTTAGAATAGATAACGCAGTTCTGTGTTTATTGTTGAAACTGTATACCAAGAATTATACGATTTTGCAATACGTCATGATATTCTAAAACTTTAGTATATCGAAGATACGTTACTTTTATAGAATGAAAGATAAGTAGATTAAAGAAAAGGGTTTAAAAAAACATTACTGAAAAGTACATTTTATTGTTCTTTTTTCTTGAGTATGTTTTGTTACTTATTTTATTTAATATCTTATTCGTATACGTACTTTTCTACAGGAAAGTGCGCTCTAATATTTATGTGATTTTTAAATTTTCATTGTTTACCGATTTCAATGTATTTTCAGTTAAATGCCAATTTCAAATAGTTTTTCTATTTTTTTTTCATATTATATTTTCTTGTGCATGATTTTGTTTCTTCTGCCAGGATTTTTTTTTTTACCGACACTATTCAGATTCACTCGTAGCTATAGATGTAATAACGGAATGGCACCAGACTTGGTGAAGGAGGTAAAATGGAAAAGGAGATTTCGTGGGGGGAAAGTATATTTCCATAAATCACCGATATGGGTATTTATGACGCTGTGCTATAAAAAATATTTATAACTATAGCGCTGAAGTACCCGTCCTTGACGGGTTAGTGAATGCAAATTTCCAAAAAGCAAGAACTTTCGTCAGCATTGTAGGAGTACACAGAATGGATGTAGTATGTTGCCAAAGTAAAGAAAGCGAAGTTATAATTTTTATGTATTGTGAAAATATAACAGGTTAGAGAGTAACTAAGTAATATCATTTCATTCGATTTAGTCGTAATTATGTGATGCGCGAACGAATATTTACGCATATTGAAATATTTTCGCAAAATCTCAAAATCTAATCAACATATTTGAAAAATTGGAAGCCTAGAATTTAAGTTGAGTGACAACCTATCATGTCACCCAATTTCGTTTCATTCCCTGCAGTCTTTATTTCGTGATGCTGGGATAAATTTACAGTATTTTTAAACGATTTTCGCAAAATCTCAAAATGTAATCAAAATATTTTAAAAATTCAACGCCTATAAACTAAGATAAGCAACTACCTATCATATCACTAAATTTCGTATCA